>OY986968.1:26697000-27203221 GCA_963920575.1 Narthecium ossifragum
TCCCCAGCCGCAAAGAGAATTCTACAAAGAGAATTCTTCAACTACAAAGAGAATTCTACAAGCACAAAGAGAAAAGAGAACAGTGGAGGCATTCATGTGCATTAACACACAAAGAGAAAAGAGAATTCTAGATCAAACATGCTTATCAACCACAAAGAGAAAAAAGAGAATTGTGGTCAAAAAGAGAATTTCGCAAAGAGAAAAGAGAATTTCGTAGAGAGAAAAGAGAATTTCGCAAAGAGAAAAGAGAAGAGATAAGAGCCCTGCTTTCCCAACCGCAAAGAGAATTCTACAAAGAGAATTCTGCAAAGAGAATTCTGCAAAGAGAATTCTACAAAGAGAATTCTTCAAAGAGAATTCTACAAAGAGAATTCTACAAGCACAAAGAGAAAAGATAACAGTGGAGGCATTCATGTGCATTGACACACAAAGAGAAAAGAGAATTCTAGATCAAACATGCTTATCAACCACAAAGAGAAAAAAGAGAATTGTGGTCAAAAAGAGAATTTAGCAAAGAGAAAAAGAGAATTTCGTAGAGAGAAAAGAGAATTTCGCAAAGAGAAAAGAGAAGAGATAAGAGAGAAAAGAGAAATGTTGCCATGTACAGGTCATAAAGTCAACATCCACTTCATCAAATGAAATATTAATTAAAAGTATTTGAAAGTATTTGAACTATCACATTCAACTTGGCACAGATTCAAAGGAAAAATTAATTAAAAGTATTGGAATTATCACATTTCACCATGCAAAATGCATTAATACTTGGCTGATTTCATGACCACATTAATAGCAAGGGTTAGAAAGGTCCTAAAAATAAATATAACCACCCATAACTACCATAACTGATGAAAATTGGTGCTTAACCCTTAAATCTAATGGCATGGGTGTACCCATCAACAAGTTACACAAAAATGGTGTAACTTCCAATTGTCTATAAAAAAAACTCTACAGGAACACCGTCCGGCCCGGACACTTTGTCTTCTCAAGACTGAAAACAGCATCCTTAATCTCAACATCAGAAACTTATCTCGCCAATAGCTCAATGTGTTTTGGCGAGACCAACAACATAGCAGGTAAGTCTCCTTCACAGTACACCCTAGAATCTGCCCAAAGCGAAGCAAAGTGGCGCGCAAACTCAGCACCTATCACCCCTTTCATGGACAGGATCGTTCCATCTCCAACAACAAGCTTCTTCACCTTTGATCCGTGTGTTTTAGAAGATATCAACTTATGAAAGAACGTTGAAGTCCAATCCCCTGCCACCACCCATTCTCTCCTCAAGCGATGCGCGACCGCCCTTATTAGCTGTATAAAATCAATTCAAAATTCAAAAGATCTAAACGACCAGCACAATTCCAGCTCATTACAATAATAGTGTTGATTGCTTGGCTAATTTCCTGTAATGCTTTTATTTGTTTTCTTGTAAAATCTTTTCTTGTATATCTCAATCATGGTAATAAATATATCTGCCACCCATAATTACAAGTGTGGTGAGATTTCAACATCAATCGAGTTCTCTTCTTCTTCTGTCCTTTCCTGCAGCGTGATAACGGTTGCATGCTGCTTTTCAAGTGACCTCTGCTCCCCTTCTTCAACAAGTGAGATCCCTTGATGCTCTTTCTTCAAATAAAGCTTAAAAATACCATATGGAAGGGGTCACAGTTTTCCTTAATATTCCATTGTTTCACCACTTTTTTTAACAACTTGATCCTCGTCGTCTAATTATATTACAACGAGCCGTCAAAGCTCCTTCCCCATGTCCTTATGACCAACGTCTTAAAATGATTTTCATCAAGCTAGTGTTGCTGTAGACGAAACAGACTAGCGCCACCCAACCTCTGGTCCCCTCTCATGGTAAGCACAAGGTGCCAGTAATCGGAACCATGTCTACTTAGGCGTCTAACCTCCGTCCAACCAAAAACTTCTCGATCTAGCTAACGGACTGCACAACACCCGTCAAATCTCCACGTTGCCCGGCAGCCCATTGCACCGAGTAAAAGTGGCTCCCACAAATCCCACATCCACCAGCGCGTTAGCAGCTATAAATTCAGAAAAAGTCCTTCGACGAAGGAGACAAAGTGAAGGACGCCCACCCTTCTTCTCGTGCGGGACAGGAAAGTCACCCGTTAGTCCGTTACCACGTGAGGAACACCAATGGCACTGACCCTACCTAGCATCTCCCATAGAATCCTGCGACCACAAGCAGAACGCGCGCCATAAACTCCTTAAAAAAATGATTTGCACACCGCCAGCCACCGTAAACAAACCCATGAATGTGGCCTAAAACCAGAAGTCTTTTTTGTCAATAAAATCCCAGAACAATCTTTGATGTCTTTTGCGAATCTTGCTCGTCCTTTGAAGATCTACGCTCTTTGGTTTTGTCAATGGGAACAATGGCAGTGACGTAAAGAACACCAAGTAGTTAGCTAGCAAGTAGGGGGATGGGGGATGGACCAACCTAATAAATTTAGTTCCCCTGACCCGTTCTTCCCCCACATTATTCTTGTGTACCAAAAGTGAGCATATTTAAACCTCCACCAATTAAGTCTAAAGACAACTCTATATATCAATCGTTGTAGCTAGCTTATTCTATCGTGGAAGTGCAATCAGACACAGGTGAAGTTATGTGTCATATTCATGCAGCCTACCCTTTATTGTAACACATGAATCATTTGACATCGCTCCTCAAAATTAACTACTTTTGACCTGCCATCATTTCAAACTTTGAGTGAACCATCAAAAGGAACTAGCTCACAAGCTATTGATAGCGAATACAAGTCACTCATCAGAGAGAAGATCTACAAGTGAGGATGAAAATATTTTTTGACCAGGGGATAAAATCGCCTTTGGATCATACTTTTTTTTCATCTCGAAGAACATTTCCCACTTTGGTCCAAAATGCCTCATCCAATCAACCTGAGTTGTATAATGTGGCAGGTACTGCTTGTACTCAATGCTTGCTTGATCACAGTACTGTAATATCTCCATGTTTTGATCCTCAAGGCGTTCCCAGCCATGCACAGCTGATCTCAGTATCGCTATCGAATAGAAGATCTCTTCTTCAGGAATCACTGCAGACATCCTCTCGTCCCACCTAAACATTTCCATGCAAACTTTAGTTAACATAAGATCACAAGATCACATATCACATATATATATGTAACACTAGATGATGCATGCACTCACTTGTTCTTGCTCATGGGGTAGATGATAATTGGACCTAGAGAGGAGTTGTGCTTAAGGATGCTCCTAAAGACTCCTTGGTTAAAGTCATATATCCTAGATTTTGGCACAAAGATGCTTAGCCATGGATTGGGGGCATCCCAGAGGCCCATGGAACGAAGCTTTAGCTCTCCATCACGAACCCTGTTGAGGAAATGGAAGTAGGCCACGTCGTTTGAGAATGCGAACCCTGGGATGAAGCTTAGCTCCTCAAGCAACAACTTTAGTTCCTGCCAATGGCACGCCACAAATGTCAGCATAGAGACATTTATCAAGAGTGATAAAGTTGTGTGGTTATCACGTGCAAGCTAGGTTTACATTTTACACTATATTAGCAGCTTATCAACAAAATAATATCTAGACATTGATAGCCATTAGCTGGTGATGTTGATAGGCACAGAAGGATTAATTAAGAGGACACATCACTCTGTTGAAGTTGTACAAATCACCGTGTATCTTGATAAGATTCTAGCTTGATAATCTACTTCCGTTTTGTAGGCAAGATCAGCTGGAACTTTTTGTATCACTCTAGGACCATATTAGAACTAATCCAATGCGAAGATAAAAGGCGTTTTGAACTCCGCTATGATACCATGTTAACTTCACCAGCAATCTCGAAAATGTGAATTAATGAGCAGAGAGATGTATGTATAATCCTGGACACAAACAAAAGATTATATACGTGGCCAACGTAGACAAACGAGTACGGGAGAGAGGACCACCACTTGCATGTCCAGTACCATGCATTGTTGGACCACCACTAGCTTGCCTGTCCACTTGCACAGTGAGGAGCAAATTGAGCCATTTTGATGGATCCACTGATCAAATGGGAGCAAAGAAGAAAGCAGCAATAAAGACTGTTGGCAAGCAGTACTACTTCACCTGATCGACAGAAGATGCCGTGCCAAGGTCGTAGTACATAGCCCCTTCCAAGCAGTACACAACGCCATGTTGAGCTCCTAGATCACTTATCTTCTCCATATCCAACCCAGTGAAGAAGGAAGACCTCCAGTTGTTTTTAACACTCTGGTCCATCAGCAGAGAACCCTCCACATAATGGAAGCCCTTCTTCTTGTGACCCTCTCTTCCATCTTTCGATATAAGGTGCTCCTGGTCCTTTGTGAATGCATGGAAGTCCACGTAGATAAGTCGTACCCATTTCACCTTCATCATTAGTAGAGTTCAAATTAAACGTTCATGCTCAGCTTTAATTAGTACTAATATCAGGAAGTTTAAGCTTATAGCTATGGCTAATTTGTTACCCTGTGTGGTGATGGCTCCAAAGCGATCCGAGCTCTAGTGATGATGCCGAACTGGCCGAGACCTCCCAAGACTGCGTAAAAGAGCTCGTGATTCAGATGCTCGGAGCAGGTCACCATCTCCCCCGTTCCTGTTCCATTCACAACAGACCTTAGAATTTAAGAATTCTAAGCGTATGACTCGATTGCTACTTAACTAATATTTTCGAGTAATTAACCGTGGTTGAGTATATTAATATATTTTCAGAGGTGATAATTATTGGATCTCGTGTGCTCTAATAAGTCAATATAGAAGTGATCAATTGAGAGATCACTAATGAAATGGATGGAGACGATTCTAACCAGTGATGACATCTAACTCGAAGACGTTGGCGATCTGGGGACCATGCAGGAAGGCCTGGCCGCTGACGCCGCCATTGGACAGGGTGCCGCCGACCGTGAGGTATAGATAATCAGTCCAAGAGCGAGGGGCCAGCCCGTGCTCTAGCGTCGCACGCAGCACATCGACCCAAAGCTGCTCGCCGCCGGCGTCCACGTACTTCTCGCTCGACGACACCACAATCCTCCCCTTCCCGTCCATGCAACTATCAGCAAGCGACCTCATTTCCACAACCACCCCTCCGGGCGCCAGCGCCTGGCCCCTGACAGAGTGGCCGTGGCCGCGCGCCGCCACGGTGAAAGGCTTCAGCGACGCGTAACTGAATCGAACCAGCGCGGCGACGTCGTCGGTCGACGACGGGTAAAGCACGGCGGCAGGGGCGGCTGTGACGAGCCGGCCAAAATCGGCTGATGCCGACACAATGGCTTCCGAGTCTGCACGGATTCTCGCCGCTAAGTCAAGCTCCAGCAGGCCTCTCGGCAACGCAACCGGCCACAGACGCCTGCGGACGATAGAGATGAGACTACTTATGAGAGAAGTGAAAATAACGAAGGATGGAATGAAGCTGCTCCTCAGTATAGCCATCAGCGTTATATGCATGCTACGTAGGTAAGATATATGGTATTGTGCGCTGGCTATATATAGAGGAGAGGTGAGAAGGAGATCAGATCTTTGAGGGTGGCAGTAGTCGTTAATTTGGACGCCAAACATCAACGTTTTTTCAAAGATACGGAGGACGAGACCAGAGATCCTATTCTATGTTGGGGAGAGACAGATATCCATGAGTAGAAGCTACGTGACAACTACAGAGATTTGATTCCGTAAATTCATTATATTATTCTCTCGGTCGGGTAGCCTAGCCTAATTAGTAATTAATCCCGCCAATTATGAAAAGCAAGTTAGATTTGGAATATAACTAACATGGTCCTGTTAGATTAGATACGTTTGGTGGATCTATTTGGTTCGGACCCGGACCCGGACCGGACAAATGGGTTCGGAATCCGGGTCTTGAGGGTGGCGGTTGGGGTGGAAGGGCCCCACTGATCACTAGGTCGCGGCGCAGTAATGGCCGTCCAGATAGGAGTCGGACAGTTGCGATCTCGCGGGATCTTGCGCAACTGTCGTGACGTGAGCGCGTTTAAATACGCGTCTAGGTTTAGGTATCCAAAGTCATGGGTTTGCTATGAAATTATGAATGGGGATCAGACTAATCGATTCGTTTTAGAATCAGGTTGATTAGGACTTATACGATGAGATGGGTAAGATATGGAAGACACCATTCTTTACATTAAGAAATATTTTGTCCAACAAATTCCATTTGTTATTTTGAAGACATGGGCCTGATCTATGTGCTAGCTAGCTAGCTAGGTTTATACTTTATATATATGATGAAGAATGTGACGTGTGTTAGAACATAACATGCCTAGCATCAGAATTACTAGTCCAGAATACATTTCTTGCTGATATGAAAGGAAATCCACCTTGTATCTTCTTTGTTGGGGTTTTTGATTCATAGAAAGAATGACCACTAGGGGCCGTTTGGTCGGGGATAGCCTATTTTAGATTAAAGAGAATTTTGTATTTGTTATTGTAGTTGTATTCTAAAGGAATTTGATTAAAAAATATGAATAAATCAGTAATAATTGTTTTGGACATGAAAATAGTGTTTGGATTTAGATGGTGGAATAGGAATAGATATAGTTCACTTTTTTTTTCTATTTTTAATTTTATGGGTATTGAGGTTTTTATTTAGATTTTTGATTATAATTTTCATTGTATATATGCATCGAGGTTTGTGTCACAAATATATTACATTATAATGTATATCATATACTATGATAATGTTATACTACTAGAATATCAACCTTATAAGAAGTAAAAACGGTTACAACCGTTTCCCTTATTAGTTTGTTTACATGTTCAATTTTCCTAAGTCAGTTTTATATATATTCCTAGATTTACATATAGATATTCCCTAAGTTAGTTATATATTTTTATGACTCATCATCTGAGTCATAACATTATACACACGTGGCATAAGTTATTATAGAGATAGTGGCTGATGTGGCGTAAGTTATTATAGAGATAGTTGGGGCAGACAGTTAGCCGTGTCAGGTGGCACGGGGCCACCACCTATATATCATATGATACAATATATTATGTAATACATAATATATATTATTTTATTATTTATAAATGTATAAATAAAAATATATTTAACATAATATAATATATAATGTAATCGATAATATATACTACGATTATGTATATAATAGTATTATAACATATAGAACTAATATTATACTATAATATATATTATATAATACAATACATGATATAAAATATATTGTATATTCTTGATTGTATTATATATACAAATATAATATATTAACATAATATGATGTAATCTATTACATAAGATCCAGTGCATCCTATCAGACACATAGGGATGCACGATCCAAGTTAAGTTCAGATATATCATACAATCGAGATGAAGACACGTAGAAGTGAGTAGTGAATGGTGGTGGTTAGCCGGTGGTTAGGAGAGAGAGAGGAGTATGGGGCTAGTGGTTATTCGTGCCAGAGGGGCCCACCTAGTATAATATGATATCATATATGTACATATATATTACATATACGCCTCGATATTCATGTCACGTATATCGAGATTCGCATCCAAATACATTTATACCAATGTGTCTCGAGATTTGTGCCACAACTATATTAATTTAATTATACATCTTATGTTGTGCCAATTTGCATCATGTTTCTCGGGATTTGTGTCATGCGTACTGGGATTCGCAATGTAATGACATAAAAATATTTATTTCTATACTTATATTCATGTAAAGATAAAATCAAAATTTAATTAGTCACTTAACACATATTAACCCAATCGCACCTTAACCCCACCAAATTCCCACTTTGTTCTAGGATAGATAGACCCAGAATTAGGAATTTGATCGGTGATAACCCCAAACCTATTCCCCCTAATTCCACGTGTTCTTTCACGCCCAAGTGGGAATAAGTGGTGTTTATTTTAGGATAAGCATCACTTAATTATTCACCAACCAAACAACACATAAGGGCTTGTTTGGTATGGGAACAAGGAGGGGAATAATCCCCTTATTCATATAGTTATCCTCAAATATTTTTTCTTATTTTAATTAATCATTATCCATTTATTCTCATTTCATATACCACTATCATTTTACTTTTTATTATTTCAAATAATCATTAGTATTTTATTTTAATTTTTTTTACTCTCAAAATCCCTTGTTTCGAAATAAACTAACCCTCGTGCTTGCATACACGTCACCAGAACTCTGACACAGCCACCGGCATTGTCATGACTTCTGTCATACTAAGAGCAACATGATATTTCTAAGATCTCCGCAAGATTTTGCTGCTTTTCATGTAGTGGACATTATGACGCGTAAACGCTATCAGAAAGATTCTAGTAGATCAAATGTGTACATCTGCAAGCAATTGCAAGGAACTAATGCTTCATCGGTCTTGGTCATCAACAACAACATGCATGGCTGAGGTTCCAAGTTTCGTATGAAATAACTAGTGGTAGGAGCTAGCACTGCATCTAAGCATAGTTTAATTTTAGCAATAGCATCTAGGGATGCATGCACATCCAACAAGCTTTTTCCTGTATATCCACCTTTCATCCAAGTCACCGTCATAAATATCATTGACCCCGAAGTCACACGCGTTATATATATATATATATACTAATACTCATCCGTGCCCCTGACACGGTTTTGCTGTTCTCTTATTTAGAGAATATGTATATGTATATGTATATGTAAAGCTAACTTAGGAAATATGTATATGTAAATCAAATTAAGGTTGATATATAAACTAACTTAGGGAATATGTACATCTAAACAGCCTTATCAAGGGGGAAACGGTTGTAACCGTTTTTGCTCCTTATAAGGTTGATATATATATATATATATACATACTAGTACTCACCTATGCCCCTGGCACAGTTTTTATTTATTATTAATATAAAATTTTAACAAACTCCATGTAGTTTGTTTGGTTAGACGACTGTGTTGACCCGTAGGTGGTCCAGGGTTCGAAGGTTGGTCATAGCTTTTTGTTCACTGCCACCATAAAACATAGACAATAAAATATTATAAGTCTAACTTAGGGTATATAAAATAAATATAAATATAAGTCTTTGCATATTGCATAAGATAATATTAATAGAACTTAGGTTGATATGAATTAATGCAGCTTTATATAAAGCAAACTTAGAGAATATATATAAAGAAACTTAGGGGATATGAATTAATGCAGGTTAACCGTTATTGCTCATTATAAGGTTGATATACATATATATTAAAATTTAATTTTATTACATCATTATATGAATTATATATATATTTATTGAGATTAAAATAATATAATAACTTTATTGAGATTAAAATAATGTTAACGTAATTTTAATGTTTACATAATTTTGTTCACCCGGATATAGCCGTATAGGAGATGCACCGCATATGGGTGCATCGCGTGAAACGGCCATTTTGGTCGTTTCATACGATGCACGATTTGGCCTACAAAATACATCGCACGATGCATGCATTAGTTGATGCGTGCTGATGAACCAAACACTGGATCACTGTGGAGGGTGCATCGCGGCGGGATGCACCCTAATTCATCCCAACCAAAGCGCACCCTATATAAAGTTACGTTCTTTTTGAGTCACCCACTAAATCACATGACACATCATAACCAATTTATGACGTGACGAACCCGTAACGTAATGTTGATTATTAGTGAGAGAGGGGGAGAGAGGAGAGAGAGAGAGTGGGGGGTTTAGCCGTGCCACGTGGCACGGGGCCACCTAGTAAATTATATGGTTGGGTGCTGTGTTGCGTGTGCCTTTTGGGCCAATCTATTCCAGTCTCGTTTGGTTTAGGAATAAAAAAATGTGAGGATAAAGTTATGTTAAGGGATTTTGAGAATAAATAGAAAAAGTGAGGATAAGGGATTTTTGGACAGAAAATGTGAAGATAATAAGTAATCATTAAAAAATTAGAATAAATAAATAATGATTGTTTAGAGATGAATGATTTTGATGTTTGGAAATAAAACATGGAGCATGGTCGCAGGAGTAACAAACGGCAAGCAGTGAATCACCGGTACGTTTGCATGGAAAAGACCTTCAAAAACCATGAGCAATTCTGTAATAGCTGAGGTCCTTGAGATGTCATAAGCGGTGACTTGATGAAAGAGAAGGCCTGGCGCATGGTAAATGTGAAAACCATTCGTCGGAGAGACAACCATCCTCTTTATGGAAGACATCACCAGAATTTTCAAAGAGGAGAAACTACTCAAAGATTTTATTAATAAAAAAGCTACCCTAATTACTAACTCTAAAACTCCTTTTATAGGCTAAGAACATACCAACTTACATATGGACTCAAATCAGGAATTAAACTCAAACCCAATAACTAATGAACCAATTCGAATTAAGAAAAGAAGAAAACGACTAGAAATAGGAAAACATGCTAAAAATAGTAAAGACCGATAACCTGCTTAAAAAGAAAAGTTTTACATAAAAACAGATTTTTAAGCCATAAAGAAAATGAATCTGGATCTTTGAAGGTCCATGTCATGGAGAGATCTTGGATCTCCGATGAATCTTGTGGGGCTCGTCGAGCCGGTCAAAACGGCTGGTCATACGCCCCGATCGGACATTAGGGTCGAAATTTATATCCATCCGACGGTCACGGTCGTACGGAGATCTGAGTCGGACTGAGGGAGTCCGAACATGATCTGATTGCCTAGGAAGTCTCTCCGGATCGGACTCAGCCTAGTCTGGATCTGGACTTGGTCGTCCTACATCAAGACCTTGTAGTCAGTGGCGGATTTACATGGGGGCGAGAGGGGGCAGTCACCCCCACTCAGCCTTGAAAAAAAAACTATTTAAAAAAAAAACACACACATGAAAACCCACAACCTCATCTCCCTATTCTCCAGTCTTAAAAACTCTCTGTAGTTAAACGATGAGAGTGAAATGGAATGGGATGTGACTGACTTGACATCCCATCCACCTCAATGCCTAGCTCATCTCCCTCTCTCTTTTCTCATCTCCCATCAGTCACATCCCATCCGCCTCAATGCCTAGCTCATCTCCCTCTCTCTTTTTTCATCTCCCATCTCCCTCTCTTCTCTCATCCGGTCATCCCCCTCTGCCAACTCCGTCGGCCACACCCGACGCCATTGCCCATTGGCCACACCCCCTCTACCAGCTCCGTCGTGCATCGACCACGCCCCCTCTACCGGCTCCGTTGTCCAATCCAATTTTTTGTGAATTGGATGCTATGTTTTTTGTAGATAAAGACTTGGATGCTATGTTTCATATTTGGTTAAGGAATTAGACAACCTTTATAATTATTATGAATTGTTTTTCAATAATTATAGGATCATGAACAAGTATGTTACTAAGCGAAAGAACATAGGGGAGTCTTATAGCACCCCTAACCTTGCACAAAGAACTCGTGTCGAACATCATCAAGACTGACTTGCGTAATAGAATGTGTGATGAGTGCATGAATGACAGCTTGGTTGTATATGTTGAAAAAGAGATTTTTAAAACTATTGACGATGAAGTTATTTTACAATGCTTTTATAATATAAATCCCCGTAAGATGCAATTATCACAATTAGTGACGACTTAGTTTGTTTATTTCTTTTGTAATGTATTTTTGTTAGTTATTTTTATACCTTGGTATTTTGGTATTTTGTGTTAATGAATGAGCTGGTCAAAATACATTATGTATGTAGGCATTCCTCCGTGTTTTGAGTGAGGGTTGAAAAATTTTGAGCCCCAATTTACTTAAATTTCTAAATCCGCTACTCCTCGTGGTGCAAGTAAAAGCTGAGACTAAACAACAAGAGAAACAAAATTAGAGTCTGAAACCCAAAAATATATACGGTTTAGGTCTCGAGCTACCAACTTTTGAGATCTCCCCAGAGATCCTGAAGGCTAGTTAGCTACAGCTGAGATCTTTGAGACGCGGTTTCACTTTTCCCAACGGCACATCATACAAAGTTGATTTGAATAGCACCGGGTGTCACGTTCGATCCCTTACTCCTCGACAGCAGCAGCAAGCATGTATATATGTGGGAAAAAAGGCAGAGGCAAGCCTTCAGTGGGGGAACCCTCCTTGTTGGCATTTGAAATGGATACACAAGAGAGCCTTAACTTGCAAAAGCCGAAGGTCCAAAGCCATACCAGTGCGATAAGTACTCCCTAAAAAGTCAAACCTAACACTGTACGAAGTACACGTAGACCAGACTGGAGGAATCTAGCTAGGCACCACCCCACTAAGACCACCTTCACATGCATGCATGAGCCACATGGTTTGGTACGTTGCGAACCAAAGGATTTGTGCACGTGAACCTCCATGGACGCAAGGTACCGTCCCTCGGCCAACCTGCGCGCCAGTATAAAGGTTTACTTTCTTTTCTTTTACTTTCTTTTTTTTTTTGACTAAGCTAAGACCGAGGACTAGGAAGTGAAACAAAAACTATTAGAAACCCGGCCCCACATATGAGGAAGAGTTCTCCGGTATAGGGATTGGTTATTTTAAGTTAAGCTCATTTTATCGCAACATTACAGTCAGACATTCTCTGATTCTCATTTTTATCATTATTTTTATTCTCATTTATATCCATACTTTTCAACCAATCATTACTACATTTTTCTTTGTTTTCAACTAATCATTACTATTTTATCCTTACTTTTTCACTTTTCAATCAATCATTACTACTTTATTATAACTTTTCAACCAAACAATACTATTTTATCCCAACTTTTTAACCAAACATTAATATTTTATCCATGTTTTTCAACCAAATATCATAATATTACACTACTTGTTCCAACATACTAATTCATATCCTCTTCGATCCTAAAATTACTTATGTCATAACCAAACACAGTACCTATAAAGCTGGGTCTAACATCCAATGTTTGAAACATGAAAACCTTCACAGCATCACGTGCGGTTCCTTTCATACAATGAACTTCGCCCAGAATTTCTCTCTCTCTCAAAAGTATCTTTTTCTCTCAAAGTCTCTCTTTCTCTCACCAGCGTATCTCTTTTCCAGGAAAGAGAGAGAGAGAGAGAGTGAATGAGTGTATGCGTGAAGGATCGCTGAAGGATGTGAGTGCAAGAGACGACTAATTGTACGTGGAATTGTGTGCAGGGAAGCCCACAGAAATCCGTCACTGCTGGTTGACGTACATCACGTATAACGTGAGATCTTTCGATCCGAATGGCGACGGGTATAAGATCCATGCACCTTATGCCATCCTTGAAACTTTCACGCCAGCCTAAGTCCAGCTGGTTCAGGTGGACCTAGGATTTAATGTCACACTGAGATTATATTTGATTGCATTATTCATTCAGAAATCGAAATGAGAATTTTTTAAAATAAGAAATTCAACGTGTTTGGTTGCAGCATCCATTTAGGAATTATCGGAATTAAAGTTTCTGCATTTGAGGGAACTCAGGATTTCCAAATTTAATATGGAAATTCAGAGTTTGGAAATCCTGAGTTCCCTCAAATGCATAAACTCTTATATTCATGGAATGTA
The DNA here is from genome assembly GCA_963920575.1 of Narthecium ossifragum. Taxonomy (NCBI): domain Eukaryota; kingdom Viridiplantae; phylum Streptophyta; class Magnoliopsida; order Dioscoreales; family Nartheciaceae; genus Narthecium; species Narthecium ossifragum. Next base: position 26,710,490 of record OY986968.1, read on the forward strand.
TATAAATATACTTCATTTCATCTTTCTTTAATTAAACTGATCAAACGACTATGATTAATCTTAAAATTAATCTTATTTCTTTATCTTATTTATTAATAATATTTCAAATAATAATTTTATTTCTTTCTCTCATTATTAATAATATTTCATCCAAATAAGCCAATGTAATGCAAATACATATACATATATAAATATATTCGTAAATCTATGCTATTAGAATAAGGGGTATTTTGGTCTTTAATTTATATTTCTATTCCAGTTCCCATGTTTATTATGTACGTCAAACACTTGCAAATTACATTCCCATTACAGTTCCTTGACGTACCAAATAACCACAATTCCTTTTCAATTCTAGTTCCCATTTCCAATCATGTTCCCATTCACATTTCAGTTCCCATGACAACCAAACGTAGCCTAAGTGTATGCTCATGTAAAAAAGGAACAACAAAAATTAAAAGAGAATAATAAAAATTAAAAGAATAAATACCTCGTAATGGGTTGTTTCAAAAAGGGGGAAAGAAACAAACATTTATTGGCTTGAAAGAATAAAACGATCACCGATTGCGATAGACAAATGAGGGTTTAATTGAATCATACAAAAGGGTACTAGGTGTTAAGTAATACGGAGGGGAATGATACTAACGTATTAGCCGTTATTACTTATATTTCTAATATTGCAAACATATGGGCTAATAGATAGAGTTTAGATAGAGAATACAGTTGATCATGTGCTGGGTTTGGGCTTAGACTAATGGGTTAGCCATGCTAGTATAGCTGGGTTTTAGGTGGGTTTATTTGTAACTCTCTTAGGACTCGTTTAGTATGTGAATAAAGTAGTAATGTTTATTTTAAATAAAAAAATAGAGTGATAATGATAGGTGAAATGAAAATAAATATGTAAAAATTACTTAAAATAGGAAAAATAAATTAAGGATAAGTACGAGAATATATAAATGGGTTTTTCGATTATCCCCTTTATTACTGTACCAAACGGTGCCTTTGAACTTTCCTATGGGCAGCCCGGGTAAGCCGAAGGCTGGGTCCGCCCGTGCATGTTTATATATAGTCGATTGATTGAGCGTGCGTTGTTTTCACGTCAAACGCCATGAGATTTAGTGAGATCTAGCATGCTCATTTGTATACTATTCGTGATTGTTATGGAAGACCTTTCTACAAACGTTACTTCACTGTCTCGTGAAATTTGAGGATCCAAAGTGATGGCTACATTCTGATCTTTCATATATACCTTTCGACATGATCAATCCTCAACTCTATACTCAGAACAGTAGATGTGTACGTCATTTGAAAAGTAGGAACTGACAATGATGGATGCGAATACTATTATAAGTCAGACGGCCATATCCATGTATGTAAGCCAGCTAGCTATATGCATGTTAGGACTATATGGTCAGTACGTAGTATTAATTAGGAGCACAAGTGGTGCAATAATAGAAGTTGCAATGTATATATTAGCTAGCTAGCTGTTATTCTAATAAGAATATCCCCAAGGATCCTATGAACTAAGGTAGAAAATTGAAGCCATAGGATCTTGATACAATGGTTAGAAAACTACTCCGCAAGGGTGGCTCTGTGAATTGGATGTAAGACTGCACATGTTTACTATCATTGTCACTGACTTCAGTGCATTAATTCCGGTGAAGTCTCCATCGATCACTGCTTATATATGCTCATCAAATCAGGTGTGCTCTTTCTAACATGGCTACCAAATCCTACATCTTGACTATTGTTATATACACGCATGAACTTCTAAAGCACTAAATCCAGGGAAAGATTCGGTCTAAGCACGTTCAAGCTTTGGCTATCATCAGATCACTAGCTAGGTTAGAAGAAGCTGGCCGGCTACATCAAGCCGACAGTGGCGGGGGCTCACTGTCGAAGAATTTTTAGACCTCTTGCCTTCTCATCATGTTCCTGATCGGTTTTTTTAATCAACCTAATATGTAGCTAATATCTATAATGGCATCTATACCAGAACATGGTATATAGAGTTAATTACTAAACACAACTTTATCATGGTGAATCCCACGAACTCCATCAATTGTTCCTTGGATCGATAGGGCCAACTCGGAACTTGATAACTTTGGTTCTTGATGTCAATAAAGATGCAGGTAATTAACTAAAGGCTTCTTGATATATAGTAATTAATTAGCCCTACCAAGGGAAAGCACCAATGCGTGGCTTTGTGACATCTTGCTGCTAAAGAGGGTGCAAGGGTTAATTTAAAATTGATTTAGAATAAAAGGATGCTGACATGAGCTATCTATCTAATTCTAGAGGTGTAATTACCCAAGGGTAGGCGTCCGACTTGGACCCAATTCATACTAGGTTGACATGGCTCGAAACCTATTGATCTAGAGCGCATTAAAAAACAGGTAGACCCGATCTGAAATTGAATCCGACTCGAACCTTTCTCATTAACTGTATATGGGCCGGGATCCATAAGCCAAAAATGGGGCCCATAGGAAACATAATAGGCTCATTACCTCATTGGGCCTTGCCAAAACTGATGCAGACCAAGGGCGGACCTGACTAAGTCTGATCCGGAACAGCTCCCGAGACGATCCGGACGCATTCGGACCCCATTCGTCCGACTGAGATCTTCGGATGGCCATAACTTTTGATCCGACCGTCCGATCGGGGCGTGCGACCAGTTGAAACGACCGGGTTGACGAGCCCGTCATTTATCATCGGAGATCTTCGATCTCTCCATGACGGCTCGTCAAATCGCCAAAATCCTTTTCCCTTGGCCTGAAATCTCAATTTTAGTAAAAACTTTCCTTTTTAGGCAGTTTTATCGGTTTCTATTTTTGAAAACTTTTCCTATTTTGAGTAGGATTGCTATTGTTTTGAATTCCGGGTTTAATACTTAGATTAGGGTTGAGTCCATGTTTGAGTTGGTCAGGTCTTTCCTTAACTCTATAAAAGGAGGCCTTAGGGTTTCTAAAAGTTTTAGTTTTGGATGAATAAAAATTGAGTTAGTTTTCTCCTCTTGAGAATTCTGGTTTTTCTCTCCCATAGAGAGGACGATTGTCTCTCCCGTTGAGAGGTTCTACCTTCCACGTTTTACCCTGCGCCAGAGTGGTATCAAGAGCTACACAAGTTCCTGGGAAGAGGATCCATGCCTCCTCGTGCCAGAGCTAACCGTGCTCGACGGCCGCCTAGCGTCTCACCACCGCCGCAGCCGCCTAGAAGATGGGGTCGACCTCCTGTCGATGTCGATGGTGGGCCTCCCCCACGGGAGCAGGGGGTCTTGGAAGCAACCATCGTTGATCTTCAACGACAGGTGGCCGGCCTCCAACTCCAGTTACAACATCAGAATAGAGATCGGACACCCTCGCTGGAAGAGGAAGGAGAGTTGTCATCGGACGAGTCCTCCTTCCACAATATGTACGCCGACCAACCCCCCTTTCGACGCCATGACCAGCGGGATCGTGCCATGGATTACGGATTCAAGGTGGATATCCCTGAGTTCGCTGGAGGGTTGCAGCCAGAAGTTTTCATTGACTGGCTCCATCAAGTAGAGCGTATCTTCGAGTTCCGGGAGGTTCCTGACGACATCAAGGTAAAACTGGTGTCTATCAAGTTGAAGGGACGAGCTTCAGCATGGTGGGAACAACTGAAGAGGGTCCGAGAGAAGCAGCAGAAGGACAAGATCCGGAATTGGGAGAAGATGAAGAAGAAGCTGAAGGAGCACTTCCTTCCTTTCGGCTACACCCAGTCCCTCTTCCAGAAGCTACACACGTTACGCCAAGGTACGTGATTTGTTGAGGAGTATACTGAAGAATTTTATCAGTTGCTTGCCAGGAACGACCTCTCAGAAACAGAGGAGCAGACGGTCACTAGATACCTCGGAGGGCTGCGACTTTCTCTCCAGGACGCACTAAGCCTCCACGCGTTGTGGACGGTGTCCGAGGCCTACCAGCGAGCGTTGACGGCGGAAAGGCAGCAAGCGCGGGCATCTACCGTGGGACGGATTCAACGGCCGCCTTCGGCACCACAAAACCCGAACCCGCCGGCGAAGCCACCGGGGCCGCGGCCTGCTCCCCCAAATCCGACATCGGGATCTACCTTCAGGTGCTTCCGTTGTGGGGAAGTAGGGCATCGGGCCTCGGACTGTAGCCTACCTGCCAGCCGACCAGGGAAGGCTCTGCTCATGGAGGAAGAAGCAGAGGAGCATGCGGACCAGGCCGAACCAGTCTTCGATGGATATGGCGATGAAGGAGAGATCCTGTACGGGGACGGTCAGGAGACCCTGGTCCTGCGGAAGAGCTTCCTGTCGCCCAAGGAGGAGGTCGCCGACAACTGGCTGCGGACCAACATCTTCCAAACAACGTGCACCATAGAATTAATATATGCAACCATGCCTGAACTTCCGGAGATAGCCTTGCCTTTCATTTATATTACTATATGCAACCATGCAATCTTACTAACTTTCATTTATATTAGTTGCTGCTTGGATAATTTCCATGTATCTAATTGTTTGCCTTCTAATGAATTCAGAATAGACAATGATTGCGTCAATGCATGGTTTTGTTTTCTTGCAATAACGCTGAAGATATATCCATTTATCACAGTCTGCGGTTATTCTGGAGCTCGACACAAAGCTCTATTGAACTATCAACCTCATAAGGTACATTGCATGTTATTAGACGGTGTATGTTATATGTTTCTATTTATCTAAATAAGATCTAACAGTGAAGGGGAGGGGATGAGTTAGTGGGAGAGAGATATAAAGTGACATGGGTCGGTTATAACTGTGTCAGGTGGCATGGTACGGTCCCACTAGTATTAATATAAACTCATCCTCACATATTGGCTTAGTTTTTGGATAAAGTGATTAGAGTTATATCATGGTATCAGAGCAAAGGTCAATATGAGTTATATTCCCAAATCTAACTTGCTTTTCATAATTGGTGGGATTAATTAGACTAGACGTAACCTGTCACTTTTTCTCATCTCTATTGTCAGCGGGCTTCATCTATGTACAATTATGCAACAGATAAAAATGCTTGAGCTTGGAGGCGAGAAATCATGTGGACTCGAATGCCAAGTTTGAGTTGGTAGGTAACATCCCGGTCCTTTTAGGATGTGTTGTGCCATCTAAGCTCTAATGTATTGAATTCTCGATTTTTGCTCTGATATTATATTAAGGTCACCAACCAATCGAAAAGCCGAAGCAAGCAAAAAGATGTCAGCTTATGTATCTCTAATTAAGTCTAATAGAGCTGGACATGATTGAGAGGAGGCTACAGGTCAATCAATCTGAACCTAAAATAAGTCATGAATCTGGGCTCATTTAGCTTGGAAGAGCAAGGTTTGATCGTGTCCAATACCGAGCTGAGCTCAAGTCGTTTGATTATGTTGATAACAATAACTTGAGGATTTTGACAACTTGAGGATCTTAATAAAGAAGGTAAAAGCTCCTTACGGAAAATAGCTCTACAACGGGAGATTACTTATTAACCATTTGGTTGGCATGAATCAGGATGCATCGCGTCACATGATGCACCATGATTCATAATCCTATATTTGGCTCATCATGTATCAACTAATGCATTCATCATGCGATGTATTTTTGAGGCCAAATCGTATATAGTATGAAACGGTCAAAATGGTCGTTTCACGCGATGCACCCATCTGCGGTGCATCTCGTATACACCCCATAAACATATTAAAATATATTCAATAAAGTTATATAAATATTAAAATTATGTGAACATTATTTTAATCTCAATAAATTCATTATATTATTTTAACCTCAATTATATATATTATTCATATAATATTCGTATAATGATGCAATAAAGTTAAAATTTAATATATATACATTAAATTATATATATATATATATAGTGTATCGGCTTATACAAAAGACGAGGAAGATAAGGTCATACAACTTGTGTGCTCGATACGACGACGATACCCCCCCCACCAGTTTAGTCCTAGAGGTGTCATATGTATGGCTAGGTGTCCCACTTAGACCCAATTCAATCCACATGGACCCGAATGAACTGATATAGAGCCCATGAATGGCTTAGGGCACGTTTGTTTCATTGGAATGGAATGCTGGAATGGAAATGAATTCCATTGGAATGGAATGGAATTACATTGTTTCTGTTTGTTTGTTGCTGGAATGAACACAGAATTCTGTGAAATCTGGCACTTTTGCTGTTTGTTTGGCATTGGAATGGAAACTGTTTCTTGTGACTTTGTCATTTTTTGTGTTTGTTTGGTATTGGAATGGTGGTTATGGTCACCCCAGAATACCCGGGGTGAGATTACCTCCCTTTTTCCTTGAAATTGTTTGATTATAAAAACTATGTTCATGTGTATTATGATGCATACCCATATGACATTTATATATTTAATTTAAATATATGTATATTTCGAAAATATATATTTGATATCTTTTTGTTTAGTTTTTGTTTGAGATGGTGAAAATTTTGAAATTGAGGCACGTGAGATATTGTTTTATTTTTGACACTTGTGTATGGTTGTTCATTTTTAAAATATGGTGACTATTTCATTATTTTCAATTGGACATGATCATTGCCTCTATTGAACTAGATGACCCTGTAATTATATTTCTAAGAGCGAGAAAAATACAAACAAGTGTTTTTGAGCCAAATAATAGTACACAACTTCTGCAGTAATACCAAAATTTTTATTTGTAATACTCAATGATTCATTTCGTATATTACAACAATTCATAGTGTCAAATTAACATGTTTACAGAAGTGAATGAAAAAAAAATGAATTTGTACATCACTTGTCTTCCATATATTTGTTGTTGTCTTCGTGGATGTATACGATTGCAAGTGCAAGGGCTCAGAACAATGTCATCATCGCCCTTATGTGGCGGCAATTGGTTGCTGAACAAACTTAGCCTTCCAAATCACCAAGCCACTGCTTCCCTCATTCACCATAAGATTTCATCATTTCCCCAGGTACATTTCCATGTAAATTCACCCAGCAAGCATAAGGGGATCAAACAAGCATCACTTCCCCCAAGTAAACCCATTTGCAACAATAAAGAAAGGAGCTGCAGCAAGCATAAGGCACCCAGCAAGCATAAGGCCATCCAAACCACCCAACGAGGATCAAGTAAATGCATCATCTCCCCACACATCAAAACACATTCATTCCAAACATAAGGTGAAAGTTTTTGCATCATTTCCCCCATTAAAATCACAGCTAGATCATCAATGCAATAAGTGGCTGGTTGCCAACAATAAGTGGCCGTCCAAGACACCAAAGCAAGCAATTTAAATATCATCATTTCCCCACATATAATAGGCAGCAATTATAGGTACATTTCCAAGTAAATTCACCCAGCAAGCATAAGGGGATCAAACAAGCATCATTTCCCCCAAGTAAACCCATTTGCAACAATAAAGAAAGGAGCTGCAGCTAGCATAAGGCACCCAGCAAGCATAAGGCCATCCAAACCACCCAACGAGGATCAAGTAAATGCATCATCTCCCCATACATCAAAACACATTCATTCCAAACATAAGGTGAAAGTTTTTGCATCATTTCCCCCATTAAAATCACAGCTAGATCATCAATGCAATAAGTGGCTGGTTGCCAACAATAAGTGGCCGTCCAAGACACCAAAGCAAGCAATTTAAATATCATCATTTCCCCACATATAATAGGCATAAATTATAGGTACATTTCCAAGTAAATTCACCCAGCAAGCATAAGGGGATCAAACAAGCATCATTTCCCCCAAGTAAACCCATTTGCAACAATAAAGAAAGAAGCTGCAGTAAGCATAAGGCACCCAGCAAGCATAAGGCCATCCAAACCACCCAACGAGGATCAAGTATATCATTATCTCCCCACACATCAAAACACATTCAGTCTAACCATTTGCATCATTTCCCCCATTAAAATCACAGCTAGATCATCAATGCAATAAGTGGCTGGTTACCAACAATGAGTGGCCGTCCAAGACACCAAAGCAAGCAATTTAAATATCATCATTTCCCCACATATAATAAGCAGCAATTATAGGTACATTTCCAAGTAAATTCACCCAGCAAGCATAAGGGGATCAAACAAGCATAAGGCGATCAAACAAGCATCATTCCCCCAAGTAAACCCATTTGCAACAATAAAAAAGGAGCTGCAGCAAGCATAAGTCACCCAGCATGCATAAGGCCATTCACACCACCCAAGGATGAAGTATATCATCATCTCCCCACACATGAAAACACATTCAGTCACCAGAATATTTAAATCACACTCATTCACACTCAGTCACCAGAATATATAAGAGGATCAAACAATAAGTGGCTGGTTGCCATGTATATGACCATCCAAGACACCAATGCAAGCAATTTAAATATCATCATCTCCCCATACAAAATCACAACTAGATCATCCAGCAAGCATAAGGGGATCAAACAAGCATCATTTCCCCAAGTAAATATCATCATTTTCCCACATATAATACTGCAAAGTAATGCAAGCATTCTAAGTTTATATAGCTGACATGGATGATACTATCAATTTGAAGCAAGTGAATAAAATCACAATAGCATGAAAATTCAATCACTTGTAAATTCAAAGTAGTAGATTTGCACATCCCCTAGTTTCACAAGTAACTCCCTACAATAAGGCCACACACAAAGCTCACAAAGGCAATGGATAGGATACACATAGTCATGTTTCCAATGCATATGGGTTCCCTTCTTTTTTCATATCCTACTTCTTTATCGTTCGCACAATGCTCTTTTTTCATCGTACCCTCCACCCCCCCGCCGTACGCATTGTAGGACGCCAATGCAGCATCTAGGGTATTGAAACCCCGGTAGCAACATCCACTATACCCTTTGACTTGTTCGTAACATGCCGGCCATGATTCATAAATCCCCGGCCGCCTCCCAATGTAGACGACATAGTACTTCATTCTAACATATTAGAAACATCATAGCAAAGTAAGCGGGTGTTCAAGACAAGTTAAAAACATCATAGCAACAGCCCAAGTGGGTGTTACCAAAACATAGTGTTCAACATAGGGTTCTAAACAAAGCGGGTGTTCAAAATACCATCCTAGTTAGAAGCAACATGATGTAAACAAAGATAGGGATCATAATGTTTTGAACCACAGTGTCATTACGACAAACAGTCTACATTTGCCTAGCAAGGAATTGATCCATCCATATCTTACGGAATGCGGCGTCCTTCAGCACGAACCCTTTGCCCAGCTTATCATTCTCGAGCAAATAGTCAAATATCGTCGCAAGCTGGACGTCAGTATAAGCTTCATCGCCCTCGCCCTTCATCTCCTTGACCGCAGCTAAAAGATCTTGGGTAAAACTCATACCCCCAAGCTGATTAGTCATACTCCCAATCTGCTCGCCAATGAATCGCATAGCGGTCACGATCTCATCACGATCACGATCCGCCTTCCTCTGCCTCTTGCTAGAAGATGTAGCAGGCATACGCGAGAAACTATGCATCGCCGTGCTCATAGCAGACGCAGATGTCGCGGGGACAGCAGCCGTAGCATGGGTGGTAGCCGTCGCGGGGGTGGTAGGCGTATCAGGGACATCCCCCTCGGCCATATAGGGGGGCTGTGGGAGGGACGAGCCATCATCCTCTAGGTTGACGACCTCATCAGGGATGAACTCATTAGGGATGAACTGAGCAGTCGCAGCCGTGGCGTATTCCCCGGTGGCCATTTCCTCCCCACAAATAGTCATGATCAGATCCAGGTGAGGTATTGGCTTGTTGAGATATTTGCTGTACCTCGGTTTGGACTATAAAGCAAGCAGACATTCAACTTTGAGTATACAAATGGAGGTTACGATCCTAATATTCATTTACGAATTTAAGCATAGAGAACACACCGCGATGAGATCGGCTGCTACTTGGGTAGGCAATGTTAGCATTTGAAGATCATCATCCCACCCTGCGCCGCTCAACTTTAGGATCTTCTTGATATCAGCGCACCTAGCGCGTTGATAAGTAATGTGATTACACACATTTTCGGCTCTTATCTCATTCGAACCAAGAAGTTTATTGCAATGATCTGCCGCAGCCACGTAATGGGTTTGCTTATACCCCTTGTCAGTGCTGGGCTTGGATCTGGCAACTTCCGCCATATATTCCAGCATATATTTCAAAACAGGCTCCGTCCACTTGTAGTTTGAAGAACCGGACCGACGTGAGGTCTTGGGAACCGTTTGTGAGGTGGGGGTACTGAATTGAGATTGAGACTGATCCATGTCTGAAATTAGAAATATCAACACATGCAAACAAGCTAAAGCACGACAACTGGTACTGTCACAAAGTTACGGAATTTAATGTGTACGGGTACAATCATATTACAATCATTCTTGCAAATGTCACATGAGAAAGCACATTAACAAACATGCTGATCTAGCGATTGGGCTCGTAATTATCCCACATTTGTTGCGCGATTTCTTCACAAATATCGAGCCATACACCCCGCTCTTCTTGCTGTTCCCTAGCATTTCGTGTTTGGGTATTCCCCGGTTACATCGACATCCATTAACGGGTCAGCTGGATCCACAGTCAAAATGAAGTTGTGAATGATGCAACATGCGTGCACAATCGCAACTTGCATCTTAAAAGGGAAAAATGGATGTGATCCAATGATCTTGAACCGGTTCTTGAGCAGGCCAAAAGCTCGTTCAATTTTAGATCTAAGAGATGAGTGACGAAGATTGAACAGTTCGTACTTGTCATTTGGGCCATTGCTCGGCGAGAACTCTTTCAAGTGATATCTCACACCCCTATACGGAGCAATGAAACCGGGGCTCGTGGGGTAACCCGCGTCCACAAGGTAGTACTTGCCTATAAGGTGAAAGTTTAATCAAGTGTCAATGCGCGACGTAGAAGTTATTTCATCAGGTCTTAATCAACCGATGCACGAAAACATATACCTTCAATTGTCTTTAACCTACTATCTGGTGGGCGTGAAATAGCGTCCTTTAGGACGGTGTAATCGTTGGCTGAACCCTCCCATCCAGCAAGTACGTAGGTGAATCGAAGATTGGGTGTACAAGCGGCCAGCACATTCTGTGTCACTCCTTTCCTCCCTCGAAACCGTATTGCTATGTCCGCTGGAACGGTGGCATCTATGTGCGTACCGTCTATAAGGCCGATGCAGTTCTACATGTGTGACAAGGAAGAATGTCATCGTAACGTGTGCAAATGGAGGTGAATTTTAAAAATCAGTGTCAATGCATGTTGGTGTACCTTAAAGTAAGGGTAATATGAAGGGCTTCCTAGGATTTCTGGGGGTGTGTTCGACCCTGCTTGCTGCATGTAAAGGTCACGAATACCGCATATCGCCTTCAAAACCGCGTTGAAATAGCGGCTGATTGTCTCACCCGATAGAAGAAATTCCGCCCGCATAACACGATTTTTTGTGTTGTGACCGACAATATGTAGAAAGATACACAGTTGTTCTTCGATCTTAATCTGATCAGTATCCGTAAGTAGATTACGTTGTCTCATAAGACGTGCCAATTCGTCTAGTGCGTCTACATCCATGCGGATATAGGCGACACAATAATCTGACCCAGGCATTCGGATCCTAGCCATATGCCATCTCCGTGCCTCATCACGAGACTCCCGCGGCATTGTCACGACACGGGTGCCTGACTCTAGATAATAGCGGTGCACGATCGAGACTATAAATGCGTAGACAGCCCATAATACCGCTATCCTTTGATACTGTTCGTCACCATTCTCCATCTAGAACAAGGCAAAATGCCAAAACACGAACGATAATAGCTACACTTAGCGTTTGACATAATCAACACTCCAAAACACAAAGAGTAGGTATAGGAGAGAGAGAGACGTTTTTTGACATTTCATGTGGATATATAATAAACAGTAATAGGTGCTGCTGTTAAAAAAACATCCAAGTCACGAATACAGTCTTAAAGCATGTAATACGCAGCAATTAAGAAGATAAGTATTGATGTTTCAACAGTAGCATGTAATAGCAATTTATAGCAATCCAACAGCATATAATACACAGTAAAAAGGATAACAACCAGACAAAATCACAGACCTCAACTGAAATCATACCAAAAGACAGCAACTAACAACAATGGCAACATATCACAGACCTCAACTGAAATAAGATCAAATCAGACAAAATCCTCAGCTGCAATATGGAAATACGAAGACCTCCATTGAAAACCGAAATGTAGAGCAATGAACTAGGGGATCAGATTTAAATACGAAGTGGGAAGCTCACATATGCAATACCAGATGAGATCTGGGAAAAATAAATACAGGGAAACCAGAAAACAGCCACAACTATGGGGATCAGATCATACAATGTACAGCTGAAATCATACCAAAAGACAAGAACTAACAACAAGGGCAACATATCACAGACCTACACTGAAATAAGATAAAATCGGACAAAATCCTCAGCTGCAATATGGAAATACGAAGAGCTCAATTGAAAACCGAAATGTAGAGCAATGAACTAGGGGATCAGATTTAAATACGAAGTGGGAAGCTCACATATGCAATACCAGATGAGATCTGGGAAAAATAAATGCAAGGAAACCAGAAAACAGCCACAACTATGGGGATCAGATCATACAATGTACAACTGAAATCATACCAAACGACAAGAACTAACTACAAGGGCAACATATCACAGACCTCAACTGAAATAAGATCAAATCATACAAAATCCTCAGCTGCAATATGGAAATACGAAGACCTCCATTGAAAACCAAAATGTAAAGCAATGAACTAGGGGATCAGTCGCAATACGAAGTGGGAGGCTCACATATCCAATACCAGATGAGATCTGGGAAAAATAAATGTAGGGAAACAAGAAAACAGCCACAACTATGGGGATCAGATCATACAATGTACAACTGAAATCATACCAAAAGACAAGAACTAACAACAAGGGCAACATATCACAGACGTCAACTGAAATAAGATCAAATCAGACAACTATGGGGATCAGTCGCGCGAATTAAACTTCCAAACCCAACTATACAAGACCATTCAAAATCTGGGAAAAATAAATGAATGGAAAACAACAAAAATGCACAACTATGGGGATCATGACATACAATGTAGAACCGAGATCTACCAAGAGAAGAAAGGGGATCAGGCGCGGGAATACGATTTGGAAAACCCAAATATGCGAAACTGGGAAAAAAAATGAATGGAAAAGAAAAAAAAACCACAACTATGGGGATCAGCTCATACGATGTAGATCCGGGATCTACGAAGAGAAGAAAGGGGATCAATCGCGAGAATACGAAGTGGAAAACCCAAATCTCCAAAACCATTCAAAATCTGGGCAAAAAATGAAGAAAATAGAGAATAAAGGGGATCAGGGAGAGCGGAGACAGGGGATCCGAAGTCACCTCTTCAGGCAAACGTTTCCGGTGTAGATCCGAAAGATTGGAGGATTTGGGTGGCCGGCGGAAACCCTACGCCGTGACCTAGATCCGAGGTTTGGGAAGCACCTCACGGCCGTAAACCCAAGCCGTCACCTTAGATCTGAAGATCCCAGAGGAGATCTGGCCACGAGGAAGAAGTCGCGTTCGTTGAGGGGAAGATGAGTCGCTTTGGAGAGGAGAAAGGGTCGACGGAGACCCTAGAGGCCACGATGAAGTGGAGGAGAGGGAATGGGTCGGAGGAGAGGCGCTGGGTCTCACGAAAGATTGGAGGATTTGGGTGGGCGGCGGAAACCCTAGGCGTCGTGAGAGAGAAGTTTGGAAGATATCGGGGGAGAGTGACGATAGGGTCGCGACTGATGGAATAAATTTTCCATCAGCGGAAACCCTACTCCCGTGGTCACTGGAAATTTGAGTCCAGCGACCGCTGGAAACCGTTTCTGGCCTTTTTTGGGCCGGAACCAATTGGTAGAAAAAAAAGCATCTTGGAAAGCATCTTGGATTGGAATGGGACGGGTTCCAGCGAAACAAACGGCTGGAAAATGATTCCAGCGCCCATTTGATTCCAGTCCAGCCTGGAATGACCTGTTTCCAGGGAAACAAACATGCCCTTAAGCGGAACTAGGACCCCACCCAATCCATAAGTCATAGAAAGGGCCTAACAAAGCCCTTTACCCAGTATACATAAAAGGCCCATACAAGGAGGCCCAGCCGATTCAGAAGGCCCATGCCCGAATTTGTGAATTGCACATTTTCCATATACTTCACTATTATACGTAACATTTGAAGTCACGACGTCGACATTATTACAAAATTCGATAGAAATTTCTTTTTACAAATTAATATCACTCTAGAGGTTCAGTAAAAATCTTCTGCCCAGGAGCTAAGATAGCCTTGGGATCATACTTCTTCTTCATCTCCACGAACTTTTCCCACTTGACACCATAGTACTTAACCCAATCCTCCCTATTCTCATAGTGAGGCATGTACTGCTTCGCATCAATCCCATTCCGATCCAAGAAGCCAAGTATCTCGTCAATCTGGTCCAGCACCAGCTTCACCTTCTCCGGCATCGCGAACAGCAGCAGCCCAACCTTATAGATGATTTCTTCATCCGGAACTGGCACAGACATCCTCTTATCCCACCTACAATTGATGTATCATGAAGACCATGTAATTAATCTTAACAACTTATCACATGAGTAACTTCAAATTGCATGTTTTCTTTGCATTTAGTGAATGGCTTGCCTTTTACTGAATCCTGGGTAGACGAGGATTGCGCCCATGGTTTTGTTCTCCCGAAGGATACCCTTGAAGACGCGCTCATTCACTTCAGCCATTCTGGAGCTTGGCACTATCAAGTTTAGCCATGGATGGGGAACGTCCCACTGCCCTTCGGCGCGGAGCCTCTCCTCCTCGGGACGGACTCTATCTAGAAAGGCTACGTAGGAGAGGTCTTTGATGAACATGAAGCCTGGAACATAGCTCAACCCCTGAACCAAGTCTTTGACATCCTGTGTGGACGGACATCCATGAGTCATTTATTAGTATGATCTTATCATGCTATGAAGAAAGAATGGATTCTCATACCTTGTCGACAGTGGATGCAGTGGCGTCGTCGTAGTTGATAGCGGCATCCACGAAGTAAACACCACCATGCTCTTTAGCCAAGGCACTAATGTGCTTCACTTGTTCCGTAGAGAAGAAGGGGGATCTCCAGGAATCAACATGGGTGTGATCCAAGAAGAAGAACCCTTCAATGTAATCGAATCCCTTCTTGGTCCCCGGAGTGCCGTCGAGAGTTATCAAGTACTCTTGGTCCCTTGTATACATCTGGAAGTCGGTGTACACCAATCCAACCCACCTCACCTACGTACATATATATATAATTACCACACGTACGTACATCTTAATTGTTCATTAATTAATCGATTCAACAACATATATGTTGTTATATATGTTGTTCATGTACAGATGTAATCATGTAAATGATGTTTATCATTAATTACCTTTGTTGGTGCAGGTTGCAGGGCAATTCTAGCTCTGGTGACGACACCAAATTGGCCTAAACCTCCCAATGATGCATAGAAAAGATCAGAGTTGAAATCTCTGGAGCAGGTTACCATCTCCCCTTTCCCTGTTTTTGTGCTTGATTTCGTGAAAATTATATGAATAAATCAAATGTAACTCCAGATCGAGTGATGTTATACCTGTAATGACATCCAATTCGTAGACGTTGGAAATCTGGGGACCGTGCCGGAAGACCTGCCCGCTGATGCCGCCAACCGAGAGGGTGCCGCCGACCGTCAAATCCAAGTAGTCGAGCCAGCTGCGCGGCGAGAGTCCATGCTTCAATGTCGCATGCAATACCTCCGACCAGAACTGCTCGCCGCCGACGTCCACATAGGGAGCTGAGCGGTCACTCGAGGACACACTAATCCTCTTCCTGTACACACTCTTAGCCAGTGATCTCATGTCGACGGTCACGCCGCCGGTCCCCACTGACTGGCCCCGGTCGGAGTGACCGTGGCCCCTGGGCGTCACCGTGAAGGGTCTCGACTGGCGGTAGGAGAACCGGAGGAGCTTAGCGATGTCCTCCTCCGAGTCGGGGTGGAAGACGGCCAACGGAAGGCCCTTGATGATGCCACCGAAGTCGGCGGCGACGGCTTCAATCGAATCGGGGTCGACATGGAACCTGGCTGCCGTGTTGAGCTCACGCAGCTCCGCCGGCAGGGCCGATGGCCATTGTGCTTCTCCTTCGACAATGGACATGGCTTGGAGTTATGGGTTTCAAACAAGAGGACTTCAACAATCTATTGAGAAGATATGGAGACAATTCTGAGTGGAAAGAGTGGTTAAATAGGCTAGTTTTTTTATTTATTGTTAGATAAACCCGAGAGCTGGGTTATAACAAAAATAATTTATATACATAATCCGAACCGTTGGATTGAATCGAGCACACATCCCAATTCAATCCAACGGACAGTGTTTGTGCACATGGTACATCTCATGTACACAAATCACTACTCGGGTTATAAAGCATGAATAAAATGAAAGAGACTAGTTACTACATGCATGGATTCTGCATGTTGTCTCATGGATTCTTATCCGGAAATCTTTATCATGATTCTGTTCCGAACGAGAGTAATGTCTTCCGATCGGAGGAGGATATGTTTATCTATTGAGTGGTGATTCGGTCCTCCAATTTTTGGATGTGGGAGGACCCATCAGGGCCGTCCAATACAAATCGGGGCCATAGGCGAAGACATCAAATAAAACTAAAATAATATGTATATTTTTATAATGATAATATAATTAAAATAATTTTTTATTGAGTTTATTTAACTATACTCTTTAAGTTTTTTGAGCCGTAAAATTAGTGATTAATGTTCTTAAACTTAGTTTTTGGTAGTACATATGGTTATTCCGTTTTTTTTTTTTGATTAGTTAAGCCCAGGGGCTGAATGACAGGGGATGCCGGTGGTCAGCCCGGGAAAGGCCGATCACACCATATACAGCCAGGCAGCAATGTCCGCTGGATTACAACTCAAGCCTACAAGCTGTTAGTTACAACAAAGAATCGTCAGACCAAGAGGAGGCAGCCAAGCAATCTGCGAGGGAGTTGAACTCCCTCGGTATATGTGCGAAGAAGACGCTTTGGAATTTAGCCGCGATCCTCCAAACTGCTTGGAGGATCTCAACCAGGTCCCTAGGTCAGTAGAAACGGCCGGAGGCGTAGGGATAGCTGAGCATGAGCACAAGCTCAAGGGAACATAAATAGCTACATGAGTGTAGATAAGATGTTTTAAAGGCTATTAAAAAAACCTTTTGCTTTTGAGGCCTTTACAATAGAATTTTTGGAGCCCCTCTTAAACCCGGGATTTGAAAGCACTTTATTATGTCATTCTTAATTAATTGCTAGTTTTTCAAGCTCTTAAAACACAAATATTTCAGGCCTCTTTTAAAATGGACTTTAAAAGCTGTGTAGTTAATGAGGCATTGAATTGATCGTGCTTTTTAAAGACTATTAAAAAATACCCTCCAGGGCCCTTTAACTCCTCTTAACCGGGCCCCTCCTTAACTACTTTTTAACTAGAGGCCCTAGGCGACTGCCTTACTGGCCTATGGGTTGGGCCGGCTCTGGACCTCATCCTCCTCCACCCTCTCTCTCTCTCTCTCTCTCTCTCTCTCTATATATATATATATATATATATATAATATTTATAATACATACATATCCGTGTGTGTCTATATATGTATGTGTCATAAGTGTAATGTATCATAGATATGATATGTATTATAGATATTATATATATGTATGTTTTTTTATGTGTATATAATATATATGTATATGTATGTGTGTCCATATATGTATGTCATGTATCATAGATATGATATGATATGTATGTTTAATTTTTTATGTGTGTATAATGTATATATATACATTATATATGTATAAATATGTATATCTAAGGTCTCTGAAATTCAAGAGATAATTAAAGTTAATGAGAAATTATTATCAGAAAAGAGAAAAGGTCTTGAAGCTCCAAAAGAGAGATCAATGATCCGGCTTCAAAAATTGTTCGAACGACAATTTCCTCAGGCTACTGAGAATGAAATCATGAAGAAATGTTATGAACATTTAAAGCATCAGTTCACTAGCCATTTCTCTGGCTCTGATAAAATTTCTATTAGCTCTGACGATGCGATGCAGGATGCTCAAGACCCTTTCGAGGATCCAGAAGATCTGTGGACCCAAATTATTTCCCAAGATCTGCCCGGGAAAAAGAAGGATGGTCCTACCACTAGTGGAACTTCCACTAGCCAAGGATAAGCCACTAGCCAAGGATAAGCTTCATCGGCTGGATAAGATTCTCCATTATCTAAAAGCTTAATGATGTGATGCCAAAGGTGATTGTTCAGCCACTCATTCGACTGCAACCTACTCAGCACACGACGTGGCGGGCCCTACCTTTTGAGCATTATTGCTCCACTAAGTCGACAGGATTGAAAGAGAAATATTCTCTCAATAATGTAAGCTTTACTTAGCCTTGAAGGCTTGTACCTCTATATAAGAGGAAGAACTCGTCTGAGTTCAGTACGCTGGTTTTCACCCACTCTCCTCTCCTCTTGTAACCTCTCTTCCCCTTGTAAGAACCAGTGGAATATAGCTAAGCCTTTGTAAGTATCTTCTTCTTCTTATTACTTTGTTTGGGTAATTTTTGGAACGCTTATCCCAAGGCTGGAACTTTCATAGTTCAGTTCTACCTTCTGATCCCTTGAAAAGGATCGGCAGCATCGAGCGCCAGTCTCCTTGAGATAAGATCTTTCTGAAAAACCCCTAAGAATTAAGTGTTGAGATAAATCTTTAATTAATACAAATGAGGTTGGAATACAAGTATCTTGTATACAAACATAAGCTTTAGGAAGCTTAAAATTGACTTCTAATTTATTACCACTAGCGCCGCTAAGAGCTTGAGTAGTTTTTTCAAAGAATTTAGAAGGAATAATT
Source organism: Narthecium ossifragum (assembly GCA_963920575.1). Classification (NCBI taxonomy): domain Eukaryota; kingdom Viridiplantae; phylum Streptophyta; class Magnoliopsida; order Dioscoreales; family Nartheciaceae; genus Narthecium; species Narthecium ossifragum. The sequence goes on from OY986968.1 coordinate 26,729,447, forward strand.
CCTTCACGAATACAATTTAAATCAGCACCACTATCTATTAGAGCAATTAACTTTGGGATAGTCTCATATTCTGAGAGGACAAGAGTAATTTCAACATACCATTTTTGAGTAGTAACTTGTTGTACAAGTTGTACCAGAAATTCTTCTTCGGGACTCTTAGAACATTGACCAGTTTCAAGTCCCGCTTGGTTGCTGGTATTTGGTGGAATTTCTAAATCTTTCGTTTCAATGTACGAAAGTATATAGTCATTTTGTTCTTTAAGCATTTTAATTTCGTTTTTAAGGTTATTAACCTCTTTGTTAAGTTCTGCAAGAGACAGAGTCTTAACAGTCTTTTCTTGTCGTCGTCTTAAAACTTCAGACAGTCTATATGTATTGTCAATTCGAGGGGCTTCAATCTTTTGATTATGTTTTAAACACATATCAATTAACTGAGCTTTAAGATCAGGAGCTATGTCTCCTTCAGTCAAAAGCTTAGCAATAAAATCTTTATTGAAGGATATCATATTAATTGAAAGGTTATTCATTTCAACAATCTGTCTCCAATAATCAGTTTTATCCTTCTTAGAACATTTAGTACATTTATGTTCATCTTCTGAAGATATTTCTTCAGTAAAGTCAGTGGTAGATTCAGCATATTCTATTGAATTATCAGTGTCGGAATCAGTAGTAATCATAACCTTATATAAAGATTTCTTTAATCCCTCGTCTTCTATTTCATTAATTTTTTTTCTTAGTATAACATCGATTAGCGTAGTGGCCAATTTTACCACATTTAAAGCATTTTGCTTTACTTTTATCTATTTTAGGTCGTTTTTGAGTATTACCCTTTTGTGGTATAGATTTCTTAAATTTCTTTTTAAAAAAGGGTTTTCTCCTTTTTTCTATGCGTTCAGGAGGTGGTTTCAGCTTTCGAGGTTCATCAAAGGCAAACTGCTCGCAGAATTCTCCAAGCTGTCTCTTTTCAGTAAGTTTATGCGTTTTTAATTGATGTTTTAATTTAATATCATTACATAAACTTAATCCTTCATGAATGCAAGCATTTATTAATGCTCCATAAGTGCAAGACTCGAAGGGGATTATACCACCATTCTGTTCCCGCATATAATTTCTCACACGTTCAGCAAATAGATTAGGTAATCCATCAATGAATTTTGACTTCCAATGACTACTATGAGCGTCATTTAATTGCATAACGCGGGTAATAAAAACATCTTTATACCAGCGAAAATGGGTAAGAGTAGGGCAACGAAGATTTTGCAACAGAGTGCGTGTTCGCTCCCCCTGACCAGTGAGATTACCAGTAAAATGGTCAAGAATAGTTAAAACTAATGTGTAAACCGCATCGGTTTGTTGTTGATTATTTTCAAGCTTAACAGCACTAAGGATTTCAGTGCGTTGATCAGGTTGGAGATAATTATCCCACCAACCTTTCAGACTACCAGTAAAACCACAAGTAAGAAAAGAAGCTACTTGTTGATCAGTATTACCATTATTATGGCAAATAGTAGAATACATCATCATTCTATGTGCCATATTCAGAACTTGATGATCACTCATACCATCAATGTTCCATTCATAAATATTACGTCCTGAGTAATCTTGCTGTAGAAATGTATCGTTTTCTTCAAATAAAAGATCTATAGGAGAAGGTCGTTTATAATAAAATTTTTCAATATTACGAGGTCGATGTTCAATTTTATTAACAGTTTGAAATTGTTGTTCAGTTTCTAAGGTTATATCCTCAGTATCAGAACTTTCAGATTGTTTGAGGTTTATGGCATCATTAAGCACTTGAACTTTAGCTTGAGCAAATTGTTTACTCAGAGAATCTATAAGTTCTTCGGATAACTCCTTTCCTAATTTAAAATTTGAGATTGAAGCATTTGGTTTAATAGCAGGTTTTGTATGAAGCCTGACAGTTTTATCTTTTATCAAATTGGCATTAGGAATAATTTCTCCAAGCTTAGTGATAAGTTTATCAATAGTTTTTTCTAGACGAGTTAATTGTTGCCCTATTACTTGAGAAAAAACATTAGAGTAATTATTTTGTTTAAAAATTTTATTCAACTCTTTGATTGTTTCATTTGTTGATTCAACAGGTTTTATAAACGCAGTTGCTTCAAGATTAGAAGTGGAAATTCCTTCAAGTTTTAGGGGTTCAGTAGGAGGATATAAAGATCTCTTTTGAACACCTTCAACTGTTTTCCAACTTTTATAGTGTTCTTCAATAACGTTTATTCTGGCTGTAGGATCTAATTCCTCATCAATCTGTCCAGAATTATGCTCGTCAGCAATTTGATCAATGATAGCATTTATTTCATCCTCTTTCTCATTAGTATAATGATTATAAAACCATCCAGCAAAAAACTGAAGCTGATTATTAGCTTCTAATTCTCTAAAGTATACTTCTTTATAAGAATTTCTTTGTTCCTCATTGAAAGTTGCGAAGAACCAATCGCGAAACTGTTTATTATATAACTTTTGAAATTCCTCATTGAGGTATCTCCTGAGGGGACTATTAGGTCGTAAATCCATTTACAACTGAAAACTTATTTCGGAATCTGATTTAGATTCCTTCTCGTAAATCCCATGAGGGATTTGGGTTTCAGATATTCTAATAGCCTGAATAGGGGTACCTTCACGAGAGACCGATTTCCTGGAAGAAGTTGTGACATCAGTATATTTTATAGTCCTATTAGGATCAAAAGTTATAGTAACTTCACCATCATCAGTTTGGGATATTTGATCAACTTGTTGATTAATAATAGGTCTATGAGGGACAGCATTCGTTAGTAACCAATTCTCAGGAAAATTAACTTCAGTCCATTTTATCTGTCTATTTGTAGCAATATGGGAAGACAGTAGATTAGTTTCTACTAAAACTGTTTTTCCTGGAAGGGTATATTGTTTTGCTCTAGGGGCTAAGGTACTTAGGACCTTATAATGAATTCTATAAACAATAGCTATAGTTTCGGATTGGGGTAAGAATTCATATCCGTGAGTCTTAATATTAAGACTTACAGCTTCCAATATATTAGGATCAGTTAAAGATAAACTCAAATTTGGATAAACATTAAAGTATACGGGTCCATGACTAAGGCTGGTTTCCATTATTCCCATTAGGGATTGAGGCCAATTAAGACAACGAGCATCTCTAAGGCAAGAAAGAAGAGAGGCATTTAATCCTTGCAAAGTTAGGGGTTTAAAAGCCACCTGAATCAAACCTATGTGAACGTAATTATATTTTTCCATATAAGGTTCTAAATCTTCTTCTGCAAGAAGCTTAAGAGTTTGATCTTCCTGATCTACGGTTACTGTTTTTTCAACAGTTTTAATTGCTATCATGGACTTTAAATCTAAAAAGCCAATTTTATAGATTTCCTTATTCGGATCATCAGGAATGGCCCAGTTATTTAGAGCTTCTAATTCAGAGGGAAATTCGGCTAATTGAGCATTTTTTAATTTTTTATCTTTTCGTGAATTAATTTTCCGAAGAGAAGTTGAAGCCATAATTACTCGAGATGGGTAGACTTAATTAAAGTAAGATGAGCCAGAAGAAGTATTGGTGCAGGTTTCTTGCTTACTAAGGTTTCGTTATGAATCAATATAGGCTTTTGCTCGACTGCCAACGAATCACAGGGCTTACCCTTACGCTACCTTTAGCAAACGGTGCCAAACGCGGCTTAGATGTCGATCCACAAAAGTAGTATAAACTCAAACGAAATCATAGTAAACAAGAACATAAACACCAATACTACTAGTAATCACATCTTGCTCTAATAAAATCTACACATTACTCGATACTACTCAGACATGGCTCTGATACCAAAGTAACGGAAGGGGTTTTTCAGAAAGATCTTATCTCAAGGAGACTGGCGCTCGATGCTGCCGATCCTTTTCAAGGGATCAGAAGGTAGAACTGAACTATGAAAGTTCCAGCCTTGGGATAAGATCTTTCACTATTGAATTTATTCCTGGTAAACATAATGTCTTACCTGATTTTCTTACTCGCGAATTTATTCAGGGTGCTCATGCGCCGAACTGAGCCCCCTTTTTGGGGGCGGTGGAGTCGTGGTGGTATGGATAATCGTGGTGGCCGCCGTGGTGGCCGGGGACGAATTCGCTTTGCAGGAATTGATGGGCAAGGCCATGGTATTGCTGATCAGGGTTATACCCTGGAATCTGGTCAGACTTCTGATCTTTCTAAAACTAATGAATCAGACTTCGGGAATAGCTGGAGAACAATTCGGCGAAATAATACTTCTAAAGCCAAGGAACTTAATCCTCAGGCGAATCGGCCTCATGAATCCTTTGCTGATGTTACTACCAAAGAAATTGATCTTGGTATGTTAACCAAAGCAGCCTACGAAATAATTCTTTACATAGAACCCGAAGATATGTGCTACTCTGATAATCCAGAGAAATTGCGCCAAAAATATTTGGACAATTCCTATTATCCCACATCTGTTTATCATCCGAGAAAATGGATGGAAGCTTTATTATCTCAGAGAGAAGTTTACTTTGAACATTTTTTCAAGAATTCTGATGAGAGAAAGCCACCTACTTATAGTAAGTGCACAATCAAGAATATCTTGACCCCAAAAGAATGGGGATTCAGTACTCAGAAACCCATTGCCTTCAAAATTAACCAAGAAAGTTATACTTTCAATTATTGGGATTATAAGCATGCTTTTTATACCTCCCTATTATGCGAAAATGAAAATTTGAAGCATACGTGGTTTATTAAGATTTGCCCTGAAGTCCTTCATAAGGAATTTCCGGCTTGGATTTATGACTGGTGGCGCAAATATGGCGCTGATTTAGAGATCCTACCAGCACCAATTCTTGCACTCTATGATAAATGGGTATCTACCCATCCTATTCTTGCTTTAATTAAAGAAGAAGATGTGATCGAGGGTATGTTCCCCCTTTTCTTCTTTGCTGAGGCAGAGATTCCTTGGATTTGGAAGTGGTTCGCTTCGGTGGATATCGACGAGCTTTGCAGTCCTTGTCTTATTCGACAATATCAAATCAAATGGTGGAAAGGTCTGGACACTGCTACTAAGGTCTCTGAAATTCAAGAGATAATTAAAGTTAATGAGAAATTATTATCAGAAAAGAGAAAAGGTCTTGAAGCTCCAAAAGAGAGATCAATGATCCGGCTTCAAAAATTGTTCGAACGACAATTTCCTCAGGCTACTGAGAATGAAATCATGAAGAAATGTTATGAACATTTAAAGCATCAGTTCACTAGCCATTTCTCTGGCTCTGATAAAATTTCTATTAGCTCTGACGATGCGATGCAGGATGCTCAAGACCCTTTCGAGGATCCAGAAGATTTGTGGACCCAAATTATTTCCCAAGATCTGCCCGGGAAAAAGAAGGATGGTCCTACCACTAGTGGAACTTCCACTAGCCAAGGATAAGCCACTAGCCAAGGATAAGCTTCATCGGCTGGATAAGATTCTCCATTATCTAAAAGCTTAATGATGTGATGCCAAAGGTGATTGTTCAGCCACTCATTCGACTGCAACCTACTCAGCACACGACGTGGCGGGCCCTACCTTTTGAGCATTATTGCTCCACTAAGTCGACAGGATTGAAAGAGAAATATTCTCTCAATAATGTAAGCTTTACTTAGCCTTGAAGGCTTGTACCTCTATATAAGAGGAAGAACTCGTCTGAGTTCAGTACGCTGGTTTTCACCCACTCTCCTCTCCTCTTGTAACCTCTCTTCCCCTTGTAAGAACCAGTGGAATATAGCTAAGCCTTTGTAAGTATCTTCTTCTTCTTATTACTTTGTTTGGGTAATTTTTGGAACGCTTATCCCAAGGCTGGAACTTTCATAGTTCAGTTCTACCTTCTGATCCCTTGAAAAGGATCGGCAGCATCGAGCGCCAGTCTCCTTGAGATAAGATCTTTCTGAAAAACCCCTTCCGTTACTTACATTATACATATATATACATTATCCTCCTCCATCCTTTATATATATACATATATAAAGGTGGAGTAGGATCGGATCCCCCACTTTTCGGAGGACCCGGATCATTATTCATATCATCCTTATATAGCAGGATGGTTAAGAAGTGCATTTTTTTTTGTCCCAATGGCATCCTATGTGGCATGGTTTATCTTATGTGGTTGCTGATGTGGAGGGGGTAGTGGGGGAAGGGGGAGTTAGGGGTGGTTAGTGAGGAGTTATGAGGGGAGATGGTGGTTATCCTGCCAAGTGGCAGTGGACCCCACTAGTCTATTATATAAGATCCCATGCATGATTGAGAATGTCCGATTCAAGTTATGTTCGGATATATCATTCGATTGAAATGAAGTCATGTGTAAGGGGGTAATAAGGAAGAGAGAGAGGAGTAGTGGGGTTGGTGGTTATCTGTGTCAGGTGACACGAGGATATATATATATATATATATATATATATATATATATATAAGTAGTGATTCGAGTCCTCCTTTTGGGAGGTCCCGATCCACCATTACATTTTGTGTGGATGTTAGATTGGTGCCACTTGTCACCAATCGACACACACTTTTTACATATATTAAACACATGCACATACGTACATATATATTAACAATATATAATGTATATATTACACACACAATTATACACATACATTTATATACACACACATAATGCACACATATATAAATAGGATCCTCCATATAGGATCCATTAGAGATCCCAAGTCGTGAGAGACGCGATCTTTTGAGGACTCGTGGCCTCTCGATCCCTCTTGCTCGACTTAGATCTAGTCATTAATCCTAATCATTAGATCAATGTCAAAACTTTGGACGCCTAAAGTTGAATGCGATCAAGAAAAACTTGAGCAACGTGCCTTTTACCAAGTCACGTGCTTTAAGAGAACACCTTTTCTATTTTTTTTTATTAGATAAGCCCGAGAATCGGGTATTACACGAACGCCAATAGGAACACAAAACAAAAAAGATCAGAGAGTCCCCGGCCACCGCGCCCAGGCCACCACCTCGTGAGCAATCTGGTTCAACTCCATTGGGATATGGACAAAGCATGCTGCAATGTGTTGAGAGGTGAGCCACCAGATTGAGCGGAGGATGGTCTTCATATCCCTAGGCTAGGCAAACCTACCATTGAGGTAACCGACCGCAAGGAGCAGTCCGACTCCACCACTAGGCCGGAAACACCCCTCTGGCGGGCTTCCTCCAAGCCTCCCCTGATGACCAGCAGCTCCCCCTCAACGATTGATGTAGTTTGCCCTCGAGCCCCCTGATCAGGTCCATGTTGGAGAAGATCCACCATCCAGGAAGCAAGCCACACCAAGACCCACCACACCTTTCCTGAGAGAGGCGTATGAGCATATGGTCGGGACCGGATCTGAGGGAGAGGCGGGGGTGATAGGGCCTTGGGGGCGAGAGGAGAGATGTGATCCAAGGGAGAGGCAGGGGTGATATGGCCTTTGGGAGAACACCTGTTCATGAGTACGTAGGTTTCATAACTTCTCATAGCTATATCTATATGACTATATATATGAATCAAATAGAATTAATGATTCAACCGAACCCAATTCAATTGAATCTGTTTAGATTGAGATTGAATCAAATTCGACCCAACTCGAGTCTAATTTTCTCATTCAATTTAACCAAAAACTCATTTTTGTCTAACAAGTTCTTTAGATAAGTTCATCAACATGAACGAGAGCATAGAAAGCGAAGGTTGAGGATTTGATTGTCTAATAAGTACGAGACAGATGCACGCCATTGCTTTGGATGCTGCAAGGGGAATACTGTACTTGCATGAAGGTTGCAGGAGTAGAAAAATATTATTCGACCACATAATCTTCTTATAGATTCAAATTTCTCAGCAAAAGTTTCAGCCTTTGGTTTGGCGAGAAAGATGATAAAAGATCGAAGCCATATATCACTGACAGTTGCCGGAGGAACACCAGTTTGCGAAGCATCGGAGATGTATGTGTATTGGCACAACACATCTCGGCAATTGTGGGAGTCAATGGATAGAAGGAAATCCAATTGCTAACCATTGGCTACCTGATTAATTGAGGTAGCATCATCTGCTTGTACACCATGCAAGTCTTCACTGATTTGGTTCTTTAAACACTGCTGAGAAGTTCAGTGCATGAATCCAATTGCTAACCATTGGCTACCTGATTTGTTTCGATGTTTGTCACCTCTATTCGAATCAGCATATAATGTCTAAAAATACAGCAAAGACCCTAAATTAGAAACTCAGCATCCAACCAAATGTATGTTTTTATCACCAATCCAAATAAAGACTTAAAATTTATGTCAGAATTTGCAGGAGGAATTTACAAGACAACACCCAAGTGGAATTTTAGACAAACAGATAGATGGCATTATTTATTTTAGACGTAGCCTTGTTTGTATCGGCGGAAGAGGTCCTCCGTCTGGGCGTTCCTGAAGGCGCAGCAGCCGATGATGTAGACCCAGATGAGGAGGACGGCGGCGACGATGAGGGCGACGTTGGCCTTCCGCCACTCCTGGCGAAGGTTGCCCAGCATGCCGGCCTTGCATGAGTTGCAACCGTAGCAGAGTTGAGACTGGTCGTTGCTCCAGGCGTAGCAATCCGGGTCCGCCGCTGGGTTAACCGGGTTGATCCAAACCGTTGGATTCACGTACCCATATCCGCACACCGTAGGCGGCTTGCAGCACCCTGACTGTATTATAATCGCAACATTAGGACTGTTCGCTGCCAAGCAATAATGTTCTCAATTAATTACTTGACTTAAACTGTAATTGATCTCAGATATTAGCTTTTTTATATCAAAGACAAGAATTCCTAAAAGTTATTAGGTTTTTTTTATATCGATTTATTAATTAATTGGACTAGAATAGACCGGCGACGCGGTGGCCCCATCCACCCACCAAACGCTCGTAGCTTCCAGCTCACTCGTTGTTTCCAGTGGCACGAATCGTAATTCGCTAGAAATCGAAGGTTAGAAAGGAAAGATCAATCGCCGGATAGGAGACTTGCCTGGAGTGGGGAGAGGTCGGAGCCGACGAACTGGTAGACGGTGATGTAGGCGTCGCTCCTCGCCAGCTTCCCGCACACGACGGACGCCGAGAGGCAGATCCTGATCTCCCCCCACCTATCGGTCACGTAGTCTCGGAGCCACCCGGAGTAGCCTTGGAGGCGGTACTCCTTGTACCCCCTCCCCTCGACGGCCGTGGACCCGTCGGGGTGCGTGACTACGAAGGCGAAGATCAGGAGGCCGAGGAGGGCGAGGATGAGTGCGGCCATGGCGAAGAGGTAGGCCGCGAGGAGGCCCTGGCGGTTCCACACGGAGCCGACGAACCCGGCGAGCGAGACGAGGAGGATCAGCACGCCGAGGATGATTACCGGCCACCGAGCCAGGCGCACGCACTCGTTGTCCTGCTTCGACGCCAACCATATCCCCGCCGCTATGATCGGGATCGAGCACAGCAGCGCCACGAAGTTAAGCACCGCCGTGATGGTGTTCGCCACCGCCATATTTTTGATTCGGATTCCAGCCCCAGTGAATGCTAGTGCTTGCTGCTTACTTTTTTACGCGTGGGTGAGGGTGAGGTATCCCTAGTTCTTCGAGATATTGAGGATCGGGTCACCTTCGCGTTGTACCACCTTCCCTTCTCCGCGAGTTTAAGCCTACGATAGTTGCATTATTCGGCCCATGTGCGTAACTCACATATTTGACCCATACGAGTCACATCACCGATGGAATTTAAATCATATTAATTTGATCGTGCAATCTTCAAACATTATTCGATTTGGATCATGATCCATACTTATCTTTAACACTAATAATAGAGAAACCCACGTAGTCTACATACGAGAGCCGAATTAAAATTTGACCCAAAATTGAGGATACTAGAAACATAATTTTCAAAGAATAATGTCCTTTCAATCCTTCCATAGATCCATAATTTGGACGGCTTGGACGAATGGCTTTCGGTGGCCTCCTATTGCCACCCAATTGGGTGTTATGATGTTTCAGATCACCCCAAATCCGAGTCAGTGCTCCTTGGATTAGAATAAGCAACTTGCAGCGAGATGCCCTGGACAATTAATCATCGCTGCCATACATGGAATAGAAGAGCAACCATCCATTCGTCGAGGCTTTCCTTAAAAACTAAACCATGGGATGCCCACCAGATTCACCTACGAGAAAGCAGCTCAAGCGTTATTAGATTATATTAATATAAACTCATCTAATTCACTGGTTTAACCTTTTAGATTAAGTGATTAGAGTTCTTTTAGATTAAGTGATTAGAGGGCTTGAGTTACACTGTCCAAACTGTCGGCCAAAATCCACTACGACCGTCTTGTGCTGCTCTTAGGCTACTGCTTTGATCGATTCAAGAGAGCTCTTGTGTATGAGTTTTGGCCAAAGGTCTCCGACTTCGGCCTGACACAAATAGTACACATAGACATACAGGGGGCGCCAGGTATAGCTTTGCATGGTGTTTCTGGAGATGGTTGGAGAGAGGAAGAACTTATATTGAGAAGCCAAACCAAATTAGAGTTTACCAGCGGACTAAACATCAGTTCAACAAAGATCGGAATTGGAGTTAACCGGCCCGGCTAAACATCGGTTCAAGCGTAAGCTCGTCCTGGCTCGAACAAACTCAAATTCGAGTTGATTTTAGCTCGATGGATATCAATAATTTGACAATTTTATCATTGACCGTTGAAGTATGAACAAAATTAAGCACCACACCTGGCAGGCTGGCACCAGTCCTTTTCTCCTATCAAATTCCAGTTAAAGTCACATGATAATTTTATTGTAAAATAAAAATAGGAATATAAAGGTCAATAAGGAAATTTCTATCTGACGTCTAATCAGCCTACAATCGTTTCAGGCGCGATTTTTCAAGAAATAGGATTGGGTTGTAGCCCATGGGTGTCGGATAAAGTTTGGTCCAGATCCTATGGTTCAGATCCAAATCATAGTAGGCCCAACCACTTTCGACCGACTAGTCATCTACCTAATACCTATTGGCCATTATGAAGCTCAGATGGTTGCTAGAGGCCCGTGTGGCTTCATATGGGCCGGGTTAAATCAAAATTGTGGTTATCGGATCCGAGCCCGGATCACACGTGATGCAGTGGCACAGCCCCCCGGCCATGAGAGCTCTCTCAACGAGCTCCTGCTCTCTAGATCTAACCTCGTCAAGGTAGCCCCAGACTGGGGGATTCGAATTGGGTCGGAAGGAAGAGAGGGATCGTGGCTCTCGAGAGCCGTCGAGAGGAAGAAATGCGGCGGAATCCGCCGGCGGTGGCGGCGCTTCGTGGGAGGATGACTCGATGGATCTTCTTGTTGTCTTTCTACTTGCTATTGGGTCCATCTCCGGCATCCTCCACGATGCACAACAATAACTGGGCCGTCTTGGTCTGTACCTCTCGATTCTGGTAACCTGATCATTTTCCCTTCAAACCCATGGTTCGTTTCTTGCTTATTGTTTTATTTATCAGACTAGTAGCAAGATTGGGGCTTTGGAATGTTATAAGATGTCGTTTTGGATTCTGAAATCAATTCTTGATTGTATTCCAATACTCCCACGTATATTCCATGTTCTTGGAATTAGGAAATGAGGATCACTTGACATGCATGTAGGTTATTGGGGAAGAATGTCATAGGAATGAGCTCGTCTTCCTGAAATAGTGTGCATCGTTAAACTGCTTGAGCACTTTTGCTAATTATGCTACATGGTTGTAGGAACCAAGCTCCAATTAACTGCAGCTTTATGGGTTTTTTTTTTTTGTGCGAGGAATCATAGTTCGAAATTTCCTATTTTGACATGAATTTTTTTCATTTATGTTTCTCTGTGGTTGATCAGGTTTAACTATCGTCATATGGCCAATACTCTATCTCTGTACAGGTAAGCAGTCATTATACATGTCGAATGTTGAATGCTTTACTCTTCTGGGTTAAAAGGTTGGTGTTTTTCCTCAGGACAGTGAAGCGACTTGGAATTCCTGATGAGCGAATAATACTCATGTTGGCAGATGACATGGCTTGCAATGCGAGGAACAACTACCCCGCCCAAGTCTTCAACAATGAGAACCACCTACTTAATTTATATGGAGATAATGTTGAGGTGAGTTTTGAACTAATACCTTGTGGTCTTGTCTTCTGATCACATATAATGTGTATCTGAAATCAGTTCTTAGGTATAAGTATTAGATATGTTGGTTTTTTTTTGGACCTGTGGGGAAAGTCTCCATTAAAATCAACTTTCATAGGAATTTTAGCCGAACTGATTTTTTTTGGTAACCTCGGGTAGGAGTTGATAATATCCTAGTATGCTGGATGCCTGCTACACTTTCACTTACGAATTTCATATTGGCATAGTTCGCCTATTTGTTCCTTTTATCCTTTCTAATCTGCTTATTGTGAAAGACACCGCTTGAGAGTAATATTTATCTATCAATGATAACAGATCCTTAATATTGAGTTTGAAAACACGTCTATTGTGTCTCTATGTAAAAAAGATCATACATCTTTGTTGTAAATGCCCAGGTGGATTATCGAGGGTACGAAGTGACTGTTGAAACTTTTATGCGAGTTTTGACTGGGAGGCATGAAGCTGCTGTGCCAAGATCAAAGCGCCTTTTAAGTGATGAAGGAAGCCACATACTTTTGTACATGACTGGGCATGGTGGAGATGAATTTCTGAAATTTCAAGATTCTGAGGAACTTCAGAGCCATGATTTAGCTGATGCAGTGAGACAAATGAAAGAGAAGCATAGGTTGTTTTTTTTTTTCTTTTTCAGAGCCATCTATTCAGTTCTTGCTGAAAAAGAATTTAAAACTGACTTTAGTTTTTTATTTGTGGTTTACTCTATTTTGGAAGTCCACAAAAAAACTTGGAAACTAAAGGCATCATATTTAGGTAGTATGCTGATGCAATTTATTTTTCTTTTGCAGATTTAAAGAGCTGCTCATAATGGTAGACACATGCCAAGCTGCCACACTCTTCTCCCAGGTTCCTTTTGTTTCTTAACTGTCTGATTTTGCAGTCACTTGAGATAGCATTGTGGCTCTACATGGTTGATGAAACAATTATTCTGGTCACCAATGCATTTGAATTTAAATTTCCTCACGATTGTTGCTCCAATAGTGGAGAATGAGCTTCTTCATTATTTTCTCGCTACAGCTCTTAATATATCAGACTAAATTGTACCTATCAAGTCTCTGCTTTTTAATTCTCTACTTGACCCATGCTCAGCCAACAATGTCTCCCTTCAACACCATCTTTATCACACCATCATCGCTGACTCACTTTCTCCTAAAGGATCCTTAATTATTATTACTGCGACCACCTTGATCCTCCATCATCTTTTCGAGGATGGCCTAAATGTAAAGATGAAATGGGTGATATTAGGGACAAACAAAAGAAACCCATTTGATAGGTGAGCGAAATCTGCACTGCTAATAAGGTAGTTTTGGATGTTCACTTCAAATTATTTTTACATATCTCCTTGACAATGCACCTACATGCCAATTAAGTAGACTTTACCACACTAGAAAACACCAAATGCATATGGGATTACTTGAACTTTTTCCCTGTCAGATGGAGATGTATGTGATGCATCAAACAAGTGTACAGATGCTTCTATCTTTTAAAATAAGTCTATAAGTACCTCCTTGCTTCTCATATTCATGGCTGCTTGGTGTGGGATTAACATCATGAAAAGCCAAGCTGACCGACACTTTTTGTCCAAAATCGTATAATTCTACTGTCTGATCTCTGACAGCCAGGGTGCTTTGTGGTTTGGCTGCAATGCATCTATGTAATTTCTACTGATTTGTCATGGTGGCCATAAGCAGCAACCAGTTTTATCTGCTGTTCCTTTCTTGATGTAAATGATGAAAAATTTGCATATTATTGGGCTACACATTACTCTGAACTATCCTTTTGAACCCTGCAGCTTCAGTCACCTGGTGTTTTGGCTATTGGGAGTAGCATGAAAGGAGAAAATTCCTATTCTCATCATCTGGACGCTGATGTATGTATAGTTAAACTTCTTCCTACTCTAGTGTTGCACACGGATACTCATTAAAAATAATTAAGACATCTATTACTACGAATTCTGACATTCCATTGATATAATTGACTGGAGATTGAATAATTTTCTGCTAACAGCATATGGTAATAAATTCAGATTGGTGTATCTGTTGTGGATAGGTTCACTTTCTACACCCTAGCATTCTTTGAGAAGCTGAACATGTATAGCAATGCCTCATTGAGCAGGTAATATGCAATTTATAGCATTCCTATATCTGGTGAAAGATGCATAGTGTCCTTGTACTAGCAGTAGTGTCCTATCATATGGAAAAACGTCCACCTTAGGGAATACAACATGGTGGCTGGTCTCTAGATAGATTCTCGCCACCTTGTTATATTGAATTCAGGATTTTATAGAGTACATTAGTATTCTTGAAGTGTACAGAAGCCGTCTTTTCTATGAAGTTCCACATGAGCTTGTTTTATCAGCTTATCTGTGATTAGTGTAATCACACATCACCATGCTAGTGTTATTACTTGGTGAAATTTCATGTGAATCAATGGGGCAGTTGAGACCCTTCGTTTCTCTCTTTTGGTTGAAAACACACGAGCTGCATAAGTACACACAAGCTAGTTGTAGGAAATTACCTTCTCAAGCAAATGAGGGAACCATTGTTGTAGGCAACAGAGGTACTTTAGTTTTTCTTAAACCTTTTCTTCTGATTGGTACATCTTATGCTCTTTTGGAAGCAAAATTCCTTAAACATATCGTTGTTGCTGATTAATTGCACTTTGCAGCCTGTTCAATTCGTACATACCAAACATGCTGTTGTCCACTGCATATTACAGAACAGATCTGTACCCTCGACCCTTAAACGAGGTATGAGCTGAGATATCTTCACGTGCTGTATGCTCTGTTGAACTTGCAAGTTGGAATCACAATCATTTGCTTTCAATTTAGTTGATTTTGCCTTTTAGATCTGTAATTGGTTATTAAGTGCAATGTGGAGGGTTCATCTGATTTTGCTGTTAATTTGGTCAGGTACCTGTTACAAACTTTTTTGGGTCAGTCATGAAAACAGTTCACACAGATTCCCCATATAGATGGTTGTCAGTTGAGCAAAAGATGAGAGGAATCCTTTCCTCAAAAGAGGATGAAGCCAACAGAAGAGTATTAGAAAGTGAAACAGCAGAGAAGAAAACATGCAGCCAGGACATTAAGGTTAGTTCATTAGGTGTTTTTAGTGGAAGAGAGTTTTATAGGAGCTAATA
The DNA here is from genome assembly GCA_963920575.1 of Narthecium ossifragum. NCBI lineage: Eukaryota > Viridiplantae > Streptophyta > Magnoliopsida > Dioscoreales > Nartheciaceae > Narthecium > Narthecium ossifragum. The sequence continues at coordinate 26,744,737 of OY986968.1, forward strand.
GTCTCGTGTTTCCAGGTGCCAGCCTGCAGCTTCCATGTGTGGTTGAAGCTTATGCAAGATAAGTTAGAGGATAAAAATGCTGACACACTTGTGATATATGGACTGGGAACCATGATCGTGTTGCTTGGAGTTTCTACGTGGCTATCAACATAACCATTGGAAGCAGCAATCTCTACAGGGCATAATCTTTGCTGCTATGTTAAGATGCCATACATCAGGAGGCGCGCCTGCTGCTAAGATACTTTGAAGCAGCTGCTGTGTATGTACATGGCTAATTTGGCTAACCACTGTTGTACTGATAACTTAATCCTTTTTCTTTCAGAATTTCTTAACTTATTGATGTATTTTGCCTTTTTATAACAAAGTGTATTAAGCTTTGGTGGTAGTTCTCAGTTGAAATTTTCAAAGAAGACTAGCATATTTAGTTATGCATTCACATATTTGGATGTTAATCCTCGAGATCATCAAAGTTACCTATCGGCAGATAGCGTATCGATGAGAATTATATGGCCTGAAATGCTCTTGCAGGTAAAGTTTAAGAAAAGTGAGCTTCTTCCTACTGCTGAAGCACTCAACTTGAAGGCAATTCCTGCAGTCCTAATTAAATAAAGATGTTTCTCAATCTGATGCAGATTGTTGAGGGCCCCTGCCTCACTCATACTATATCAATGTTTTGCGTGGATAACATGAGCAGCTGAGCCTCAAGAGTCCAATCCTTTCCTCAACATGACGTGGACCTTGACCTTTCTAACTTTGTATTATACTCATGTAGTGCAGTACACGTCCTAATTGATCATCACCTGACCATTTGGGCTCTTCCTCAATGACTTCATTAGAGCATCCGTAGCAGCACCAGTAAATGAGCCAAAAGCTCTACTTTATAGGAGCTATAGTATTTTTTAGACCAAAATTCCTTTACATCAGCTTTTCTAAAATAAATTCTAAAATAAAGTTTTTGTCTACAAGAGCTATAGTGATACTTCACATGTAGGGTATCACTATAGCTCTTCTATCCATTACTTTATAATAAAATATGGTTTTTTATTTTTTTTTTAATTCATTCTCCAAAGCCATTTGTATATCTTTTTTAATTCATTCTCTCATATTGTCTAATGAATAAGAAATAATAAGATATTATGATTTCATATTCAAATAATTTCAACTAATAACAAATTACTATTCTATAGTTATTTAATAATAAAATATGACTTTTTTATTTTTCAAAAAAGATTCTCAAAACACATTTATTATTTTACCTCTTTTCCAAACCCATCTTCTTTAATGAATAAGAAATAATAATACATTAAGATTTCAAAATTTTTAATATTTTTATTATATATATATTATTATTATATAGTTATTTAAATATATGACTATTCTCAAATATATTTATGAATATAATATGACCAATGGATAAGAAATAAAAAATATAAAGAAAGAATGAAGATATTAATATTTAAGTCTGATAGAAAATGATTTTGAGTATATGATACAGTATGTTGTTGGATAGAGAATATATAAACTAGAGAAATTACTTTTTTTATTGTATTTTAGAAAATATGTTAAAAAGAGCTGATGTGTGGTGTCTAGCTCAAAGTACAAATAAACTATTTAGGTAACTTTGAATTGCGGTACATACTTGCTCTGCCAAACAACTCGATGACAGTCCTTTGAGTCAAGTTCTTCTTTAGTTTATTAATTTGAGCAAACCATATTAAGATAAGAGTTTGAACTGTGATCTCTATCACTCAACCACTAAAATTGTCGTGCCGCAATTTGCTCCTTAAAAGATAAGAACAATTTAACCTATACCATGACATCAATATACATGATATATAGTTTGCATTCAATCTTTTCAGCTGATGGTTTGTTCCAAACCTAATCTGCTTGCAAGAATAATATATGATTCACAGGTACTCTTCAGTAACGCTGGTGATGACCACCATACATCCACTGTACTACCGGATAACACCGGTGATGATGACAAACTTCATGGAAGTCTGGATGTGATGCCATGATTCCGTCTCATCAACAACCGTCCTTCCTACGTGGCTAAACTCATTCTTCTAACCAGAAAGAGATCAGGATGATGAGCTCTCTCTTTTTCTCTTTGTTTTTGGTATAACTCCTCTCGTGGGGGAATACGAGAATAAAATACAAGAGAAGTAGATATATAGCTAGCTTTCCCTCATACACTGATCTCTTATCTAAAAAGCACCGCGTCGTCGACGTCGAGGGGCCCCCGAGATGCTGCGACCGTCACCGCTGTCTTGTTCTCGAATGCCGGCGGGGACCATGGCCGGTGGTGGTCCCGGTCGCCGGCGTAGATGAGGTGTCGTCCTCATCCACCTGGACCAAATTAACTATAATACGTGATCATGTCTTGATAACAAGAACAATGATTAGAAAGGGATACTGGGCCATGACAGCAGCTATAGCGTGCGAATTAGCGTTTAAATTAAGCAATTCAACAAACAGCTAGACTAGTGTTTCATTGATCAACGTCGACGTCTATAACAGATGCATGCATGGTCTTTTCTTTACGAAATGTACCTATCATGGCTAGTAGCCTACAATGATCCCTCACTAGAGATTTTTTCTGAAGACATTAATGTGCTTAATTATGATCATTAGGTTTTCCTTTATCCCCCCTTTTGCAACCCAAAAGCTTAAGTAAGGTGATTTTATTCACTCATAAGCCCAACTCGGGAGTATTGAAATAAAAGAGCGAAGTCACGGATACAAACTTAAAATTCTTATTTTTGCTCTGATGCCATGTTAAGAGAAATCACCAATTGTCTCAAAATCTTGACATTTGGTTGAAGAATCGAAAGAATTAACTTATTCTCCCTCATTATTCCTTTTCCCCTGATAGCAACCAAATCTGCTCCTCGGAGGATAAAAATCAAGTGTAAAGTGCAACCAAACATTGATTTCTCTTATTGCTATCAGTAAAGTGACTTAAAAAAGGTTGAAAGATGCCTCATTAGTATAAAGTTAATAACTTTTATTAGTTTAAGCTATCTAATCTGTAAAAAAAAAGAAAGATCTATAGCCCTTGATAGATAAATTTGAAGGAAAGTAACATCATTAGGAGCTTATTGATGACTTGTGTTGGTCCCATCACCCATGCATGATGGAGTTGAACATTTTGAACAAACTTAATGAAGTAATTAAGCGAGGCAGTCTATTACTAATTTAATGTTCAGAGGCCAACATCTGGGAGGTAATAAAATTGAAGGACTCACCCTACCAGCTCAATAATCTAAGCTAGATTGAGGACATAGTTCATGGATTCTTCTACATTAGCTAGAAGCAGAGTACTCCGACTAACGTCGGTGGACAAGGGTCAAGGGACATGTAATTATTGAAGTGGTTAGTTAGATTACTGTTTGTCCTAACTCTAAATCATGCATTAGACCTGTAGACTTTGATGTTTTTGAAGTTTTATGAATGGTGGTTGAGTTGATTAAATCAGAACAGAGACATTATTGGTTGCTCTGTTTTGGCCCTTTCTTTCCTCTGTTTTGCTCTGTTTTTCTAAGTAATCTTGATTGATGTCCTTTTGATGCATATCATTATTGTTTTGAACAGCTAAAAGATTACCAACTATCAGCAGTTCTAAGAGGAACATTGAGATTGATAGAATTGAGAGTCCATTGCTTGCAAACATAAGCAAAGTATGCACAAAGAGATGAAGAACTGAAACAGTTCCAGGAATTTAATGCGTTTAGTTTCATCTTATACGGCAGTTTGGATGTATGTGTAAGCATGGCTTGCAAAGAGCGGACTCATCTACTTCTTGGGTCTGATGATTGGATAGCTTCAAGCAAAGTGATAACAAATTTAGAGACAGAGAAAGACTGTGTCAGTGTGTGTGTGTGTGTCACGGGCAAGAGGAAGCCATGTCTTGCAAGGTTCATATCCAGGACGCACGTCTCCCTGGAAACATATGCTTGCATGTGGAACACATACGTACGTTCCAGATAATAAAAATAATACCAAAAAAAAATCTAATAAAACATCTGAATCCGTACACTAGGTTTTCTAGACAAATGCTTTCTTTTTTATATAAAAAAATAATACTAGTCTCTTAAAACAATAACCATAACATATCAGACAAAGCTTAATATTATCAGTTTGCACCTGCTGACACAGTGGCACATACATCCATAACTTTGTCATTGAAACGAAGAGCATGTCTTGCCCAAAAAAAAAAAAAACATGACATCCTCCTATGTTAACAATATAACATCACATGTGTCATGTGTCATGTGTCACTGTGCGTTGCAGCATGAGAGCGTGGTGAATTTTATCAATGGAAGAGAAATGTGACTGCCGGAGTTGGAAGTTCTTCTTAGGAACGTATGGAGCATGACTGCATCTGTTGGGCGAGTGATCTTCATACATGTCCCGCGGGAGTCAAATACCGTTGCAGATGACCTTGCTCATCGGGCTAGAGATGGTGTTGGCCATCAGAATGTAGTAGGAAATTCCTAGTATGTCCCACGGGGGTCAAATACCATTGCATATGACATTGCTCACCGGGCTAGAGATGGTGTTGGCCATCAAAATATAATAGGAAATTTCTAATATGTAGTAGGATGTTAACACAGCCGTTTCAGCTCAATTCAGCAAAAAAAAAAAAAAAAAACAATATAACATCACATGTGTCACGGCATAGCGTTATTTTACGGTGTATAAAATATTGAGGACATGACAAACAGTAGTTTTTAAAGCCTGACAGCAAAGAGCTCACGAGAACCATGTTACAATTTTGCACCAAAACTAAGTATTATATATTATATATGTGTATATATAAAGGATGCTATGCTATTATTATATATCATGGTAAGATCGTTGCGCAGCTGATGAACCCTGCTGGAACGTGGAATTTAATGGAAGCGTGTGATGAGATGTTGTGGAGAACTTATGGATCCATGTATTCAGTTGAATGGTTGAACCTAATTCCTTGTTCTCCTCCCTGCTGACAAACAACTATACCCACATTTCTTTGTCGCCATGCATGCACCTTAAGTCTAGGTGAGGTTGTCTTTACCTAATTTTCGGCCATTCACAGCCCCCTCTGTCAAGAATTTTATCTCAGAAACCGAGAGATCTTGTGGGGGGATATCCTATTAAAGTCATGTCATAAGAACAGGTTGATATCCTATTAATGCTGATGAATGGGTACAAGAATAGTGATCACCGTCGTCTAGTGTGTTAAAAAACAAGGTTAATATCACTCTCAAAACATTTTAGGTATGATATTTCCATCATACAAAATTCTGAAAATATCATATGATCGCCTGAAACACTGGGTTTGTTTCAGATATGTCCTTGGGTCCGATTAACATATTTAATTATGGATTTTAAAACCCTGCCCATGTTAAGGTTGTAGAATGTCTTGGATGTTATTGGATGTTGGCCAAATTACATGTGTTAGTACTTATGAATCATTCAAATCACAAACGAGCTAAATACTAATTTTAGCAGATTCGAACTTTTGAAGCTTGCAATTCGTCGAACGAATTGAATGAATTGAATGTCAGAGAAGGTGGACTACAGTGGGCGGTGGGTGAGGAGGTATCCGCTTCCTCTGTTATTGAAGTGGAATTGATGATGATTTCCCTAGCGGTGTGTACAACGGTAAGTAAAGGGGGGTGAATGTGGTGGTGGAGTCTGATTGCATGGTAGCTGTTAACAACCTCAATGGAGGGCCGTTGTAGCCGAATGACGTAGGGTTGACTGTGAGAGCGGTTGGTCCATCACTCTCTGCTGTGAGTATGTCCTTTTTATATATGTTCCTGGGTCTTGTAATGGGCGAGATGATGCTCTGGCAAAACGATGTAGGGTTAACTCATCATGTTTAATTGGATCCTTGGTGATGGACCTAGCGAACGGGTTAGATGTGATCATGTAGTTTGTTTTACATGTAAGTCGTTGGCTCAACTCTTTAAAAAAAAACAATTTTTTTTTTTTTTGAATATCAGAGAAAGGAAAGAGCAGTACTGTAGAGAGCTATCATGTTTACCTTTTGTAGCTTGTACTTCAAGCATTACGAGTCAAGTATACGTCTAATCCAAACCCTAAAAACTCTTTAATTTGTACATTAGCATCCATAAACGGATAAACCCTAGACTTCCATTTGCTCCACGGAGATGCATGGCTGTCTCCTTACTGCTGACAAGTGACAATAACTACCAGACGAGACTTGTAAGCAACGTGAAAGAGAGATCATGACATGCCAAACGAGAGATGATCAATGACATCTTACCGGCCCATACGTAGTGGGGTTCTCTCCATTCATGGGGCTCTAATTTATAAGAAAGAACAAAGTGCATGGCGCCGGCCGGCCAGATCAATTCATGCAACCCCTTTTCTTGCAGACTATAACCAACCACCAAACCTCATCAATCTCTTTCTGTCACAATGGCGTGAAGAAGGTGCAACCTCCATCCATATATAGTAAACTTTCCATTAATTATCATCTTGAAAGTTGAAACTGATTTTTTTTTTTTATTAATAAATGGTGATTTGAATTGATAGTTCTAAAATAAAAACAATTCCAATTTGAAAATATTTCTTAAATAAAAAAAATTCACATTTAGATTTTCCTATATATTCCATGTACCAACTTCCGAACGATGGATCATGTTTTGTAGTCCGCTAGTCATTTAAGACTCAACTCATCAAAAAAAAAAAAAAACTTCATGGACTTACTAGATGGATATAAGATAGGAGCCACACTTGGATATCAATCAAGTTTTTCATGGCACCACTAATTAGTAAAATTGAAAATTGGAATTTTTTTTTGATAAAAATATGATATAAACCCCTCAAAGGTAACCTAATATAAGTCACACAAACACAAGAAAAATTAGCTGGTTTATTTTGCTGATAATATTATGTAGAACGACTGAAGATGATTGAAATGAGCTGAGAACCATGTGTTTGTGTGGAGAGTTGTTAGGGTATCCAGATCCCCTCACTTACAGGTCTTTATTTGCTGTAATGGGGACCTCACTGTCTACTATCTCACATGGTAGATGCAGCATAGTTTTAGAATGAGACCAACTATATATAGCGACAGTAACCATAGTTATTATATATATGTAGCTAGAGAGATTTTTTTTAAACAATATTTAAGCCCGAATGAACACATCATACTTCTCAGAAAAGTTCTTATCAATCACCATAATTTCTATCAAAATCTAAACGGATTGATGTTGCCAATCATACATATATAGTTAGGTATATATATATATTCGAATCTGATTAGACCCAACCACTCCTTAAGCATTATATGAGATATATTCTTGATGCATAATTGTACCTTCGTTTGAAAATGAAAAAATAAAGGGTTTTTAGCGTATTAGTCATCAAATTTTGTTTAATTACCTAAAAATATCATATAGTAGTCTCTCAATCATGCAAAATATTCTTAACATCGTCGTGTTGGAAGCATACAAGGTTAGGTGAAATTACTTGTTTACCCTTCAAGTCAACAGTGTTGCGTAAGGATATTTTTGACATTTCCACGCTACAGTTGATTTTTGAGTGATAAGAAAACTATATGACCTGCTTAGTACAGGAATAGATTTCGACAATAACCTTTAATTCGGATTAAGGAAGAGAATATTCTTGAAATATTCTCGAATCCACTACTTATTTCACCCCAAACACTCTTTTTCCTTATTCTAAGTAATTATTATAAAGTTATTTTCAAAACACGAAATAAAGTTCTTTAACTCCGAATAAAATTAATCATGTACCAAACGAGCCTATAAGTTTGGAGTGTCAATATAATAGTTAGAAGTATATTTTAAGTGATAAGAAATAAAAAAAGAGAGAAATTTTGCATGGCAATCAACATGGATAAGTCTAGATTAACAAGCAAGAATAAAAAAATGGAACAAAAAAATGGGAGGGAAAATATATGAGTCTCGTAGATGGAGGAGTGATCCATGTCGGATGAAAGGGTGGGCCCATGAGTCAAAATAGGACCCACTTTTGCACCTATTAAAACCCTCCTACGGACCTGCTCCACTTCACACTTCCCAACTCTCCTCCCTCTTTCCCTCTCTCTTCTCTCCTTTTTCAAGTTTTAACTCTCTCTACTGCCTCTGGTACTGCTACCATTACCACCTTCTCTCCTTCCCATCTTTAAACCAACCCAATTTAATTCTTGGAACAAAAGAAGAGAGATAGAGAGAGATAGATGGAGATTGGAGAGGGAGAGAAAAGAACATGAATAAGAAGACAAAAGCAATGGAATATTAAAGAGATTAAAATATCAAAATTAGCTCTTTGAGTATAGGAACCCTGTTTGTCCTCCAAAGCTAGTCTTTTGAGACTATATATATATAGAGAGAGAGAGAGAGAGAAGAAAGGGGTGGGAGAGGTGGGAGAGGTGAGAGAGGGGAATTCAAAGACCCATTTTGGCTAGATGGGTTTTTTGAAACAAGAAATGGCCATGGTTCTGGTTATGGTGGTGGTGGCGCTGGTGGCGTTGCTGTCGCCGGCGGAAGCCTCGGTGTCGTATGATCATAGGGCCATCACCATTGCTGGGCAGCGGAGGATACTCATCTCTGGCTCCATCCACTACCCGAGAAGCACCCCAGAGGTGAGGAGCTCTGTTTTGAAAACCATAGTTCTCTAATCTCTACTCGGAAATGTGACGCCTTGGATGCCCTGTTTGAGCTCTTTTGGCCTTTTTCCATGGATTCTCTTGTTGTTCTCGGATTAATCTTTGAGTTTGGTGATTTGGGTCGTCTCCAGATGTGGCCTGATCTCATCCAGAAGGCCAAAGATGGTGGCTTGGATGTTATCCAGACCTATGTGTTTTGGAATGGCCATGAGCCTTCTCCTGGCCAGGTACGGATAATATTTTCCCTCCTTTTTCTCTGATTTTTTTTTTTTGAGTTTCGACTTCTTGGTGTTTCTTACGATCATCTTTCTGGTGGACAAGAGGATTTATTGGCATTTCTGGTGATTTTTTGCAGTATTATTTTGGAGGGAGGTATGATTTGGTTCGTTTTGTCAAGCTAGTTCAGCAAGCAGGCCTCTACGTTAATCTCCGCATTGGCCCCTATGTTTGCGCTGAATGGAATTTTGGGTAAAATATAGTTATTTATCTAAATTTTCTCGAAGAAATCAAGATTTGATTTTTAATCCCGTGGCTTGTTTATTTTGTGCTTTTGGGGTCAATAGGGGATTCCCTATTTGGCTGAAGTATGTTCCCGGAATCAGTTTTAGAACAGACAATGAGCCTTTCAAGGTACAATATCATCCAGAATTTCGTTTCTGATTTCTTGGTTTTAACTCTGTTCTTACCTTTTGTAACTGATGTAAATCTTGGCAACCAAAGGCGGCGATGCAGAAGTTCACAGAGAAGATTGTTTCGATGATGACGGGTGAAGGGCTATTTGAATCCCAGGGAGGTCCCATTATCCTCGCTCAGGTACCTCCATCTTCCATTAGTCTTGCATCTCCATCAACCTTTTCTATCAAGAAGTAGAAGGTAATTGATCAAAAGAGAAGTGACGTGAAGGATGATGGCTGTGTATCTCTGTGTATAATTTGCAGATTGAGAACGAGTTCGGACCAATGGAGTATGGATTGGGAGCACCGGGCAGGTCTTATGCCTATTGGGCTGCCAAGATGGCAGTTGGCCTCAACACTGGAGTTCCATGGGTCATGTGCAAGGAACAGGATGCCCCTGATCCAGTTGTATGTTTTCTCTCCCACGCGCTATTGATTTGATCCTCCCATGCAGCACTCTTTGTGTGATTCGGAACCTATATGATTATTCACCTTTCCACAGGCCCCACTTCATGATTTTTTTTGTTCTTTCTGTTTCACCATAATTCTTTTCCTTTTTTTCTTTCAATTGCCTCTTAATGTCAAACAAAAACTTTCATGTGAAATCTAAAAACTCCCTAAAAGCTACTTCTAAGAAGTTCTCCTAATAGGGTGATCGATGTGAAGTTCTATTTAATCTTTGGCTTATCCTTACTGTAAAATTATGGCAGATTGACACCTGCAATGGATTCTATTGCGATTACTTCACTCCAAACAAGCCTTACAAGCCGAAGATCTGGACTGAAGCTTGGACCGGATGGTACTTGTTCTTTCCCCCTGTTGATTCCATTTGCTGGTGGCTCTCTATAGTCTATACAAGCATCACGTCATTTCCATCTGTGTAATTTCAGGTACACAGGGTTTGGCGGTGCAGTTCCTCACCGGCCTGTTGAGGACCTGGCGTTTGCTGTTGCCAGATTTATACAGAAGGGTGGATCTTTCATTAATTACTACATGGTAAGAAGTCATGTGACCCTTTCCAGTACTTCAAGTGACTATGTTTGCAAAATTTCAGGATTAGTTGTGAATGAATGCTTATTCTTTGTACAGTACCACGGAGGAACAAACTTCGGCCGGACTGCTGGTGGTCCTTTCATTGCTACTAGCTATGATTATGATGCTCCAATTGACGAATATGGTACGTAAAACTCCCTACTTTCTTCTATGCATATATCAAATTAATTTTGCCTGTTGAACAAATTTTTTGTCCATAATGTTGATTAGTAGTTCTCTTTCTAAGTTTTAGATAAAAATAGTTCTTCTAGCATATCCACACCGTCTGGCCTTTTAGAATATCTCGTAACATCTGTATTGGGCATAGGGTTTGTTCTCTTACTGACTCATTAATCTATGGTGTTCATCAAGCCTCAATGCATTTGTTCTCTTAGTAAACGTAATATTACCTGAACCTTTTCAGGTTTATTAAGGCAACCGAAGTGGGGTCATTTGAGGGACCTTCACAAAGCGATCAAGTTGTCTGAACCGGCTTTAGTTTCTCGTGACCCCATAGTGACTCAGATCGGGCATGCTCAACAGGTTTAGAATGCAAAAGAGTTTCTACATCCAATTGATATGTACCTTTTGTCTTATGCTGACTCTGTAACTTGTGTCATTCAGTCATATGTTTACAAGTCGGCGAAGGGAGCTTGCGCTGCATTCCTTTCTAACTATGACTCAGGATCCTATGCGAGAGTAATGTTCAATGGCATGCACTATGACATTCCTCCTTGGTCAATTAGCATCCTTCCTGACTGCAAAACTACGGTTTTCAACACTGCAAGGGTGAGCAAACTAATTCTTTTTGAGCTTACTCATGTTTGATCTATGTATCAATCATCATGTCTCTTCTTTTCGTTTTCTGTACTTGATTTCACTCGTATTATGTTGTCAAGGATGGTCTTATCACGTTTGAAATTAATCAATATTCAATACCCACACTCTTTTTCGTATATCTCTGCTTCCTTCATTTTTCCAAATTTCTGCCCTGTTTCATAATGCATTCGCTTAATTTTTACATCAATAGGGTTACAGAGTTTAAAAGCGTATCTTTTCTTTTTTGTTGAAACCAAAGCATTTTTCCCTTAATTGAAGCCATTTGAAAGTTGTAGTACTGAGATTTTATAATAATTTTACAGATAGGTGCTCAGACCGCTCAGATGACAATGGCAGCGGTTGGAGGATTTTCTTGGAAGTCATACAATGAAGTGCCTGATGCATACAGCGACGAGTCATTTACAAAGGATGGATTGTATGAGCAGATAAGTTTGACATGGGATAAGTCAGACTATCTGTGGTACACAACATAGTGAGTAACTAACATATTCATGGCCTTCTCTAAGACCTGGAAACACAATACCTAGTCTCTTCTGTTCATAACTTAATTGGTTCAATCTTTACAGTGTTACCATGGGCCAAAATGAGCAATTCTTAAAGACTGGCTACTGGCCAGAGCTGACCGTGTACTCAGCTGGTCATGCTATGCATGTTTATGTTAATGGACAGTTTGCAGGTTTGTTGCTCAAATTTTAGGTGTGATAAAAAAACATAAATGCAATTTGCTGCATTTTTGCTATACATCGTTCATTGGAAGTGCTTCTTGGTTTGCAGGAAGTGCTTATGGTGGGTTACAAGGTTCGAAGCTGACATATTCTGGAAAAGTGAAGATGTGGGCAGGCAGCAATAAGATCGCCATATTAAGTGTAGCCGTTGGACTCCCGGTATGTATGTTCATCTCAACATTATAAGGTGTTTTTGGGACCAAATGCTTGTGGCATACTAAAATGAGTATATGTGTTACCTCTCATTGTTTCTTTAGAATGTTGGGACCCATTTCGAGACATGGAATACAGGAGTTCTTGGTCCAGTGACACTGAATGGCCTTAATGAGGGAAGAAGAGACCTTTCAAATCAGAAGTGGACATATCAGGTTTGTCATCCTTGCACCAAGTTTTTCATGTTAGAACTCTGCTCACTGCAACTGCTTAATGTTCATGCTCTCTGCAGATTGGTCTGAAAGGTGAATCTTTGGGTCTTCATTCTGTCAGTGGAAGCTCCTCTGTTGAGTGGGGAGCAGCATATCCAAAGCAAGCCCTGACATGGTACAAGGTGAGGACCGCAGACTTGCTCAGCTGTTATTTGTGGTATTCATTGAGACATTTGATTTTCTATCTTGACATTATATACTTCAGGCTTTCTTCAATGCACCGGCCGGTAATGAACCATTGGCTTTAGATATGGGAAGCATGGGAAAAGGCCAACTTTGGATCAATGGTGAGAGCATTGGCCGCTATTGGCCTGCATATAAGGCCTCAGGTTCTTGTGGAAGCTGTGATTACCGTGGAATGTACAATGAGCACAAGTGCGAAAGTAACTGTGGAGACTCCTCTCAAAGATGGTAGGCACTACTCCAAGTTGATATGACACTAAAAGAACCCTGTGAAGACCATGGAACTTTAACTGAAAGGCTTTTGTGCATTCTCAGGTATCACGTCCCCCGTTCGTGGCTAAACCCAACTGGGAATCTCTTGGTGGTGTTCGAAGAATTCGGTGGAGACCCGACTGGTATTTCTCTGGTGAAGAGAACAGTAGGGAGTGTTTGTGCTGAAGTTGTTGAAGGGCAACCTTCAATGAAAAATTGGAATACTAAGAGCTATGAGTTGCCAAAAGCACATCTCTCTTGTGCTCCTGGACAGAAGATTTCAACGATAAAGTTCGCTAGTTTCGGAACTCCGCAAGGAGTTTGCGGAAGCTATGCAGAGGGCAGCTGCCATGCGCATAAATCATACAATGCATTTGAAAAGGTACTGCTCTTCCCTTCATTCACTCTCTATTGCGATAGTTGCTCATGCTCGAATCATTTCATTAGTCCAATCTTTATCCAACTCGGGAGTCTTTGTGTGACTTATGGCTGCATTAATTCTCTAATGCGTTCAAGAACTAAACACAGGATGATCTCTTTCAGAACTGTATCGGTCAAGAATTTTGCTCAGTTGCCGTTGCTCCTGAGGTTTTCGGAGGAGATCCATGTCCGGGAACTATGAAGAAGCTTGCAATGGAGGCTATTTGTCAATAATGGTCCACAAGATATCTATACATGGTAAACAAGGAAGACGATCTCATTATTCTTCTTTGCTATTATACTTGTCTACACACATTCTTAAACTTCAAGGCCAAGGTTTGGAGGCTGTTGCTTTGGCACCTGGTGATGTTGCAGGAACTGTGACTCACTGGTCAGTAAGAAACACCTATATATGTTGGAGAAGAAGCTATTTGAAGTTCAAAAGAGAGTTTTTTCAATGCTACAGAAAATTTGGGAGGAATTTAGTACAGAGAGCAAATGAGACTCTGCACTCATGAGTCCATATGCTGAACCCTGAGCACATCAAATCTTCGGAGCGAAGCTTTGGCTTGCATATCAGAGATATTTGAATTGGTTTACCCTCTTTGTAAGAATGACAAAAGTGTTGTCTATACTCTTTGTTGTGTACACATTTCGTTTTATAATAAATCCATGAATATTTGTTGTGTTATCTCATAGACCTTTGTTGAGCACTGAACTCAGTTCATGGGTATTTATTTATACATGTCAAAGTTTCTTTTTCAGCTTAATTATGTGTGCATAAATGTGTAGAGATCATCTGAAAAGATTCCTTACAGTGTCTAGAGAGAGAGAGAGCTACTTAATAAGCTGAAAGCATTTATGTCAGAATTCATTCATCATGTTGATCTTGATGAAGCCTTTCTTCAAAGTTGGTAAATGGTAATAATACAGAGGGATCTGCCTTTATCTCATGACTTAATAAATGCCATTGTTCTTTGTGAAGGAGTCTTTGGACCACCAGCAAGTTGTCACACTGATGTGTATACGAGTGGTTCTAAAGGACCACTAGGACCTCTAACAGATACACTGGAGATGCCATCATACAATCTTTGGGTAATCTGTATCTTTTTAGTATGAAAGGATCCATTAACCTACTGATGGAATCCTTAAGTTATTGTGGAAAAGAATAACCTGAAGTACTCACTACATGAGGAAAGAAGAGGAATGGATGGGGCTCCCTTTGGTGGTTGGGGGAATCAAGAAAAGAGTAAACACTGATGGCTGGAAGAGACAGAGAGGAGGGGGGCCATCTCTTCCAACCTCTAAATAGGTATTCATCAGTGTTCTTTTCTCCGCGGCAATAATTTCAGTTCATTTGAGGTGGGTGAAGGGTACCTTTCTGGTCCTCTTCATGCATTTGAGACATATTGGCTGCTCTCTTCCCAGGCCAGCTAGAATGCATTTGCCTTCCAACTTGGCTACTTCACTAGGCCCCCTCCCTCTCTCTCTCTCTCTCTCTCTCTCTCTCTCTCTCTCTCTCTCACACACACACACACACACACACACACACTGTGTGTCAAGGCTGGCCAATGAGTTGGTGGTTGGGTCTGGCCATGGCCAATTTGATGGCAACGGTAGACTTGCTATGTGGTGGATATTGAATGCAGCTATAGCACATGTTGCTATGGTATAGAGATGTTGAATGCAGCTATAGGGATGGAAGCAGCATGCGTCAGTGTGGGCATATATCCAATAATCTGTAAATACTAGTATATATGGCATTCTGTCTCTTAAGTTCAGATAACATGCTCAACTAATAAAAAAAAGTAAAAGTTTTAGTGAAATTTAGCTTAGAAGGCACTCTCTGGAGGACCATTTTTAATTGTCGAATGAAAAATAGAGGTCCATTTTGCTGGAAACTTTCACCTTCAGATTTTGTCCTGTCTAAAAGATAACACAACTCACGTTCGATAGACAAAAATATTGATCCGGCCCAAGCCCAACTCACAAATGGGGTATAACAAGTCACGATTGAAAGATAAACACTACTGTGTCCGGCCCAAGCCCAACTCACAACTGAGTAGGACTAGGATACAATCAATTCTAGCTGGAGAATTAATGAGAAGCATTTACATTTTTCCCGGCCCAAGCCTTATTCTCAAGGAAGCCCATTGGATTCGGCCCCAACACAACTCACACCACGGTCTGGAGCCATTAAGTTTGAGGCCCACATTGGGCCAAGAAACCCTTGTCTCAACGAATCGAAGGAGAGTCGTCGTTTGAGCCCCTATCATCGCGCGTCTTCTTCATAGAAGGGAGCCAGTTCGAGTTCGAGACCAGCCTTTGGAACAAAGGAATAAGAGGGATCTTAAAGAAAGCTGAGCTCTTCCTTACCCATGGCGTCGCGGTACTGGGTGGTCTCCCTCCCCGTCCAGGGCTCAGCTTCCTCTCTATGGAACCGTCTCCAGGAGCGCATCTCCAAGCAATCTTTCGACACCCCTCTCTATCGAGTAATCTTTCTATGTCTCTATTCGCCTTCCAATCTGCTCGAATTTTGTAGTTCTGATCCGATCTAGGGTTTCTTGCACGGATTTCTCCGCAGTTCAACGTCCCCGACCTCCGAGTCGGGACCCTGGACTCGCTGTTGTCCCTCAGCGACGACGTCGTGAAGGTAATTTGAAGTCTTATGTTTGGGGCGGTGATTAGGGTTGCGTTGGGTCGGAAAGGTGTTGATTTGAATGTGATTTTGCAGTCGAATAGTTTCATAGAAGCTACATCCAACAAGATCCGGCGCCAGATCGAGGATCTGGAGAAGGCTTCTGGGATTGATGGCGGTGCTCTCACGGTGGATGGGGTTCCCGTGGATTCCTACCTCACGAGGTGATGGCATTTGGAGTGCTTAATCCGATGATCATATTATTAGACAGATATGTTACCTTTTTTTTAGTTGCAATATCTTTCTTCTTTCTATTAAGATGTTAGAATTTGTGTTGTCTTGGGATGGCAGGTTTGTTTGGGACGAAGCTAGGTACCCGATCATGTCACCTCTTAGGGAGATCGTAACCAGCATTCACAACCAAGTAGCAAAGATTGAGGACGACATGAAGGTTAGCTAGATGGCTTCCTATTATTTGGAGTGTTGATTCTAGTTTGGTTGCTCAATATTGTTGAATAAGTTTGTTTTGCATTTTATCTTGATCTATATGTGAAAAATTCCTATGAGTGCGACGATTTGCGGTAGAAAGCGATTTCATTAGTGCTACATTTTGGATGAAGATATGAAAGGGTTGTGATTAGGGGAATTAAGGCAAGGTAGTGGATGTCACAGTGTGAGGGCGGAAATGAAAGTCTGAACTGGATGCTCAAAGTGCTCTTTTAAGTTCCATGTCACTTTGATTGCTAGTCTACAGAGGAAAAATCAGCTTTATAAGCTAAATAATAATGTGCTGTTATGGTTCCATGTAAGTTCAACATTCTAGAATGGGCATGAATAGTTGAGCAGGCTTATCTGGACTATTATTTCTATGAGAGTAAAATTGAACAAGTCATTGCCAGTTGTTACCCCATAATATAGTATAAGATTGTACTTTAGATATCTCTCTCTTTTGGATCTAGTGTCGTGCTGGAGTGTTATAAGGGATAGCCTTCCATGAATAAATTAGCTTAGAGGTAATACTAGTGGAAATGATAATTGTCATTGTATTTTTTTGAGTTGAAGATGCTGCATAAGTGTTTCCCTAGATGAATATGATTCCCTAATCATTTTTTTCAATACATTTAGATAACTAAGTGTGTTTCTAGACAGTGTGAAAATACTGAGATTTCTGTCAAATCCATTTGGCTGTGATGTGCTTTCATCACTAGGACTCTAGGAGTTAGTTTATTGCCAAGGTCTCTGGGTTTCAACTTCCGTTATGTTACTCCTAGACAGTTTTTGCATTAAGGATATTATTATCTTCTTCTTTCACAGTTGTGGCAATATTGGCTGGTTCCTTATGGTGTTATTTTGATTGGGAGAATTATTTTGAATCGACTATTTAGTCCTTATGACAAGCACACGTAGGAGAATGCTGTCAGGCCACAGAAAATAAGCTTTGTGTATTTCCTGCTGAATGAAAACTCAATTTATGAAGTTGGACATTGCAGGTTCGTGTTGCAGAGTATAGCAGTGTCCGTAGTCAGCTTAATGCAATAAACAGAAAACAAAGTGGGAGGTATGGCCAATCAATGTTGAGACATTTATTCCTCAATATGGTATTCATGTTCTAAATGCTGAAAGTCTACATTGAAATTTCTGAGTTTGAGTTGTTTTTTGTTTATTCAGCTTAGCAGTTCGTGAACTTTCTGACTTAGTGAAGCCGGAGGATATAATTACGTCAGAGCATTTAGTAACACTGCTTGCTACTGTTCCAAAGTACTCTCAGAAGGACTGGTTGTCAAGCTATGAGACGCTGACTTCCTATGTGGTAAGATATTTGAAGTGTGCATAATTAAATGTTCTTGAGCACCCGAGATCGTCCTTGGGTTCATTTTCTGCCATTAAGGAGTGCATCACTTTCGTTATGCAATTTTTCTTTAGGAGGATGCCTAATTTATTTGCTGTTTAATTAATTTATTTATTTGTTTCAGTTCTTAAATGAGCAAATAGCTTTTTTGTTTGATTTGATCAGCCTGAAAGATAAGGATAAATGAGCAAATAGCTGATATGACGTTCTTGCATGATACTTGAGACTTTTCCGATTTTCTTTTGCTTTTAAGTGAATGACATCCTTGATCATGGACTAATGCACATTCCTAAATATTTGACTTCTTGCAGTAGAAATTTTGTCCATAATATTTGCTTAGTAATTTTTAAATTCATGCAAATACCTTTTAAATTACCTAAAAACAAACCTTGGAAATTCCTGTCTTGCATGGGATCAACCTGAATGAAAATTTATGTGGTAGGAGTGCCTTGATAATCAGACACACTTTACATGGTTTCCTGGGGAATTTGTTGTTTAACTTTCATGTTAATTTTTAGGTGCCCCGGTCATCAAAGAAGTTGCATGAGGACAACGAGTATGCCCTTTACACCGTTACGCTCTTTCGAAGGGTTGAGGACAATTTTAAGATAAGTGCCCGGGAAAAAGGATTTCAGGCGAGTTTCTTGATGAAAACTTTTTTTTGGATAAAATATGCATCTTTGGCTTTCTTTGCCATTTCAATTGTCACTTTCGTGAGGTACATTTGTTTGTATGTTTTTCATTCAGATACGTGATTTTGAGTATAGCCCAGAAGCCCAAGAGAGTCGTAAGGAAGAACTTGAGAAATTAATGCAGGATATGGAAAGCATGAGGAGCTCTCTTTTGCAATGGTGTTATGTTAGTTATGGGGAGGTATGATATTTATCGAGCACTTTAATATTATGATAACTTGATGTTACTCGGTGACACAAAGCTCGAGGCACTTGGAGGTGAATACTATAGCTTTCTGTTGAGTTAAACTGCTGCGGTTTTCTGCATGTACTATAAGTGTTATGAGAATTGAAAATGAAAACTACAAAAGACATTGTGTTTTAGCTGCTCGTGGGTTCTGAAGCAGCAGGTCTAGATTTATTCCTGTCCAGAAAAATGCCCTTATCTTTTACTGGATAAACTGTTGAATAAGCCTTGTGTACCAAGCAGAGTGAGTCAAAAATCTGTGGGTGCTGAAAACAAGTGTTGCTTTGTTGAGTGATTGACATAAATATATACGACTGTAATGGCTTCCAGTCTACAGATTAAGCTTGTCTCAAATGCCATTATGCCAACCTTTGAAGTCTTTGACTGCCTTGGTTTATTCCTGCGACATATTACTTGTTGAATTTTCTGAACGTGGTTCTTGAATATATTTTACCCTGCAGGTTTTTAGTTCCTGGATGCACTTTTGTGCTGTACGTGTCTTTTCAGAGAGCATTCTTAGATATGGTTTGCCGCCGTCATTCTTGGTGAGATAATCGTTTCCAAACCTTCACTCATTCGTTTTTGGTTAAGTTGTTGAGTTGTTGACCTGTTATTGTAAAATATTTCTCAGTCTGCAGTGTTATCTCCATCTGTGAAAAGCGAGAAGAAAGTTCGCACCATCTTGCAAGAACTTTGTGCCAGTGGCGGCAGGTAATTGTCCGCTCCTTTGGATGACGAACAGTTTCCCGAGAATTAGTCGCCTTTTTTCATTTGAAGTTAGATTGTAACTTTTCTATAACTTTGAACTTTTGTTTTTAGCAGCAGTTTCTGGAACTCTGAAGATGAAGTTGGTATGGCCGGTTTAGGAGGCGAAGTCGAGACTTATCCTTATGTCTTCTTCGCAATCAATATTGCATGATACCAATAGACCTAAAGGCGGCTCGTTGGATTCGGTTTCCGACTTCAAGCATCTATTTTTTGGGGTAGGAATAAGGCTGGATCGGATTGAAAACTTAGTTATACTGTACAATAGTGTGTCTCGTGCAATTTGTTCTCGTGCTCTGTTGTATTTTCTCGATTTTTATGCCCTCATCCAAGTGATGTTAATGACTGAACTTTTGAAGCTGATATTTAGATTGATTTATAAATGGATCTCTTATGTATTATTGTACTGTAGATAAAAGCTTATTCCAAGCCTTTTTTTTTTTAATGCTGTGATCCAAGTGATGATCTTTGATTCCATGCAATGGTAAAATGGAAGAGTGGGTTCCTCTCTTCGACATCTTTCTCAACTCTCCAACCCCTGAATCCCAAGCTTCCCAATGGTTCCACCATCACCACCAGGCCACCTCTGCCTTCCTCTCCCTTCTCCTCCGCCCCACCAACTCCTTTCCTCTAACTTCAAACACCACTATCTGGATGCAAACACTACCCCCTTTGGTCCAATCCCGCGTCCTCTCCTTCCTAACTATCGACCACCGCCGCTTCTCCTCCCCGCATCTCCTCTCCCTCGCCACCCAGCTCCTCGATTCCACCTCCGCTGCCGCATCCCCGGACCAGCATGGCTTCTGGGTTCGTCGAGCCGCGCGCAACCTGCTCGACGCGGTGTCCTCCTCCATTCCATTCCCACCCTCCCAGCCATCTCACGAAGAAGACAGCGATTTCGATGCCATCCCGCATTGGCTCCGTGATCATGCCGCGGCCACCTCCGGCGGCCTCCTTCCATGGCTTCCCCTCCCTCACCGGCAGCTGCCGAAGAGAATCCACCAGAAAGCTGTAATCTTTCCAGCCAAAATCGAGCGGGAAGCTATAGTCGAAGACGGCCCATTCTCTGAAATTGGGTCATTTGATCCCCCTCTTTCTATTGATCCTCTGGTCCAGGAAAAGGCATCAGCTTTACGAACAGAGCTTTTGGCCCAAGACTCCACGTCCAAAGCTCCACGTTTGGCCGTTGATATCCGGCAGCTCTGCTTGAACTCTGGAGCTGGGAACCATCTCATGGTTTTGGGTATGATCGAGCCTTGGGAATCAGACGACGAGACGGCGGCTGTCCTCTTATCCCATCTCTCCGGTGAGAGTGGTGATGGCTCCGTCAACTGGCCTGCCCATGTTCTATGCTCCATTGTCCTTCCCAAGCTTCTATTCCTGAAATCGCCGGCTGCCCATGTTCTCTTATCAGCCACGATCAGCTTCTGCGAGCATCGCCCAGCGGCCGCGGTCGAGGCTCTCCTCTTTCCGTTGGCTCTTCGCAAGGAAGGGATCAATGTCATGCTTTGCAACTTCCTAGTGAGGATCATCAAAGAATGCCTGCATCCAACTCATGTATCAGCCTTCTGTCAACGGCTGCTTTCCGAGGGAGGGAAGGATGGGAGTTTCATATGTTTACCGTGCCACCGGGAATTCATAGCAGAGGAGTTGGTGTGGACGGAGCCATTGTTCACTCTGTTTCAGCATATTGTAAGCCATGATGTTCCATTGACGCCTGACACTGTGGATCGGCTTGTCAATGTGATCAATGAGATGGCTGGAAAGCTTGCAAAGTCGCTGAAGTTTGGGAATTTCTTGTTATATTTCGTTGCCAAGTGCGGGAAGATGGCGAAGTTTCACAAGCTTTCATTGGAGAGAGCTGTTGAGAAGACCGACACATTTATTACCAAATCCATTCTAGCTAAATTGGGTGATCTGTAAGTTTTGGAGTCTATTTTTTTTGTTCCTGGCAGCTAAATTGGGTGATCTGTAAGTTTTGGAGTCTATTTTTGGAGTAATGCAATAGCAAACTTTTGGAAAGTGGTACTGATCATGCTTCAGTAGATTGAGTCCAACTTCACAAATTCAATATGCCATCAGCTCATAGAAAGCTGATAGAGAAGAAGCAATAGAAGCAATAGATGGATCCGATATAGAAGTTGAATGTACGTCGAAGAATTAGATGTAGCATATAGAGAACACTAAAGAACTCCCAAATTCAATTTTTTCTATGCTTTACATGACATCAGAGTGGCACACAGCTTTTCCTTGACCTCTCTTCTAAAATGTTTCTTTCACTACTTTAGCTAGCCAGCTGCGGTGATGACAGTAACTCTTGAGGCTTGTTTTTTCGGTATTTCCCTCTCACCTGCTTCATTTGCTTAGGATCAATACTACCAACAGCTTTCTCCGGTGCCTTTGAATAAGATCTACTACCACAACAACGTGTTTGATCAAAGGTCAATGTCCTCAGATTCCCAGGATTATCCTGTTCCAGAGAAATTTCTCAGCCAGAGTTTAATTTGCAGAGAAAGAAAGCGAAACAAACACAAAAATATTAGCTTGATGATATTTACCTGCACATTATGCACAAATGGACCATGCTGCAACAGTCCCCAGTATTGGCCATTTTTTTGGCAGGTAGTACTTGAATAACCCATGGGTCTCTGAGGGTAGACAAACCGTTATAAGAAGCTTACAATGTCCAATGATCAATGATAAAATATAATGAGGGACAAAACAAAGGACAGTTAGTATCAAGTGGAAATTTTTGCATACCATTGGTGAAGAGAGATCGCTGAAAACCTGCCTATGAAAAGGGTAGTGGCCCATGACATGCTGCTGGACTTGCCCATGAAGAGGAGAATGACTCGGGACTTGCCCATGATCAGGAGTGAATGCTAGCATCTGTGACAGTGCATAATTCGGAGTATAATGTGCCTGGTAGTGAAATTTTGATGGGGGGTTATTTCCAGGAAGGATTTTGGAGAAGAAAAGCTGCATGGCTTTTATGCGATCTTCCTTGCGTTGGGCAATTGCCGCATATAATGGCTTGCCATGGAGCATAGATCCTGAACAAAAAAGTTGCAGGCTTAGACAAACGGGCAAAGTATCTACCAAGATATCGAATTTCTCATAAACAGTTAAACATTTGCGACTGTGACAAGAAAAGATCGTTTAATTACCACGAAGTTTTGCTACTGCCTTTTCTGCTTCCATAGGAGAAGAGAAGGACACAAACCCAAATCTTCTACTCTGTCCATTCTTATCATACATCACCTTTGCTGAGATAATTTTTCCACATCCATCAAATAGCTCTAGTAATGCCTTATCATCAACTAAGTCAGAGAGGTTCTTCACATACACATTCGAATCCTGGATAAACCAATAAAAGTGTTGATTATAATCTCTGTATCAATTAGATTATAGAAATGAATAGTTGTACATGGCAGAGCTTACTTGGTGCTTCTTTTTGATATGTTGGTTGCCCCTATCAGCAAATTGCAGCTTGAGTTGCTGCTCACGATCGCTTTTTTTCTGGGCCACTCCTACATACACATTCTTTGATCCTGCAATCAAAATTGTCACTATAATTTTAAAAATACTACTCCAGGAAAGCATTTCAACAGACAAGAGAACAATGTCTTCTTACCAAGTTGCGCCCCATTCATAGCTTCCATAGCCTTCATCCCATCTTCAGGCTGCTCAAAGCCGACAAAACCAAAGCCTTTCGACTTGCCATCGTTATCTTTCATCACAACAGCGCTGCTGATCTTTCCGAATTCAGAAAACTTTTGCTCAAGAACTTCATCTGTGATCTCATTGTCTAAATTCTTGATGAAAAGATTAGTGCCCTTCGGTTCTTTATGCAGTGCTTGCCTCTCCTCCTTCTTAATAAATTTGCAGACATATCTGAAGAATGATAAGTGATGAAAATTTCAGCACAACAGCAAACACGGATCCAAAACTTCATAAAATAATGTGAAGAATCAGAGATAAGAAGATAGAAATGCTTTATTTAACCAAGCTATCGTATCAGAGAAAGGGGGATATAACAAACCAGATCCCATGAAAGAAGAGGATAGAGAGAAGGGACTCACAGCTTCTTGCTTCCCTCGTGTAACGAAGTGCCATTAAGGGCCTCGATGGCAGACCTCGCCTCCTCCTCTTTGCCCATCTGCACGAAACCAAATCCAGCGCTCTTCCCGTCCTCATCCGTCGCCACCTTACATGACACGACCGTTCCATACGCCGAGAAGAGTTTCTCTAGCTCCGCCCCTCCCATTGATTCATCCAGATTCTTTTCCAATTTTCAAATCAAAATCCGAGGGGAAAAGGAGCACAAATTAGCAAAAGAACAAGGATGGCTTTCTCCACTTCTACATATTCTCAACAAAAAACCTAGATGGGTGGTTCTTTTCTCCTATCTTCGATCAAAACGCAGGAAGAAAACGAGATTAGAATCGAAAGAAACGATAGATGGATGGGTACCTTAACGAAGACATTCCCAATCCCAGTCTTCCTCTGGAGCGGGTCCCGACGCGACCACATGATCCTCATGGGTTTTCCCTTCAGGGGAACATGGTTCAAATTCCTAAGAGCCGCCTCCGCTATTAAACGGGAAAAACGAAAAAAAAAAATCAAGAGATCGGATCCCCATTAAGAAACCCTAGACGACAATAGAGAGAATAGACTAGAAGAGAAGAGAACAGAGGAGATCACCATCGTCG
Source organism: Narthecium ossifragum (assembly GCA_963920575.1). Classification (NCBI taxonomy): domain Eukaryota; kingdom Viridiplantae; phylum Streptophyta; class Magnoliopsida; order Dioscoreales; family Nartheciaceae; genus Narthecium; species Narthecium ossifragum. The sequence goes on from OY986968.1 coordinate 26,768,820, forward strand.
TAGGAGACGAAATTGACGTAGGCGTAGCGGAGGGACACTTTGGAGGAGGCGTCGCGGCACACCCGGGCGGAGGTGACGGGGCCAAAGGGAGCGAAGGCGGCCACCACGTCCTCCGTGGTGGCGCCGGCGTCTAGGTCCCCCACGTACAGCGACGGGGAAAACGGCCGCGTCGACGTCATCTTTGTTGCTGGAAAGCCCACCGTAGATGATGCCATTCTTCGAGCTCTCTCTAATGGCGATCTCTTCTTCGAGAATATTACCAACAGTTTTCTTCCCTCTTGTCGTCTTCTTGGACTCTATTGAGAGAGAGAGAGAGAGAGAGAGAGAGAGAGAGAGAGAGAGAGAGAGAGGGAGAGAGATTTCGAGCGGGAAGGAGAGTGCGGGCGCCCCGCGTCTTATAGAGAGAGCCTGAAGCGTAACGGCCTTTGCCACGTCGGACAGGAGCTTAATCCAACGGTGGAGATTCGCGCACCTACGAGGGCCGTTTGGATTAAGCGTCTCTTGGCGCCATCGGTCGTTTGAATGAAACGGTGCGGTATACATATTAACGGTAAAGTTACCCTTGGGGGCGCAAAGAATGCTATATTGTTAATCGGGGAATTTGCACTTTGGACCTTGTGGTTTCAGCAGTTGGCAATTTATTACCCTCTAAATTAAAAAAAAAAGTAGTTTATTATCATACCTTTTATATGACAACGTGATATAAGGCCTAATCCTAGACAGTATTAACCCCAGTGATAGAAAATGCATATGAGAGGTTTAAATGACACGTCGAAACTCGTTGAATCGATTCAAGCACGGATTCAAGCACGTCGAAGAAAATGTTGATAGAGAGATCTAGGCTTTGAAATTATCTCCTCCGTTATTAGACTGGAGAAGCTATTTCGATCCAGGTGGACAAGGCTTATATTCTTCATCGCCCCAATCTAGTTGGGCATCTCCGCCGGACAGCCGGTTCCCGGACAACTATACGTATCCTGTGATCACCAGCTCCCGGATCGGTGGCGAGGAGTTCAAACAAATCGGCAAGAGCCCGATCCTGTTCAACAACAGCGGCCACATGATCATGCATGTTTTTCTCGTCCGCAACGTGTAGATGAAGCTAAACGATGAGTAGCTCGCTGGGAGCCACCGTTTCATGGCGAGGCGGTGAGCGAAGCCTGCTCTGACGCCCCCGCCGCGGCGATTCATCTCGAAAGTTGCCCAAGGTTCCCGCCCGATCCCGGCGATCTCCGGCGAGATCAGCCCTGAGATGTCGTTATTCGCTAGACTCAACCACATTAGACAGCTACAATTCCCAATCTCTGGTGGAATCTCGCCCTCGATCCGGTTATTTGCGAGCATGAGTCATAGTAGAGCCGATAGCCCTTCGATTTCCCAGGGGATCGTGCCGGAGATCTCGTTGTAAGACAAATCCAATGTTTGAAGCCTCGCATCCCACAGATCTCCGGCGGGATCCCACCGGAGAAGTTGTTGTAAGCGAGGATCAAAATCTTTAACATCATCGTCATGTTTGCGATCTCACTGCGGATGGCACCAGAGAAGTTGTTGTAGCTAAGATCCAATCTCACCAAGCTCGGGAGATCGAGAATCCTTGAGGATTCCAAACCTCCGGCGTATCGATTGTCGTAGAGTATGAGATACTTCAAGGTCGTGAACCGGCCAAGGATGCCCTAGATGTCGCCGCCGAAGTTGTTGCCGGTGAGATCGAGGAATTCAAGCTTGGTGCATCGGAGGAGCTCCTCTAGGACGTAGGACGTCGCGGTCTAACACGTTGGAGCCTAGGTAGAGGGTGTTGAGATCTGAGAGCGAGCCGATGCAGGAAGGGATCCTTCCGGCAAACCTGCTCCCCCATAAGTCCAACGTCATTAGTCTCGAGCAAATCCGGCTTACGGGGACACGGAGTAAAGAGCGCAAATCCAACGTAAAGACAGTCACTTGCATCGCACGTGAACGATTTTGTCATTAGAGTTAACGCCGTGTATGGAATCAGACCTGTATTACGCTGTCATATAAAAGGTAGAGTAAATTATTTTTCTTAAACTAAATGGCAGTAAATTGTTACTCTTTAAAACTATATAGTATCAAAGTGCAAATTTCCTTTCTTAATTTGTTAAAAGACAAGGGGTTATTTGCAAAAGAACGGTATCAGACTTCAAGTATCCATCTCGCTATTGAAGTGCCCCCAAAACTGGCAATAAAAATACACAACCAGAAAATGGGAATGTGTTATAAAACAAAAAAAAAACAAACTAACAGTTTCCTATATTGGAGATCATGAGAAATTAGGTACTGAATGATGCCGATCTCCTCCTGGTCAGCTTCAACGAACCATGAGACTGATGGGAGCTCTTCAGAGCCTCGGCGAACTTTTTCAGCTCGAGTTTCTCAGGAATATCAGCATCTTCGTTGCGATTGTGACCAATAACACTCTCCTTCCCTGAAATCATTCTCTTGTAACATCTTCCAATGTCACTGTCTTCCTTGGCTTCGTCTAGGTTAAACCTTTGTATTCCCTGTATGTCCAAAGAGTGCCTAGAGAAACTCTGAGACCGCCTGTGTTTTTGCGACTGTTGTAGTTCATCATGCTCGTCGGTCATGCACGATGAGAAGCTTCCGCATGAGTCCCTTCCGATCATATCATCAAAAGAACTAGAAACTGATGGCCTTCTCTCAGAATTGTCACAGCTTGTTGGCGTTCTGTTGACTGAGGAAATCTTGTTAATATGTGTATCTTTTCCGAGTATCAGTTTCTTTAGCTTCGTCAGAAATTTTGATTTGCTCGAACCACTGTTCTTAGTTGCGGGGGTGTCAAAGGAAGCGTCATCAGGTTCTCCGGTAGAAGCTTGTGATGAAGAAGAATACTCTGAATCAAAATCCATGAGAGGCAAGCTTTTCTCATCACCCCCTGAATGAGCATATTCCAGTATGAGCTGTTTGGCCTTTTCCTCAGATTTGGGGCTCAAGTTCTTACTTAAATCCTTTGCCACTGCTTTTCCTGGAGGAGGCTGATAGTTCCTCAGCTCGTACCGTAAGCAAGCATTGACCCACCTAAGATATACCAGCTCCTCAACATCCGCACACCGATCTGTTTTGAGCTGATCAATCTCCTTTGTCAACTTGTCACACTCTTGTCTTAAACTGTTTGCTTCATCCAAAACCTCTGCCTGCAACACAAACATAGATGTCAAATACTGCAGAAGCCCCGATCTTTAAGATCCAAATGAAAACAAAAAAACATTTTAGATGTAGTGATATATATCATTAGGACAATGCTCAGGAGGACTATAGCTGCTAAGAAATTCTGGTCCGAGGAAAACCACAGGGCAAAAACTACGTAAAAGACAAGTAAATTTCAAAACAAATCTACTTGAGAATGCAACATTACAAACTTTCCATTGCATATATGGAAGTCAAGGCTGAAATGATGAGAATATAATAACAAGTACGTTTAGCTTCAGACTAGTAGTCTAAGAACTAAAACAAACCAGAGTTCTTAGGCACTCTCAAAGAGCTAAATTGATTGAGAGTTCAAAGACTGTACCTTTTGAACCTCAAGAACATGAGTGGAGGCAAGCATTTGTGCAGATTCCAGCTTGATCTTCAAATCAGAGTTCTCGCGCATCAGCCTTGAATTCACCTCTTTAAGATCAGCAGCCTCATTTTCCAAATCCTTCAATGTCTTTAACTTCCTCTCAATATTGGCATCACCTTCCCCATCTCTTCTCTCTCGATCCTGCAGCATCGAGACTTTTTGATGCAGGGCGGCCATCTTTTCCCTCGCCTGCTCCCCATCCGTCTTCAACCTCTTCTTCAGAAGCTTAATCTTAGCTCTCGCAGACTCGAGCTCGGTGATCACTCTGGAGTACTCTGACAACTGGGCTTGAAGTCTCCGGTTATCCGACTGCAAAGACTCGATCTTTAGAGTATAAAGCTTGGCCTCCATTGAATTGATCTTCAACTGGCTCTCAAGCTCTCTTACAGCAGCCTCCTGCTCTTGTAGTCCATAATATCCAAGCAATTCATATTCGAGGCACCTCTCCCTCTCGCGAAGGGACATTACCAGGCTTCTTAGGTGTGCGATCTCTTGATCCAATGCTGTCTCCTTTTCCACCTCCAACTTCTTAGGCGTCGACGAAGCTGTCAAAATGGTTTCTTGGTCTTTTCCGGTTGCTTCAAATTCCTTCATGACGAGCTCGTTAAACTCCGGTAAGAGGAATCCCTCTTCGTCCCCGGAACTCCTACTGTTTGGAGACAACCCCACGAGGGTGGTGGTGGTGGTTGTCGTAGTTGTAGTGGTGGTGGTTCCATTAATAATCTTTGCAAGACCTTCTTCCTTGCAAATTTCAAACACCCAATTGAAATCAATATCTAAAGATCAATCTTTCAATCAAAACCCACATAGAAAACAAAAATTCTCAGTACCAGGAATTGAAGTCTTACATTTTTCAGAATTCTAAGCTCATCTTTGAGCCCTCCGCTGTTTGCTTTCCCACCCGATTCCGATTCCGATCCTGCTATTGACAATCACGACGAGAAATCACCACCAAACATGAAAACAAGCCTCGTTATAACAAAGAGAAGAATAAAGGAGGCACCTTGACTGGGTGGGAGACGCCGGGGCCGCGGCCGGAAATGGGTAAACAGGAAACCGGCGAAGGATAGAGCTAGGGCAACACCCAATTTTACCAGAAAAGGCTTCACATCTCTCCGGCTTCTCACTACCACCTCCATCTCTCAAGCTTTACAACTACGTCAATCGATTACCAAGCACAAAATTAAAAAGACGGGTCTCTAGTTTTGGGTTGAGAAAGCGATCATCTCCGTCACCGTCGCCGCCACCTGCACGCATTCGACGAATAGAAGGCCAACCAACCGATCGGAACCCATCTTCCCGTCTCCGTCCCTCTCTAACGGAAAAGAAACAACTCTGGTTTGGTTTTGAGACAAAGGACGTCCCTCGCCACTGGTCCGGGTTTCGCTCTCGCCCACCCACCGGGAATGTCACAATTAGGACCCTTTTGGCATCTTTTTGTTCATACTCAGGTATAAAAAGGATCTCCGTCAAAACAAACCAGTCTAGTCTAGTCTTTCTTTTGTTTGTTATGGGGGATTTAGGAGCTGTGATGCACATGCGTATCTGGAATCTGGATCCTGGTCGATTTCTCTGCTCACGTGGGTCGACTAGATTGGATCTAGTCGGATGGTTTGATTGGATGCGGCGGGAGGGGGAGATGGAACCAAGATCTAAGTCGAGATGATGATGAGCCAAATCAAGCTCAGAATTGTCGAAAGACTGCTGATCAGTCCGTATGAGGTCAGTTTATCTCATGCCAATGCTACAAAGATCATCGTATTAATGATAAGGTTTTGTGAGTCACAATCTGACTTATATATTTTCTCACACGTGACAGCTGAGTCATTAAGAGAGGAGAACATGTGACAGATAAGTCATAAAGAGGGGAGAAGAGAGTGGGCGGTAGAAGTGGGTGGTTAGAGGGTAGTAAGAGTGAGTGGTTAGCCGTGGCAGGTGGGCCATGCCCACCTAGTTTAGATATATTTGAATCTCATCCGACAATCTAGATATTTATTAACAATGTGAATCATTGGATAAGATACAAATAGATTTAGACCGTTGATATGATGGTATGATGAAAGCTTGATGGGCGGCAATGACTTGAGACAAATATGGGTGGTCGGGTCCTCTACCTCTGAGGAGATGTAGACAACCTTGTTCTTCTCTATGGAGGTCGATCAGCCGAGGTGAAGGAGAAATTCGCGTCAAATTGCTATTCACGCGTGGCACCGAATAACAAATTGCACCCTCTGGAGGATTGGTGGTGTGGAGACGGACCTTTTTCTTCTATGCATGCCTTGGTAAAAGTGGGTGGGGAGTTGGAGGTCTCTAATCTTGGGAGCTTGATGAACAATTTAGAGTGGTGCAGAGAAAATGTAACTGAGCAATTTCATCCAGTCTTGGTACAAGAAGTTCTAGATGTTAAAATTGATTCAACTTTGGTCAATGATAAAGCGAGGTGGGTGTTCAATGCATTGGGGAAGTCAGACTCTAGGTCTCTCTATTCCTGGTTGTTGGGGCAAGGACGTAGGGCAGTCTCTATTATTCAGAGTGAGGTTTAGATGAATTGTTGGAGTTGTCCAGTTGGATCTCGTGTTAAATACTTCATCTGAAAAATCCTGCATCAAAAAGTGCTTGCTCGTGATGTTTTGCGGCGAATTGGCTTGGTCCAAGATAGTTCCTGCCCTCGAGGATGTGGAGGGGATGAGTCTTTACGGCACATCCTTGATGAGTGCCCCTTTGCACGTCGGGTATGGGAGATTCTCCTTCCATCTACCAGTGGCTCGAGCTTGGATGATCTCATGGGTATACTGGCATCGTCTTCTTCGGCTGATGCAGCTAGGAGGTGGATTAAAACTATTGTTGGATATGGTTTTTGGTTATTGTGGAAGGTGAGGAATGAAGTTGTATGGAGAAACAATAGCTGCTCTCCGGATGCGTTGGCTTGGCGCATTCAGAAACTAGCGGGGGCATTTTGACGTAGTAAGGGGTAGAGTCATACAACCCCAACGACCTATGCCTCCAGGCGACAGATTGGCTCTGTGATACAAACCGATGATACTTGGCTGCAGGGGTTTATTGAGGGGGGTATTGGCATTGCTTGCTGGGAGGTTGGGAGGAACACATTGTCCTGGGTACTAGCAGAGAAAATTATGGCACACGACTGTGATGAAGCGGAGATGGTGGGCATCCTTCGTGCTTTGGAAGAGGCGGTGGTGCGAGCAATTTGCAACGTTATCATTGAGACGGACTCTAGGAGCATTATTAACTTCATTAATGGGAGACATATATGTCATTCCAATTTGGAGGCTATTCTCAGGAAGATTTAGAGTGTAACTGTTTTCGTTGGGGGGAGTAATTTTTACTTTTATACATGGAATGAAAACGCGGTGGCGGATGATCTCACCCGACGGGCAAGACAGGCTGATGGTGTTGGGGCCGTAGTGTAAGATTAAATCAAAAGTTGTAACGCCTAGCCTTCGAGCTCAATTGCAGCAAAAAAAAAATGATGAAAGCTTAATTATGAGACAAATCGGGTGTCTTCGGCTCTACGTTGATTGATCCGGTCATGTCTAAATTCAATTTTGACAAATTTGGGCTAAGAATCCGAATTAATTGATATGGATCGAGTTAATTTGGTCACTAGTTTCAGATGTTAAAATAACATTTAGCACGAGTCCACCTAGATGCACTTGCATCTGACAATTTATTAGGATGTGACTTGCATGAGACAGTGTAGTTGGTTGGGGAGGCTATGTGTCATAAATGAGACAGTAATCAGCGAGAAACAGGTGACAACTTAAAAGCGCGTGTCTCGTGAATCTTTTATAACCCACAACTCACAGCTATATGAGAAAAAAAAAAAAAACCAATGTCATTAAAATATAATATCATTTTTATATAAAATTATGGTTATAAGTGAAATTTTTATTATCCTACATGACGAAAGAATATCCTAGATGAAGCCTATGTGGCGTCTATGTGATATGATAATCCTAAATTGAGGAGGATTATTGAGTGATTATTTGAATGCAGTTGATGGTTACCCCGTCATATAACAAGAGACAGAACTAGTATATATATATATAACATCATATTACAATTATTATAAAAAAAAGTACAGTTTCCAACCTGACTAATGCAGTTGTTAACTGCATATGAGCACACCATAAAATAAATACTATCCAAGATCATACTGCTGCAATAGATATTTCTGAAATCACTATCACTCTCCAACAATAAAAGAGATAACTTATGCTGCTGCAAAGTACACAATGGCTTCAAGGCAATCTGGAGACAACCATGGCTTTCAATCCACTTGTATATATGCTTGCTAGCTCTTCGCTGGTTTATTTTATGAGATAAGGGCGATGCCTTCAAAGAGTAGCGAGTCAGCAATCACTTGGTTCGCAGCTTCTGATGGGTGCACGCTATCCCAGAACACATACCCAGTCGCATTCTTGCATGTTCCTACTGACTTTGGATTGCAGAGGACGGCTGTCTCCACCGTTCCAGTGCCACAACAAGCCTTTCTTGCCTCGAAGAACCCTGAGAAACGATGTGTATTGGACAACGACATTAATACATAAGTTCATTCATATCTTTCAAAGTCGTCGTAACAGAGGTACTCATGAATTGAATTGGAACACGGCCGTCTTTTTTGGATCCGATGACTACTAGTATTGTTGTTGATGTAAAGTGATACGTGAGAAGATGTGTTAGACTATATTTTAAATATATTAAAAAAATTCTATTTGACATGCACGAATTTATTTGCTATTGGATGGTTAGCAGAGGATTTCTTCATGGAAGACTAGTTTGAAGCGCATACCTTGTTTGGAGGGGTTGGTAACGAGATCAAGGAGAGGCTGGTAGATGTCGAAGATGACGATCTTAAGGTTAGGCAGCTGCTTCCCAAGCGAGCTCACCGCGGCACTGATCTTCTTATTGAACCCCTGAGAATCGGTATTCAGCCTTGACACGCAGTCATTGCTGCCGTACCCGAACAGGGTGATCGTCGCCGGAATGCATCCCAACGGCGGCAATGTCGTCACACCGATCCTCCGCGCTCCTAGCCTATACAAATCCTACATGAACCAAGTACATATATTTAGAACTAAGACAAACTCCGGCGAAATTCTGATGAGGTAGCTAGGCATCAGCTTAATTACCATACCTTGATGAAGTTTGTGAAGATGCCGACTAGGAATGAAGAGAACTCGTCCGGCGAGTAGATCTTGTTGAGATAAGGGTTGATGTAATAGTTCTGTACGAAGTCGCTGCTCCCGGAGCTCACCACGTACAACGCGCCGGAGATGATCGACTTCGCCTTGCTGCTTCCGGCCACCTTGGCCAGCTTCGACTGGTACTCCTTGTAGTACTCCAGCTGCTGAGACAATGGGATTGCATGCTGCATATATAGATCCAAACAATTCAAAACATTCATCCATGTTTGTATCATCACCAATGATATATAATTAATCAAGCATTTCTAGTTTTGAACTCACATATAGGTATGCAGTGTGATCATAGTACCCTGAACCAGCTGAAGCAAAGTTGGCACCAATGAGAAGGTTCTTCCCGGACGCATGCGGGCTGAGATAGGCCGGCGGATAGGTGGTGAATCCCAGATTCTCAGCTGTTGATAACATATATATATCATGATCAATTAAGAAGCACATTGTTGCTAAGAATTGAACAAGATTGATGACTAGAGAATACTCACCGGTGATGTCGGTGGCCAATTTACCGTTGCAGAACCTCCCGGTCGGCTTGTGATTGACGAAATCCCTACCGTATGGCGGGAAATCCGCCCGGACTATGGTTTTCAGGTAGTCATTGTTGCCAACGTCGACCGAGGAGTCCCCGAAGGTGATGATTGCCGGCACGAGCGCTTGCCCGCTAACGCCAGCCACCAACGCCGACAAGAACACAGCCAAAGCCACCACCGCTTCCATAGCTAGCTAATTCTTTCTGGGGCCTTTGGAGAAATACAGACAAAGATCTAATAGAAGAAGCTCTCTATATATATATACACATAGCTAAGTAAGACATGAATTAAGCTGATGAGGTTTGTTAAAGGCGCATTGAAGCATGCATGTGAGCTGGTAGCTGTTTATAGAGCTACTAAGGCGACCCTTTATTAAACTCTGATAAGAGTTGGGAGAGGAAGTGGTAGTTGGCACTGGGATGGGTGGGGGGGTGTAAATGATGTCCTGCTTGACACCTTTGGGAACATGGGCTGCCTTCTTGCATTCATTCAAGGAACACCATCCAAGTTGCTCCCCATGTGTGAATTGTGATCTCACGCTCGTGGATTTCATCATGAATAGATACTTACTTTTTCCTTGTTAGGGGTGGAGAAGGACATCTAGAAGCAGGAACCTCATTGAGTTGCTAAAGATCTTGTAGGGTGCGGTGGGGGTAAAAAGACAACAAAACCACAGCATTTACAAGCTAATGATACAAGGAGGAGGTGGTGAAGGAAGAAGATGTACTAAATTCTCTAAGAAATCACATGATGTGTCATCACCATTAAAACAAAATGCACCGCATTATAGATAATTATATATCATAGATAAATTATAAATCAGATGCAACAAGAAAAATTAACAAATTATTCAGAAAAAAACTTAAAAATCCTTGAAAGAAATCTAACTAAAAAAAAAACTTAAGCGATGCAATGGCGGTCCATTTGGCACATGTTATCACCGCCACCTGCTAGCGTGAACAAAGGGATTGATTAATAAGATCATATACTGGACAAAAATTATGTTCGATTACAAATTATCAATTAACACCAAATAGCTTTCGTTGTGAGTTGTAACTGACTGGGCCCTCGTGGGTTTCCACGGCCATGGTTTGCTGCAAAGTATTTATATAATATTATGGGCCTTCCTGGGAGGCCTATTTAATTAATAATCAAGATTACATAGGATGCATGGTCCTCTCTCATCACTCAGCTCAGTTCTCCCCCTAGCTAGGATAAGGAAGATAGATCTGAGAAGGGAAGGACAAGCATGTGGATTGCAACAAGTACCTGCCTTCGAGAAGGGAAGGACAGGCTGTGAGGGTCATAGAAGCAACATGCTACTACTTAATGGTTCATGTGAGCATTTAAGGCCATTAGCCCACTAAGAGGTGGCCTCACCAAGATTCAAGTCAAGTACTAGGTAGTGCCTTAGCTTGCGTGTTAATGGCGAAGTTGGATGCCCAGTCACTCCAGTGACCCAATATGGTTACTGTACGTTTATCACCTAATTGATCAAAACTCATGCAATTATGGTGAGAATATATATTTATCATGCCAGCAGTTTTTTTATATTTAAATTATTATTATTTATGATAAATAAACTATTTCGGGTCAAATGAAAGGATGGAATCTATCATCACAAAGATTTTTTTTTTCTAAATTAACATGTAAACTCTACTTTAGACTTTTACATATCTCAACTACCATGGTTGTCATGGATACAAGCACCACTAATTAAAGAACCCTATGCCACCACCCCAATGACTACTGGAGCAAAACGCAACAACCATCTCCATGCCCGTAAGAACACGTTTTGAGAAGTTCTGCAACAAGATCAATAAAGTTAAACCAAGTAATCCCATGAATCGCCATCTTCAAACAACCATACTCGCCTGTCATTCAGAGGATCCAATTGTCACTCCAACTAATCTTTAAACATCAGATGGCCAGATGGGTGCATCATCTCTGGAGAATTTATACAAATAATAAAGACTGGCGCAACCAATCCAACTGCAATGACAACAAAAGAGTGTCGAAAAACTCTACCAACATAGGCCATTGGGAAGCAAACTCCACGACTTTCTCATTAGCCAAAAGGCAATGTTGTACATTAGAGTAAAAAGAATGTTGAGGACCCATTTTATATTTACATCACATGGAAAACTGTAACTGCACAATTGCAAAGAAAAAAAGGGTTAAGTTAACATGGTGAATGACTAATGAAGAGCCTGATATGAAAAGAAGGCCCTCATGTTTCTCCCTCAGTCCCCCCCTCCCAACTCAAAAAAAGTAAAGGGAAGAAAAAGGTACAAAAGTAGAATTGAAGTCAGTATACAAGTCACTCAAGTATGTCAAGATTGCCAAAATAGGTTCGGGTCATTGCTATACAATGAACGGTCTTGGATTTCTAGATTCGCGACGTGACAATCCACCAGTCGAGCTTGGATGCATTTACATAGCACCAACACAGTAGGAAATAGCCACCATCCACTTTCATCCCTGATAAGATGAACCCGAGAACATGAGTAATAAAATCCAAAACCATATTTTGACAATGATATAAAAGAGAAGCCAGTACATAGATCCTCGTTTACATTACATGTATATGACAGGAAAAGGACAAGAAATATCTCACACCAAAGCAGAAAAAATTTACTCACGTGCCCAAACCCCATGGTTGCGAGCTCGGGTGCTTTTTATTCGATGACTTGTAGTGTATAAATCCACACATAAAGGCCATAACCTGAAAAATAAACACTTGATACTTTCAGAATGCTAAATTAGCCTACATGAGAAGAGTGACATTGTATACAGGTCTGAGAAGATAGTTCAAATAATTGTCTTCAGATCATGACATCAATGCTCCAAAAAATTACATGGAAAGGCATTCACAAACGATGACTTCCCAAGTGAAGTATAACTTGAATTTACAGTTACAATAACTACTACTGAAAAAATGCATTGGATAAAAAACTTCCTGTAAAATAATGAACTGCTGAGTGTTATAAAACTATGAAGTAAGCAAATAGGAGGATGTAAAAATGCTAAATGTTCCCCAAGAGGAAAGGAAAACTACTTACAACATTAATCATGGAATTAATGTTCCACAATGCATACACACGTGCAAGGCCTGCTGATCGTCGAGGCCCATGACTAAAAAGGGCATTAATTCCAGCAGGAAAGGGAGAAAGTATACCCAAAGGGAGAACAAACAAAACTAAAAAGACATCTGCCATTGAAAACGAATATAGTTGGAGCAAAGTAAGCAGCACTAAGCTGAAGTCTGCTAGTAACAACATAGAGATGACCAAACCAACAAGATCCTGCAGCAAGGAAAGATAAACAAATTGTCAAAAGTAACCAACATCGAGCAGTAATAAAGCTAGACACTTCTACCAAACACCAAGTTAAACAACATTATGACAAAACAGAGAAAAACGAAGGAGAAGACAACGCACCTGGTGACCAACAGGTGTCGTATTATGCAGAATAAGTGAGAATGGGTAAAATATATCCTTTTTATCCTTAAGTGAGCGCAGGCTGCAGCTATCCAAGACAACCCCACTAATCTTCTTGCAGGCAGCAGCTTCTTTGTTTCTAAAATGACCTGTTTCACTCTCTTTGAGGACACTGTTCCCACTGCAAGAGAAGGCAACAATTGGCAATTGATGTAGCAGAATGGAAATCAAATGAAATGTAGTCCAGCTTTAAAAATAGATGTTGATAGCTACCAATGTGTATATATATGCACATGAATGTAGCAAATTACCGAGATGTTTTCTCAACTTTTAGCAGTCCAGAACCAGCATCAGAATCTGTAACTTCACATTCCCCTTCCACAGCATAAACCACAAGACCAAGCTGAAAATAAGCGCCTGAAGTGGCCTGAGACCAGACCAGATCAACACACACACCATGTACGGCAAGAGCAGAATTTGCATGGGACTCGAGCCAGCTGAGGACTGGTAAAAGTGCTGCTCTAAGGTGTCCACGACGCACTACTCGCAAATGAGCATTCAATCCAGCAACTAGCCGATACCATATGGTAGGAGGTACTGCCTGCAAGTAGATAAGTTCAGTTGAAATTCTAATTATTGTTTAAGTGTTATAAACTAAATATCTGTTAGCTTGAAGCGAACCTGACTCATGAGGCTAGTGAGAACGTTATCACTGTGAAGTGCAAACGGAGCCATGTAACTTCCATCACCTCCAAAGATTAAGCACATTGGAAATCTTTGATGAAGACGAGGAGGGAGATCAGGTTTTTTTTCATCTCCACCGAGGAAAAAATCCACATATGCTAGCATCAAGTCTGGGGTTGCCGCCACCTAAATGGCAAGGAAAGCATTACAACTAAGCCACGTGAATGAAAAGGAATAACTGACTTCGGAAACTAAAGAGTCTCAGAATGGGCCATGTCCAAGCTAAAAGCAAATAAAAGAGACTGACCTCCTAAGCAGGTAAACAGACAGCAGACCAAAACCTTGGAAAATAACTTAATGCGACAGTTAATGTCAAATCAAAAACCAATTAAATTGAAATCCTCCTCATATTGAAAATCACAAATTCACCAAATGAAGTGGACTTAGGGTTTTTAAGCTACCATTGCCTGCTGTCCACATGTCTTCGAGCTTCCTAATCAACATGCAAGAATACACCTTGTACAATGCAGATGCACTTAACTTCGCACAAATAGAAGAAAGCTCCCAAAGCAGCATAACAATTGACAAACCAAACGCAAAAGAAGTGAAACATGTTGTATACAACATCCAAAGCAGTACATGTATACTAAAACCATCTCTTATTGAAGTCCTTAACAAAGATGGCTTCAAGGAAAGTCCACAAAGGATAAATTGCTAGGACAAAAAATGGACAGAAGACTTCCCTTCCTCGAGTCAAGGGCTACCATTTTCAGCTCCTCCTTTTATACATTTTCAAGGACAACCAACTAAAAGCTGCCATTACATACAATGTCTTACACATGCATCATGTGTCGCCATGAGTATTGTAAGACCATTGACCTACGGGAAGATATACAACAAGGAACCTAGTGAAAGCTCTAAAACGTAGATACTCTAAAAGTTTTATGAGTCCATTTGCCTACCAGATCAAAGGAGTAGGTTTCCCTTTTGACAAGATTCAGGTATGGTGCAGTGGTGGTCAGAACCTTGTCAAGCAAATTTTCCTATGTTTTTATCTTCTACAAGAAATATGCCCCTATTCTGCTATTCAACATTAACATGCAACTGATTGCTCTATTACATTGTTACTGCTGCACAAAAAACAAAAGATGAAAAGTTCATCACGATACCTCTCCAAGAGAACATGGAATAAACAAATTCTTTAAAAAAGGACTAACTACATGACATTGTCATAAAGCATTAGATGAATATGTGAAGAGCTTAACCTTAAGTCCTTCATATAAAGCACGTGAACGACAAGAACGCAAGCAGGCGTGATCGTACTCAGACCGTACAAATTCACGTAGTCTCTGTAGCTTCTTCCTTCTCCGCCATTGCTGCCAAGACCACGCAAACGGGTATGCTAAGATGCAAAGAATGCTATAGATTGATCCCTCCCACCATTGGTAAGCAGCTAGGGCATTGATCTCGTCAACAAATCTATTAAACGCATCCTCATACCTGCCATTCATACCCAGTACAGAAGCACACCAAAGTAATGCCATGTTAGTTACGTCACTGCAGAACAAAAGAGTTCAAGATATTCTAAGGCAATTGAGTGTCATAGCCCACTCACACAATCTCTGTTATTTGTTCTGGAGGAGAGTGTGGTAGATGCCACGGTTCACTGAATGTGTTTGGACCCCGAAAATACATTCTATGAACGTGACTCTGAGACTCCTCAGCCCGATTTGTTTCCAAAACCTGCATATATGGCAAATGGACTCAAAACTTAAGATCTAAACCTGTAAAGAGAAGGCATAACCTACAAAGCATCAACAAAGAGATCACAGCACCTCATTCAGTGACTCCAAAAATGGAAAGGAATGGTCAATTTGGGAGCCATGCTGAGTTGGAGCAGGGCCAGGCAATTCATCATTACCAACGAATTTCATCCTTGCAACACTTAATACAAGAGCTAATAACACAAGAAGACCAAAAAGAAGAAGACCAAATAGCCATGGGCCACCAAAAGTGTAGATCAACTCTTCAAGGGCTGTGTAACAATGTGGCATATGATATCGTTCCGAGATGCATTGGTATGGGCAAGGAGTTTCAGCAACACCACCTGTTAAAAAGTAGCTAAAATTTTAAAAACATCATACCTGTGAATCTGCACAAACAAAAACAACTTGAAGACTTCCAAACCTAAATTATTACAGCATAAATGACCCGACAAACTGAACAAGTGATGGTTTCCTCGTCTCCTCAGATCATGTATAAAAGCTATATTGTAATCATCTAATTAGCAATACAAACTGTAGCATGGCATTTATGAATAACCACATAAGACAAGAGGCTACCTCGGACGGTTATATAAGTGGCACGATGAGGAAGCTCATTAGAGGGACATTGATAACATAAGCTTTCATCGGATCCGGTAATATTCTTAAATGTTCCAAGTGGGCACTCCTGCATTATTGAAAAAATAGTATGACTAGTGATGTTAGAACAGACGTCGATGTAAGGATAGCATTCACAAATTGAAGGACTACAAGAATATAAAATTGTGATTTGTGAACTTTTCTCTGCCTAAATGCAATCACAAATTTCACATCATAAAAGCCAACTAATCAAAACATTACAAACTTCAGTTGCTTTTTAGGCTTTAACCATTATCTTACGTGTCAGGTGGCCTGGTATATAAAGCTTCGGGCAATATAGAATCTGGCACTGGCACAATTCACAATATCGTAGTTTCCAGTGAAATCCATCTGACACGAATGATTTCAGGCACTGGTGGTTTCAAGCAAGTTTTGCCAAAAACGCCTCATATGTTTCTACTACCGATTTTAAGCGGAGTCAGTGCAAGATTCCAACTTCTCTCAGTTAGATTACAAGAAAAACATAAGAGGTATCAGTATTTAGGATGCCGACTTCTTTGAGCTTAAACAAAATAAGACCCTATTGGACCACCCCCCACCCCACCCCCTCCCAACAAAAGCACCCACACCCACCTCCCTCCCTCCCTCCCTCCCTCCCTCTCTCTCTCTCTCTCTCTCTCTCTCCCCACCCCCACCCAACCCCCCACAAACCCACACATACGTATTAACGTTCAAAAGAATAAAACCCTATTGGATGCCCCCCCCCCCCCCCACCCCAAAAGTCTCTTCTCTTCTCTCTCCTCTTCTCCCTCTGTCTTGTTCTCATGTTTGCACTCTCCAACTATATCTTAATAATCCTACCATGGCCCGTCGCCAACGGCCTAAAAAAACCACCATGCACCCTACCCTCTCCTCTTCCGCAACCTACACCAGACAGTGGACACCACCTTCATCTCTGCCTATTCCCGTCACTGAGCACCTTCCCTCGAACTCCTCTTCTCCTCATACCTCTCCAACCATCACCCCCACAAACACCTTATTTTCGTGTGTCAGCACAACACATGCCCCCCGGCACATAAATTCACAATTTTCACTATATAGCTCAATGGTTGATGCTGCGGTATCAAAGCACAAGCCTTAATAGTGTTAGAATTCTTCCTAAGACTACGAAGGTCTAAAACGTGAAGATAAGGGGAAATAAGTTAAACAGAAATTAAAGAACTTTAAAAAGGCAATATGAAAGAGTGATAGGAGAATGATCCAAGACAACTCATCTCAAATTATTTTTGGATGCAATTCATTGATACATTAAAAAGAATTACCATGCAAAAAATTCCATAGAGGCCTTTGGGACAAGCCTTTCCAGTAATTGTTCCATTTTCCCCAGGAAAACCTTGACCCCTACTCATCCCTCCCCTGCCACAGAATAAGGATCAAAAGGTTGTTCCAAGGTCTAACAATGAAACGTTATATTGAGCAAGAGAAAAAAGAAAGAAAAAGAAGCAACTCCAAGTAGCTCATATAAATATTCAACACCTTTATGCACAGCCTGGATGCATGCAAGATTACTCTCAAGCCTCCATTTTAATATGATAAGGCAAGAGAGAATTGTAAGATGTGTCTGTGAGAATGTTTCCAAAATTACAGCCAAGGGTGTGCAACAAAGTCAAACAGAGACCCTAGGAACACACGTGCATGCACAAACAAACAAAGTCTTCACTATCAAATGTTTCATAATAAGTAATCACAAATGGGCCACTTATGACGAGGCGGAGAAGAGGAGACGGAGCCGGAGGGGAGGACGAGCCAGAGTCGGAGAAGAGGAGCCAGAGTCGAGGGGTAGGAGGAGCCGGGGGCAGAGGAGAAGAGGAGTTGGAGGAGAGGAGGGGAGCCGCGATCTCGGGGAGGGAAAAAGTGAGCAGGTAAGGAGTGAAGAAAGAGGGCCACGTGTGGGAAAAAAAAAAGAAAGGAGAGAGGAGAGTAGTGGCCACGTGGAGAAAAAGAAAAGAAAAGGGAGAAGAGAGGATTATGGTTAGTGAGTTTGAAGTCTATTATTCTCCTTATATGACTATATAGGCTCTTGAGACTGTCATTGATTTCAAGCGTAATGCTACATAGCATTAGTCGCTCATTAGAGAGTTTGAAGTCTATTATTCTCTTTATATGACTTTCCTTAGTATATGCAGCAATTGAGTTCTACTAAAACATTTATCTTAGACCACAAAATGACAGATTATGTTTAGTCTGAGAAAGAGCTTAGTGTTTGCTTATATGAGAGATGTATTGAGCAATTGATTATGTGTCATGTATTATATTATCCTACTTTGATATGTTTGGCCAATTGGAGATGTTGAATACGAGTGAATTTCACTCATCTGGACCGGCACACGACGCGGCCCATGCCGGTAGGTTGCCGGCACGGCTCGTGCCACTGGTATGGCAATCCATGCCTACAAGTACAACATTAGCCATGAATTCTTATGTTAGGAAGTACAGCAAAAGCTAACTTCACTGAGAAAATAGGACAAATACTGCAGTCTCCAATAAAACACGTATGGAAGTCTAAATCAAACAGTTTATCATATCATATGACTTCACAAACTAATGAAAAGGAGACGATAAACAAGCATATCCAATTA
Organism: Narthecium ossifragum; assembly: GCA_963920575.1. Classification (NCBI taxonomy): domain Eukaryota; kingdom Viridiplantae; phylum Streptophyta; class Magnoliopsida; order Dioscoreales; family Nartheciaceae; genus Narthecium; species Narthecium ossifragum. The sequence goes on from OY986968.1 coordinate 26,787,293, forward strand.
AACACAACAAAGTAGCGAAGAGCCTAACTGCAGACCTTGTGTTTATCCCGCCCTTCACATCTGCAACTGGAAAATACACGTCCCCTGTGGGTATGTCAGACCAATGGAAGTGAATTCTTCCACCTCCTCCACCACCACTGTAAGGACTGCCAAGTCCACCAACACTCGAGAGGAAAGAAGAATCGGCGAGGCTCAAAGTACGCAAGAAGAGTAGAATTGTACCACCAGATCCACCACCAGGCCCTCCATTTGTGAGATTAGCAAAAACACCAACGTGGCCCTGTCGGCTGATTTCCGTAAAACTTTCACCATCTGCCTCAACTGACCCATAGACAGTTAAGCTTGATAGAGCATGCTCCATTGATCCCATGACTGTACTTTTAAGAGGTGAAATTAGTTTGTAGGAACAAATCAAGATAAATAAGAGTAGATTGACGAAAGACCAAGAAAAGATCCCAATAAATGAGTTTAAAACAACTTCACCCAAATAGACAAATTAAGCATATGCAGCAAAAAGTCATTAGCTAATTTGGGACTCCACGAAAATGCCAAAAGAAAGGGGGAAAAACCAAACCCGCATATAAAATGCAGAATTAGCTGCATCCAGAGCAAAGAACCTTGCATTTACAAAGATCTAAAAGGGAATTTGCTACAGGAGCTGCTGTAACATGGTCATTTACCACTCTTAAACTTTTTAAATAAGAAAATCTACACAAATGGGAATAGCTAATATACCTATAATCCCCCCACCAGCAGTGGAGGGAGTCAAGCTATCATTGCTGCTGCCACTGCCTAGCTCACAGGGCAAATCTGCATTTCCATACACAATGCCACCCTCAACAAAACTTCCATCATATAAAGCACCTCCACCTTTACCTCCATGTCCACCCCCACCACCAAAACCATTGCTCAAAAAATCACCTCTACCAATCCCACCTTTGCAGCCTGCAGAAGGCCAAAACAGTTATGCGATAGAATATTTTTAACTATTTCATTTTTCAATAAACAAGAATCCCAAATTCAGTTCCATGGCAAAAAGTCAACAGCAAAGAATTTTGGTCACCAGTAAGTAGCAATGATAAGAGATAAATTCATGACAACTGTGAACATAAGCATTAGTCCATATAAGCCAAAGTGCAAAAACTATACCCAATCCAGATACACTAATGGCTCCAGAAGTGTGCACAACTACAGTTCTTGCCATATGGAAATGTACAACAGCTCCTTGTATAAGCCCTTCAACATCAATATCCTCAACACGACAAATCTGACAAAGAAATAATAACTTTTAACACAAAAAAATAAGTCATTAAGAACAATTATTTATCATGCAAAAATGTCAACTATGCCTTGCAAAAAGAAGATACTGGTTGAAGATTCACGAAATTAAATTTGGAAAAAATGGTGAAGATAGAGGAGTACTTGCAGCGTGAATGATAGTGAAGAATTCAAATTGCAGTCTTCTGGCGGATGCATCAACTCGAATGGACACTCTTGAAGGTCACAGTTGAGCCTTGGAGCCCTAAAATACGCATCAATATAAGACATTTTGTTCAGCAAAGACAGATAAGAAAATAAAATATATTCAAGGACATATCTTGATCCAGACTTACGTGACCTCCTTAGTTGCATTGTTTAAAGGACCACGTAAAACAGATCCAGGTCCGACCTACAAAAGGGAAAAGAGTTGGCAAGCTTAATTGGAATCATTACTAAAAGATGATTTATTCCATAATGAAGATCCTGGATCATGGCAAGAAAAAAGTTTATACGGCCCAGTTCCTACAGAAGACACCATAAGATGGAGATTATTGTGGTTCTATAGGTTGTAAAGCTGTTACAAATGTGGATAACCAAAGCCTATAGCTCTAATTCATAAACAATACAATCATAGCAGTACGATAAAAGATCAGAACATTTTCTGCCAATGAAACTCCAGCGTGACAATTTACTTGCTAGGAGACACTTCAATAACCACCGAGAAATAGCCTGGTCCAGTTCATTGATCTTCTTCAGGAAGAGATGAGAGTCATCTAATTATCTATTATCTCTCCTTGCTTGAACCACTATTTAAGAAAGAAACAAAATGTTGCCCTGTATCCAACTGACCATCACGAATATATATATATATATGGAAGCCAAATTTTATCATTAAAATTTTAAAATAAGCTTTAGCACTCTCATAACATCAATTGTAGCATTAAAGCAATCATAAAGGCATATGGATGGAAGAAGCTTTTAATGACTGGCAAGCATTAAAACTTACAAACAAAAGGAATAGCTAAAGTAAGCATAGTAGCAACACTGTAATAATAAGCGGAACACATTTTTTTTCCTCACATGAATGCTATAGAAGAGTGACAAGATTAGACGTTCAGCTTCAATCAAATCTCCTGGTCCAGATAAATTGAGCAAGCCTTGTCCATGAACTCCAAGATTGGCATTGGAATGGATCATTGATGATTCCTGGTACACAATTTGATCATATAAGGAGTAAGCAACTATGACCAAGGTCAGTATGTATAAGCTAGCTACCACTCAAGACAATACCTTCAGAACCACTAAATTGCTAGCCTCGAGCAATGATGTCGCAACTAGTAGATCACTACCCCCATTAATAAGCATTCTCGAATTCCACATGAGCAGCATCTTCACAGACATCCTCAATGCTCCATTTACCTAACTTAATGAGTAAAGGGTGAGCAACTTCAAAAGCCGAACTATAGCTAGTTACGAAGTGGTAGAAAAAGCTTGAAACTGCCTCAACAAGACGATCTACAGGGAAAGAACAAAAGAGACAGGAAGAAGCATGACGTGAGAGGAAATAAATACAATGTCGCTGGTTTTCTTCAGCGGAGAACTGTCACAGCCGAAACACATAAGGGAATGAAAAGGTGTAATCTATTGAACATGACTTAAGTAAAAATAGCAGCCTAAACATTTCATCAACAAAATACTCAACTTAAGGCAAGCTATTTCATTTATAATTAGAACCCTACTATGATCAAACTTTAGCAGCCAATAAAGCTGTAAAATTGATACAAAGAATTAACTACTTAAGTGCACATAAGTTGACAAATATTAATCCACCAGACAAGAACAAAAAAATGTCAAAAATCTTGTTAAATAGATCATATAAATTAACCATCCTACCAATGAGTCTTTGTCAAAATCAGGTCATCCATGTAAAAGAAATTAAGTAAATGAAATTAAAGACAATATGCTATACCACTCAATCTGAGGAAGGCTTAAGACATTCTAAAATGCTCAAAAAAGCAAGATTATGCATACTTGAATAGGCAGATCTCTATACTTATGCAGCACATGTTCCAAATTTTTGGTGTGTTTTTAAATCCACTAATAAAGCATCCTGTTAATGTTGAAGCTGTTTATCAAGATTACAATACTCCAGCAAGTATGATCACAATCATGTAAATGGCAAGTAAGGAAGAATTGAAAAAACACTGAAGGTTACAGTAAATCCAATTTGTCAAAAAATTTCTCAAAAGGAAATTCATAAACTTCATGCATTGATAATATTAAAGCGGTTCACAAATCAATAGATAATAACAATGATGCATGCAACCTAAATAATGGAAACATCATGACGAATAGGAAAAGCAATGCTGCAAGAAAAACCTTGATTAATGAGTCACTCATAAGAAGCTCCTCAGCCATAAGCTCAAATTCTGAGTAAGGATAACGAGTCAGACCAAAAGTCAATATGCCGCCGCTCAGCAGACTAATCTGTCCCGTGACCTATAGAAGGTGGTCAGTGAGGATGGCATTCAACAAGCATTAAGAAGAAATGCTACGGTATAAAGAAAGAAATGATGCAGTTCTTCAAACAAATTTTCAAAATTAGTTACAATTCAGGAGCATATAAAAGCCAAAAGGCAGATTATGATAAAAGCGAGAACATAGCAGCCTCAAAACAAATCGGAGTCAAAAAAACACATCCAATGGAAGTTTGCTAGTCGTGTGCTTTGACATATCAGTAAATCAGAGTGCCAAAGTCAGAGCCAACTAGCAGGAAAGCCCTGTCTAATGGGTAAGTAGACAAACCCCATGGGAACGAACCTAAGAATAAGTTGAGCATTTGTAACAAATAGTTTTGGACTGGATTTAGCTGCTACACCCAATGGCGTACTGCACAACAACCATATGAATATGATAATGACAGTTTGGAAATTGGATTCATAATAACTTCATGAACATAATCCTATAAAGTGTCTATTGTGTCAGGGAAAGAATATGTTCCAGCAATTCACTAGAGCAAAAAAATAACACTCTAACCCATGACCAAATAGCTCCATGTATATGCATGCACAACACATAGCATTGGGACTTCATGAGAACAAGATAAGGTTTGTCCATTTCTTTCCACTCACCAAAATAAATGCTTTTGCTATGATGATTAACAAAGTAAGATGGTGAATTTCATTATCAGAGATGGCTTCTGCACGGAAGTGCCCGTTTGGTTTGTGCATGGAAAAAGTGTGCATAGTGTATAACATAAAAGTTATGCATGCAAAACTTTACATAACTTCTGCATAACAAAAAGGTGTTTGGTTGGGAAACATGCATAAGTTGGTACAAACATGTCACATAAGGAAAATGTGATTGGTTGTGAAACATGGGATAAATGACATGGATAGTTGTTTTGGGATGTCCAAAGCCAAACCTACACTTTTTGTTTTTTGTGCTGTTGTTTACCAATTTTCATTTACTAGTAGTATTATTTTCGCTTATTAATACCATGTTAGCAAGCTAGATAACTAAGCCAAGATAAATCATATTATAATTATTTTTATGCAGCATTATTTTGGCTTATTAAAACCAAAATATTATCTTTATATTACAATTCTCCATTTCCTAGTAATATTCTTCATTTGCTAATGGTATTATTTTGGCTTATTAATACCAATTCTTCATCTACTAATAGTTCTATTTTGGTTAATAAATACCATATTAGCAAGTTAAATTACTAAGCCAAAATTAGATTATATTATAATTACAAACATATCATATAAATATAATTACCTTTTCAAGTTAGTTGAAAAAAAACCAAGTGACAGATTAACCTACTTAGTTTAAATGTGTCATTTTGTTGTTTTTTGGCAAAATAACAAATGAAAAATTATATTATATTATAGTTGGATGAGGTGAAGGAGGGGGGTATTATCGTCAATGAGACATTGCATAACTCTCTTGTAAGTGGAATTATGACACTATCCTACCTAAAAGGTAGGATAGAAAATCCTGCATAAATCCAACTTATGCAAGGTTTGACCAAGCTTGCGCAAGGGGTTTATGTAAGGTTGTATAAGGGTGTATGCATGCATAAAGGGGGTTTATAAATTCATAAACCCCCTTATGTATCAAACAAAACAGGCCATAAATCTTAGAAAATGTGCACAAGTAAATTGTAATCTTTTGGTTTGAAATTTCAAGTTCCTATGAGTTAGGACTATGATCATCAAGATGTTCAAACAACTTATGTGCTTTGATGGGTGCTGTTGCTATGGCTGTCTGTTAACAACAGAAGCAGACTAACTGGCTTCAAAACGCTAACAACCTGATATCAAAAGCTTTTAACATCATAAGACATGTAATACTTCTCACTAACCTGTACTCGACTCCAGAGCAAAGGAACGGCAGCTTTGGCACGATCTTTTACAAAAACATTAACCCAGAGCGGCTGATTAGGGAATTCTAAAAGAAGTGTATCAGTCAGTGTTGAAAGGTTACGATTGCTAACTATAAGGCTTCGAGGGACTGCATCATAAAGAGTCCCTGCAGCACCAGAATTATCTGGACAGCCAGAACTACTTCCTCCTGCAAAAGAGAGAGCAATTCAAAAGGGACCAAGACTCGCTAGATTAAAATGCACGTATGTTTGCAAAATCAAAACGCACTAATCAGTCCACACTAAGCAAAAACATATGCACCAAAATCTGAAGCACAGCATAAGGGTTTGCTGATAACACATCAAAAAGATTACAAAAGAAACAAACCAGCAAACTGACCATGAACAAAAATTTGTGGATCGTCATGTCTGCTCAAAATGTCAACGGAAATTCTGCCACCTCCTCCCCCAGCCACACCGTTGCCCCCAGACGCACTTATCTTCCCGCTTCCTTTCCTGTTCTTGATAAAGCTCAATCTATAAACACACAGAATTTTGTAGCTCCCAAACTAACAAACCAAACAGGACATAGATCACGCCAAACAGTACAACATACAATATAAATCAAGATAAGAACAGCCTCCAGAGAGGCAAAGAAAGGTCAGTGGGATGCGTTCAAAGCTCTCTAACATCCTTTTCAAACAACAATGTCTAAAATTGCAGATGACATGTGCATGTGAATGGCGAGTGGGCTAGTTATTCAATTTGGTCACTTTAAGCAACAGGGTCACTCTCTCGCCCTTCTCAGGCATGCATTCACCGATTACAACCGCATGTTGAGGCTTATGATGAACTTGAATGGATTATCTATTGCAATCCAGCAGACAATCAGTACTTAACAGTAGACTTTAGGGAAAGGGTTAAATTAGAGTTTTCTGGATGCTTGACAAGAAAGCACACATATACCTTTACAATGAAGGTAGTAAAACAATAACAATACCAAAGCTACCAAACAGCTTTCTAACCATCTAGTGGCGGTTTGATTTTTCTTTCCGTCTTTTGTCAAGAATAAAAGAAAACCACGGCATAGGTTTCTATCTTAGATGCCATCTAAAGTAATTTACTTTCCAAAGAAATGGACTAAATATGTCAAGTCGAGTTGAAGGGTACAGTTCATTACATTTTGGAGGCAAGGATATAGATGCTTCCGCCCGATCCACCCCCACCCTTTGACCCAGCGTCTCCTCCATCAGCACTAACCAACCCATCAATTTCAAGAACATCCACAATCTGTATCTCAACCCGACCACCCCCAGCTCCTCCATAGTCCTTCTCCGTGCTCGTGGTACCCCCCTTACTTCCATAGCTTTTGGGCTTCATTAGTGTTGACCACGAGTACGAATCCCCGCCCCACGAGTCTTCCCGCGTCAACCCCTCCCGCACCACACAGCTCGCCCCCCTTCCGCCATGCCCACCCCCATCCCCAGCAAGCCCCACCCCCTCCCCGCTCGTCTGGGGTGGCGGCTCTCCAGCCAGTGCTGTCGTGTTCACCACCGCGCCAGTGGCAATACTCATGTTCACCGCCCACACCACCACCTTCCCGGCCACCAACCCTGCGCCAGTCCCGAGCCGGACCTCGCCGGAGAGGTTTGCCACGATCGAACACCCGGCAATGGGGCAGCTAAAAACGACACCCGGGAGAAGGCTCAAACTACCGTTACCCTTAATATATATCCCATCCGATAGCACCACGCTGGTCTTGAGTTCGCAAAGGGTCTCAAACGAACCGGAGCCCCCAATTCCCTCCTCGCAAGAAGAGGACGGGGGTTCGGGCGCCGGGGGCACCGGCGGAGGGGATGGCGGGGAGTAATCGTGCCATGTTAGGATCGAGAAGGGGTCCGATGACAAGTCGTCCTCCACGAAAGCGGAGACGAAGCTACTAGGGCTATGTTTAGGGTTAGAAACGAAGAGGAGGACGAGGAGGAGGACGAGAACGGATGGGGCCATTTCCGGCGGGGAAGGAGACTCATGAGACCGGAGAAGGCCCCCTATGGCTAGGGTTTGGGGATCGAAGAGGGACGAATTCTATAATTTGGGGAGAAATTGCGGGTTTGGGTGTGAATTTTTAGGAAGAGCTGGATGCGTTGGGGATCGTGGAACGAACACGAGGCGAGAGATGGGAAAGCGGAGGTAGGCTCCCTCGCTTTTCCAGGACCTCGGCGAAACGATTCCAACGGGGAGGCCCGCTTGGATCAACCTTCTGAAAATGTCCGCACGGTGCGGTCATTGTTTCCAACGATAGATTTCGCCGCAGTTTCGATCTTGATGGACTTATGGTGCGGGCGTTTTGTAAGTAGGTGGGAATGGCAGCAGGAAAGACTATGTATGAAATGGGTTGGTGGTGCCCCTGCCCTACGTCAGCCGCACACTTTGCCTCTAGATAACGTCACAATCTTAATCGCGAGGCAAGCGTGCGGTGGTAGGTGCCCGTAGATGTACCTATTGTGATAAGAATCGATCCGCCCCTTCTATCCATCTATCCGCAAATCAGGATAACGTTTTGTCCGCTGATACGGGAAAATTAAGAATCGCATATCATGGACAAACAAGACTTCAGAAGATTTTGCTGAAAATGACCCTTAGATATTTGCTTTTTGCCAATCAAGGGCCCATTCATATTTTTTTTTGTAAAATAGACCCCAAAAAAAAAATATACGTGAAAAATACATTATTCATGGATTTTACGCGTCCATTTACACACATATAATTATTTATGTTTGTATTTTTCACATATATTTTACATAAGAGCCTTGATTTGCAAAAAGCAATCTGTTTTTTGCTCAATTATGTTATTTATAACATTTTCCTTACTATTAATTATTGAGTTTCACTAGTTATATTTCTAGGAACTTAATTGGAATTCTATCTACTAACTTAATTATATTACGGTAATGCCTCAGCGATCTTATATCTTGTTTGCTATAAGCTTATCTTGTAATGTATGTGTGCTAGTCACATTTGTATAAATATTTATAAAACAGTATTAGTTTCAATAGGGGCGTTTTTTATATTTAATATTTATTTAGCAGAATATTCCATAAATCATTCTCCTCGTGCGGCAAATTAGCCTAGGGAGTTCATGCAACGTACGTCCATAATGCAAGGGACATATTTTTCCGGCATCAGATCATCATGAGCCATGTCGTCTATGGTGAGCGACATATTTGGCAAGAGCTGGGCCTCTTCCGCCCCCTCGGCCTCTCGCCTTGGGATCCCTGAAAAAACCCCTAACCTCATCTCGGATCTCGTCGTATTCGCTCTTGACAATGGCCAGCCGTCCTCCAATGCCCCCCTTGAAGACTATGGTGATCGTTGATCCCCTCCGACCTTCATCCAGCCTGTTTTATCTTTTTTTTTTTGTAATTTTTGGGTTTTTTTTTTCCCTTTCTCTTCTCACTGTTCTTCTTCTCGGGCGAGGCGGTGACCGGCGGTTTTTTCACGGAATATGTCTCTCTTCCGGCGAGCACTGTTTCTTCTCTCGGGCTTGGCTTGGGACAATGGTTTTGGGTCGTGGGCCTCGTGCCTGTTGGGCGGCAGCGGTGGGCTGATCATTGTGGTCTCAGGAGGGTCCAAAGCTCTCACGGGCTTCCAGAAAGCCCATGGGCTGAGCCCGGCACGGCCTGCTCCCCGCGTGCTTGGGCTTTAGGCCGGGCTGGGCTCATGTTTTGGACTCATGAGCTCGGCGCAGGCACCGTTAGTTTGATGGTCCGGGCCGTTTGACATCTCTGATGTGAGAGCAGCTCTAGATTCCAGCCCATGCTCGACTTGAAACGCCAAAAGCTCGGGCCGGTCCGTGGCTCATTGAATCGCGCGACTACTTAGCTAAGTCTCGGCCTCCTACGAATGTATTTGGCCAGCTGTGAATGTTTTAACCCAGAGATAACAAACCAACTAAATGGAGGAACGGGTGCATGAAGGTGGTGAGGATACACGGTTTGGAAGAGAAGCAGGATCCCAGCCAGGGAGTCCGGTGACTCCGCGGCAGGATACAGGGGGCCCTCGCCCCTCTCGCTCCTGGGCTGCCATCACTGGAAGAGACAGCAACCACACATATGTGACTCAAGAGGAGGTTGAAAGCATCGAGAGGAGGTCGCCAGACAAAGTCATTTTTGACTCTGAAGAGGTAGACAAGAGCGTCAAACAGTGGGAGCATGCTCTGTTCGGGAGGTTCGTAAGAAGACGGGTGGACGTGGAGTTCCTCCGACGTAAGCTGGCTAGTCTATGGCGTACTACTGGCCCTTTCATGGTCTCAGATATGTCCCATGGCGTATACGTCTTCAACTTCAGCTCGAGGGAGGACATGACTGCAATCCTAACCGGTGGCCCCTGGTCAGTCGCTGGTACTCTGCTATCGCTCATTCGCTGGAGACCAAGCTTTCAACCCTCGCCAGACTGTTTCTGCTATATTCCGGTATGGGTTCGTTTCCCCGACCTTCCTACGGAGTATTATAAGAGAAAGTTCCTTGTGGAGCTCGCTGCCTTCATAGGCACACCCATCCTGATCGATTACTCCACCGGCTTATTGGGAAGATGCAAGTATGCACGAGCATGTATCGAAATAGATGTGAGGAAGCCTGTTCCAGCGGACACGATGGTAGGTCCTCCGTCCCGGTTGCACCTGCAGAAGTTCATTTATGAAAGAGTTGTAATATGCTCCGGGTGCGGGCGGATCGGTCACCTTCGTCGACACTGCAAGTTCTCTGACGAAGACCCCCCTGCGGCGGATGGCAACTGTATGGAGGATGACCTGGTCCCAGCGCACTATGAAAGGCCCCAAAGAGTGGAAGAGATGCCTCTGGCTATTGAACAAAGTGAGGAGAGGCCAGGCAACACTCCAAGGCCCGGGACAGCGGAATCAGCAGAGAAGCGCCACCAAGCAACAGGAGAAGAGAAAGAATGGATCACGGTGGAGAAACCGCGTCGGAAAACCCAGGGCGGTGGCGGTGGGAAGGCCGGAGCGTGGAAAGAAGTCCAAAAGACGTGGCGGCAGAAAGTAACTTTGAAGGAAGAGAAAGCTATCTCGAAGCAGAAACAGAGTCGGTTTCAGGCTCTAAGCAGGTTGGACCCAGATGACCAAATGGATGCTTCAAATGCTGCAGAGCCTGGAAACGTACCCAAAGAAGGCGAGGAGCAGAACCCGAGAGGCGAAGGAAGTAAAGGAAATCAAGAAAGGAGAGGGCGCAGCCAACCAAAGAGCCTCGTACCTGAGGGCTCTGTGCGCCATAATGGAAAAGCGGCTATGGGTAGGGAAAGTATACAGAGAGAAAAGGTGTCTCGAGGAGTGAAGCTCCCCATTCTCAACAGAGGAGAAGAAAGCAAAGATCTGGATACAATCCCTGTTGACCCTGGGGAGGAGCTAGCAAGAGCAGACCTTGAAGACCTTGACATCATTGAAGCAGCCTGTATTCGTGCTGGTAAAGGCGCTGGTCGCTCTGGTAGGTCCAACCCATTGGTGATCCCCCGCGGCCCTGCGAAACGAGCTGGACCCAGTGTTGCGTCAATTGATGACCTGCACCCAGCCCATGCGAGGGAATTCCAGAACATAATGACCGCCATCAGTAAGCAGAAGCCCACTCTGGAAGTTGCATCCCTAAGGGACGCTGGCGCCCCCCCAGTCTCCTGCTCAGGTCCGGCGGCGACAAATGGTGGTTGTGAAGACATGGAATATCACATGGAGACTGAGGTGCCAGATGTTGAAGCCATGGAGGAGGAAGGGGAACGCGAAATAGAAGAAGCGAGTCATTCAGCGAAGAAAGGAAAGTTCATCATGCAGGAAAGAGCACCTGCCAGCGATGGTGCCCCATGCTAAAGCTTCTAAGTTGGAACGTCCGGGGAGCATGCCCCCGAAGAGCTCTCCACATTTGCTGGAGGCTGTTTAGAGATCCAAACTTACTCTTTGTTTTCTTATCTGATGTTCTAATGCAGGAGGGGGAGAACTTGCAAATGCAATCAAGGCTCGGGAATAATTTCGGCTCCTTTCTTATTCCGGCACAGGGACGCAAAGGCGGACTACTGGCGATCTGGAGGAGCTCGCTGGGGCTAGTATCCTGCGTCGCTCCCACGGATCAAGCCATCCATGCACTGGTGTCATCCTCGGAGGATGGTCATTGGATGGCAACCGGTATCTACGCGGCCAGGACTGCGAGAGAACGGAGGAACCTATGGGAGATCCTCACTGTCATGAGGGAGATTGACCTTCCTCAGCTGATCATTGGGGATTTCAACGTTGTTTCCTCTCCGGAGGACAAACGTGGAGGGCGTCCCTTTGTCTTCACTCGGAAGGTCTTAGATTACTTGGAATGCATACACAAAAACGAATTCTTGGAGCTCGATGTAGTTGGCCCACGCTTCACCTGGTGCAACGAACAGCTGGGGCGCGCGCGCATACTGGAGAGAATCGACAAGTCCCTTGGCAATGCACGGTGGTGCATGGAATTCTCGTCTGCGGAAGTGCGGCACCTACCTCGTGTAGGCTCGGATCATTGCCCGCTGATCATTGCCGCAAAGCTAGATAGGAAAGGGGAAGGCAGAGGCCTGTTCAGATTTCGAAACAAATGGTTGCAGACTCCTGCGTTTCAATCCCTTCTCAAGAAGGTGTGGAATCGTCCACGCCATGGAACTCCAGATCTTATTGTTCGGAAAAGAATGAAGGAGCTGAAGGATGTTGTCAAGCGCTGGAGCCGGCACGACGACGTTGGGACTACAGAGCGTGCAAAGATGATCTCCACCAGTCTCAGAACACTTTATGAGAAAGAGGATGCATACGTTTTGTCCGAAGAGGAGCAGGTGCAAATGAAGGTTAATGAGAATCTATTCGAAGCTATCCTTCGACAACAAGACACAGCCAGGGAGCAAGCTTCTCGTTGTGCGTGGCTGCAGGGAGGAGATGAGAACTCCGCCATCTTCCATGCTATGGTTAACCGCACCACCCACCGCTCCCCAATCCGCGAACTGGTCACAGAGAGAGGGTGTGTGTTAACCACCACACAAGATATTGGTGCTGCCTTCGAGTCCCATTACTCCCAGCTCTGGTCGAAGGACGGCCCGACAAGAATTGAAGGATGCCCATCTCTCCCCCAGATTTCTGATGAAGCCAGGATGGCCCTTTCAGCGGAAATTTCAAGAACAGAGGTTGATGAAGCTGTCCGCTCCCTGGGTTCTAACCGCTGTGCCGGCCCAGACGGCATGAGTGCTGAATTCTACAAATCCAGTTGGAATATAGTTGGAGACGAGGTGAGTGCTGTCATCTGTCGATTCTTTACACACTTCAAGCTCCCTGCTGATTGGAACGAGACGTTTATCTCATTGATCCCGAAATGCAAGCACCCGAGGAGAATTCGAGACTTCCGCCCGATAAGCCTCTGCAATGTATCATACAAGATTATCTCCACTATCATGGCGCGAAGGCTCAAATGCATCCTTCATGAAGTAATCACATGGGAGCAGTCAGCCTATGTTGAAGGAAGAAGCATCCTTGACAATGTTGCGATTGCGCAAGAACTCCTGCACTCCCTGGAAATGGCCCCTCGAGATAAACCTCTTATGGCGGCAAAGCTGGATATCCGTGCTGCGTATGACAGTGTCCATTGGGAGTTCCTCGAACATGTCTTGGAGAGAATGGGTTTCCCGGAGGTTTGGATCAAGTGGGTGATGAAGTGCATCTCGACGGCTCGGTTTGCTTTCATCATCAATGGTCAAGTGGAGGGCCGAGTCATCCCTAAGCGAGGCCTGCGACAAGGAGATCCTATCTCGCCTTTTTTGTTCATTCTTGTGCAGGTGGCGCTGTCACAGACTCTCAATGACGGCTCTGGAGGGCTTGCTGGTATGAGATTCCAACGAGGAGCGCTGAAGGTGACACATCTCCTTCATGCTGATGACTGTCTGCTCATTACTGAGGCATCTCTAGCAGAATGCAAGAAGATCAACCAAATCTTCAGATGGTATAGAGAGACGGCAGGTATGGCCTTAAACCCAACAAAATCCAGCACGAAACTGTCCCCTGTGCTCCAGGAGGGAAGAAGGAGGAGACTAAGCCGGCGTCTGAACATGGTGGAAGCAAACAACTCCTGGAGGTACCTCGGTGCGCCTCTTAGTGGAAGAAAGCTCAAACCTGAAGATTTCATCGACATGATTGATAAAATGGTGGAGAAATTCTCCCGTTGGCGAGGTCGTCGTCTGTCGCTGCCGGGAAAGATGACACTGTACAGACATGTTATTCAAGCCCTCCCTGTCTATCTGATGTCTGCTACTAACGTGCCATTATCTATTCTTCGGAAGATTGAGAAGCTTGGCAGAGCTTTCATATGGGATGGGAGGAAATCGGGCTTTTCTAACATAAAATGGGAGACGCTCTGCTCCAGTAAAGATGAAGGTGGCGCTAACTTCCGGCACCTCCCAACATGGCAAAAAGCGTTGCGCATGGTGCGTACTGCCAAGCTCTGCTCGCAGGAACGCTCTTTGTGGAAAGAAGTGGTGAAGTCGAAGTATGGGTGGCATGGAGCTCTGCCATCGGAGATCCCAGCCAAAGACTCTTCTCCGGCGTGGAGAAATCTATGCCGGTCTACTCATGACCTCCGCCTTGGCATGAAGTGGGCGCCATGTAGAGGAAGCGGCATAAGCTTAAGCAAAGATTGGTGGGTGATGGACCTACCTCTGAATCGTAAACCAACCTTCGTCAACATGGAGTTGATGTCCAATAGGACATGTGTGGGAAAGTTCATCAACAAGGAAGGAGAATGGAGAAGCCGGAAGCTCAGGAAGTGGTTTCCTAGAGAGGTAGTTGATCAGATTCTTGCCATACCTATCAACTCTGAAGAGGAAGGAGATAGAACGACTTGGTCGCGCGCCACTAATGGAGCGATCTCCTCCAACTCTGCATATCTGATGCTAGATGAGCTGAGACACAAGCCGGAGGTTGGTGGTGATCAAAGACTTAGATGGGAGTCTATCTGGAGAGGACCGTTCGGCCCCAGAGTCCGCACCTTCCTGTGGAAGCTCAGCCATGGGAAGGTGCCAACTATGGCTGCTCTGTTCAGAGCAGGGGTAAGCAATGATAACACATGCCCAAGATGCAAAGAAACAGAGGAGTCCGTCCAGCATATGTTGTTCCGATGCCGGGATTCCCAGGCAGTTTGGACTAAATTGTTTTGGAATGATCTGGAGCTCAGTCGAAGAAGAGGATGGGAAAACTGGGGAGAACTGCTTGCCGCAAGCAACAGAGCAGATGCGTCGAGAGCCAGGAACACCAAGCTGGGATATGGCGCCTGGATGATTTGGAAGAACAGAAACAATGTCGTCTTCAACGGCCGAGGAGAGACTCCGACGGTGCTGGCTAGATCAATCCTATGGCAACCTAAAGAATGGGAGATGAAAGGGCGACGAGGCAGGAAGGCTGATGCTATCCACCAGTCGAAGCGGCAAGGGATCTCTGTCATCCGATCTGATGGCGCGTTCTATCCTAGCACTGGGCTCGCTGGCTTCGGTGCCATCTGCAGAGACGAGGAAGGAGTGTGCAACTGGGTGATTGCTGAAGGAGGCCTGGCTGTCGACGCATCTGATGCAGAGCTTATGGCCATTGAGCTTGCCATGGAGGAAGCCAAAAAGAGGGGCATTCGGCGAATGCTATTTGAGACAGATGCGAAATATTTGGTCGAGAGCCTGCATGGTAGAAGAAGATGGCCATGCAGTCTCAAGGAAAGGCTCCAGCGTCTCTGCCTAGCTGTTGCCTCCTTTGAGGAAGTGCACCTAATGTACATCCCAAGAGACGACAATGTAGAAGCGGACCAACTTGCGAAGGCGGGCGCAAAGAAAGCGGCCCAGTTTTGCAGTTTGGTGCTTTGATGTCTGGGTGCTAGACCCAAGTTTGTAGTTGTATTTTGTTTCACCAGCCTAGGTGTCTTCACCTCAGGTCTCAATTCATCAAAAAAAAAGAAGGAATGTTTTAACCCATGCTCAACGCCACCAAAGTCGGGCCGGTCTATGGGCTCACTGAGCTGCCCGAGCCCTATATCCGTGTTTGGGTCTTTCATGAAGTCAGATATCATGGACTTCCATGGACTCGAATGTGACACGTGCACACCCTATTGGAGGCCAACACGTCTCGGATCAACAGATCTTAGAAATTAGAATAGTCTATTATCAAGCAATTATCGACTGCAACGCATCATCTGATGCCTAACACGCTTATTATGATGTAGCATCTATAACCCTGCAACGTGGACGGGGGTGTTCATCACTACCAGATGTTTATATATATAATAATACCATTCAAAAAAACAAAACCGTCACCTAACATATTTCTAAAATGGTTTTTTAATAATAAAAAATACGTCCACAAATTATCCAAAAATAGAATATACCTCTCATCATTCAAGTGTTCAACAAACATGGCTCTTGAGTAGAAACTATGGCAGCGTTTGGTGCGTTATGGCCGGGATATGATTAGTTCTCCTTCTCCTATTGCCTTATCTTACATTTGGGGCATTATTTTGAAGGTCGGATTAATTATTTCATTGGGAGTCTATATCTAAAACATGAGATTAAATTATCCCATGGGAGTTGGGATATGTTATCCCGGAAGAAAATGGAGGTGGGATATAAAAACAAAAAGTCTCAATTGTATTTATTAATTAACATCGTTTTATATATGTTGAACCGTTATCTTCTCAGGCGTCGTCCTGCTCCAAAACGATGTGCTTTTATTAATCTTTCCTTTGGACGTGAATGAAAAGCTTCCACAAGTATATAATTTTCATCCCATGGCTTTTGTTATTTCGCCATCTTCAGTTTGTCTTTTGTTGCTTCATCTTTGGTTTTGAATCTACTTATTTGTTTGCTGCTTAATGAGTAGATGTCATCACAAAAGAATTTTATTGATAATCAATTCTCTAGTAAATCCTCAATTAAGGTAAAAGGCTTGATTACTTTGATGAAAAATCATAGGATGTAAGTATATAACTCACAGTTGTCAAATTGGTTGGTTTTTAGCACCGTTTGATATGTGGATAGTTTATTTTGAATTAAGGGAGGGATTTTGGATTAGAAAAGTGAAATTAAAAAATAAGGATAAATTTATTCATATTTTTTTATGTTTGAGATAAGAATAAGCTCCTGTTTGACGCGCGGATAACTTATTTCGAGTTAAAAATGTTAAAGGGATTTTAGAATAGGAAAAATGAAGTCAACTAATGAGATAAAAAAAAAATAAAACGGTAGTGTGATAGGTGAAACTGGGATAAAATAATAAAAGATTACTTTTGTATAGTTTTCCGTACGGCAGACTATATCCCCTTGTCGCATCCCACCAAACAAACGAGGCATTCAATAAGGATATCTATGAACCATCTCTCCAAGACTCCCAAGTGCCAACCCAAACACCTCGTTGCTGCCATTGCCGGAGCCACTAATCTAGAGGCAGAGAAAAGAGAGAGGATGGAGGGTTTATTGCGGATGCCGTATGATGCGGCGGTGAAGGCGGCGCTGGCGGCGCTGGAGCGGAACATGCTGCCAGACGCGGTGGTGCGGCGGCTCAGTAGATTGCTCCTTGCCGGCCGCCTCCGCCGGGAGTACCTCCCCTCCGCGGACCTCCAGCTGCAACACCTCCTCCAATTCAAAAAATGTGAACACTTCTTATTTCTTCCGGTATTTATCTCTGTTTTGTATGTCATCATTATATCATCTCGAGGATGGATTTGGAGTTTTGGCATGAAGAAAAGAGGGCGAGGGCGACTTGCTGGCGAATTTTTCTAGGTTTTAAAAAGGTCATCTTGGGGCTGATTCTGTCATTTACGCATCTTTTTGGAGGATTTGGGTTCCTCTCGCCGCCCATAGTTATCAATATCTGATGACAATTGTGATTATATTATTTTTGCAACATTTCGTTTGTGACTTTTGATTCTTTTTTTTCAATAGCTCTGGAAGAAATGCCTATTGCTGTGAAAACTGAGAAGGCAAAGGAACAACACTATGAGCTACCAACATCATTTTTCAAGCTGGTTCTGGGGAAGAATCTCAAGTACAGGTGGATGGCTTCTCTTATATTTCTTCTGTTTATTCAGTAGAATTGTGTCAACATCTATAGTTATATAGCTGAATTTGGAACACCAGAAGAAAACTGATTGCTTGATTGCTATGGCTTGAGTTTTGAACCATGAATATATGCATTTCTCACCTGCTTTTGTAGTGGCATATAAGTTCTATGTAGCCATTGTTCCTAAACTAAACATTCTATAGCTTTTTTCCACTTCTTAATGAGGTTTCTTGCAAAATTCCAGTTACTGTGTAGGGTACAACGTTAATTGACCTAAGTGCTCTAATTTTCCTGAAGTCTTAAAAGTTCTCCTGATTTAGGGAACTTGATGAATTTTCCTGGTCAAGCTTTCTTCAATCACAAAAACAGTAGATTATGTCTCCTTACCTACCAATAGGCTAAGTTTCATATATTACAAATTGACAGTCTATTATGGAGTTAGAAGCATAAAAGATAGATTAGTCTATGTATGTGGAACCAAGCATTTTCTTAATGAAGTCAATCTAATCGCCTATTTGATTAAATTGAACTCGGCCATTTATTCTCTACTTTATTATGCTGACGAATTAGTTTTTGAACTCCTTGCAGCTGTTGTTACTTCCTAAAAGAATCAAAGACATTGGAAGATGCTGAGATTGCAATGCTAGAGATATATTGTGAAAGAGCCCAAGTAGAAGATGGTCAAACTATTCTGGATGTTGGTTGTGGCTGGGGTTCCCTCTCTCTCTATATAGCCAAGAAATATCCAAAGTGCAGTATTACAGGAATGTGCAATTCGATAACCCAAAAAGCTTATATAGAGGAGCAGTGTAGGTAAGTCAGAATATACCATTCCTCCAAGTATGAGAAATTGCTTTGTTTCATGGATCATCCTCCTTCCTTTTTATGTATATATACTTGTTCAGAGGGGAACCAAAGGAAAATTTTCTAGTTTCTACTAGTTGCTGAGCTGTAGTCTTGCATTAAATATTCTGAACAATATAGTAAAGGAAACTTAATGAAATGATGATTAAAAGATCTTAATGCTTACGAAATATTGCCTTTTCCTGGAACCTATCGTATTTGCCTCTTGCAAAACACAGCTGTGTTCTTTAAGATAAGCGTTTGCTGGCCTTTTATAAAATAAGACTAATCGTGTTAAATAGGATTGTCTTTTTACTATCCAACTTTGTACCTTCAGTTGATCTTCGACACTACTGTGCACTAAATTCCTACGTCTTCATGTCACCATTACTGCTCTGATCTATGTTGCATATGCTTTAGCTTCCATCTTTCTTCCATGTGGCCTTTGCATCAAGACAAATGCTTGATAAATAAATGCTCACATCTTATACGTATTAGCTGCATGTTTTAGGCCGTGCATTGGTGATTTTGATGTGCAAAAGCTCATTGGTGTACTCCCACAGGGAATGTGAATTGTCGAATGTAAAGATAATTGTTGCTGATATCAGCAAGTTCGAAATGGATGATCATTTTGATCGCATAATTTCTATTGAGATGTTTGAGGTATGAAGTATGTTGCCTTATTAAACAAACTTATGAGATTAGTGACATCAGAGTCCTTAAAACTTTTGCTTATGCAGCACATGAAGAATTATAAGGAACTTCTAAAGAAGATATCCACGTGGATGAAGCAGGATAGCCTCCTATTTGTTCATTTCTTCTGTCACAAAGCATTCGGTTACCATTTCGAGGTAATATTTAGTCAGATTGGTTTGTTGATTTGGCATAAGTGTCATTCATGTGATAAAAATCAAATTTGTAGAACCTTATCATTGTCATGGTAAGACCAAAGTCATAAATTAGGTTGATGATCTTTGTGTGGCTTTAGAGCACTATTTATGGTCCTTTTCTGTTTATCTCTTTAGAACACAAGCGACGATGACTGGATTACCCGATATTTCTTTGAGGGAGGGACGATGCCTGCTGCAAACCTGCTTCTGTATTTCCAGGTAAATCAGGGAAACCTTTTTGCTACAAACCCTAATCTTTTCCATTCCAGGTTCTAGATTAGAAACTAGCAATCCTCATCTTAGCCTTTTCAAGTGGTTAGTTTGGAAACCTGTCGCCATGTGTTTTTGTCCACTATAACATTCACTGGGCTTGCATTTAGACCATCCTACGATACATTGGCTAACAAGAGCATTCACCTTCAATGGTTCTTCCTTTTGCTTCATTTTCAGGTTTTAATTTAAAGGAGCTTTTCCTTGCATTTTAGAGATCACACCTTTTTTTTAATAGAGTTCCGTTAATTGATTCTTTTCAGATGAGTGCATGAATTCCCTCTTGCGATCCAAATAATTATTAGCCAACAAACAGGACATGCGCAGGCGTATTCAAACTAATTTTTTTTCCCCAAGATATAAATCAGGTGTCTTGAGTTCTAAGATGATGTTTCTGGTTCCATTTTTATATGCAGGATGATGTTGCTGTAGTTGACCATTGGCTGGTAAATGGAACACATTATGCAAGAACAAGGTATGCTATTAAAGATACGATGAATTTATTGTCAGAGATTGAGACATCAAAGCCAAAGATGTTGAAACCTTCCTCTCTGACAACCAAGAATTCCTAATTAAAGCTGTTTTGCACGAGTTCTTTATACTTCTCAATCAAGGCATCCAAGGAGAATATGATGAATGATCTTCATATCGACCTCCGGTATATATATATGTGACTCTTGGACGTCCTAAAGAAGTTCATAGTTCCTAGATGCTGTTAAAAAGCCGTTGACATGGTTGTTTGTCTGTGCATGGCTGTGGTCAGCAGTTTCTAGATCTAGCTAATTTTATAGTGCATCAAAAAGTAGATCTATTTGGTCATACAACTTGCTAGCTCATATACTAACTAGATGGTGGCCAAATTCTTTCTTGCAGTGAAGAATGGCTTAAGAGAATGGATAAGAACTTGTCTTCCTTAAGACCTATAATGGAGTCGACATATGGGAAGGAATCGGCTACTAAATGGATAGCCTATTGGCGGACATTTTTCATTTCTGTGGCTGAGCTCTTTGGATACAACAATGGAGAAGAATGGATGGTAGCTCATTATCTTTTTAAGAAGAAATAGACGCAGGCTGCTTTCTTTATGAGACATTTTGCTCTATACTGAGCTTCTGCTGCAATTCTTGCCACAGTTGTGTATTCGAATAATCCTCATCATTTTATCCTCTGAGGCCAATGTAATGACTGGCTACCTACCTGCTTAATGTGCAAGCTGAGGTTGGGATTTAGAAACCTTATACTCAGTTTAAATGATGAAAGATTCTTTGTGCAATTTGCTATGTTGAAGGTTTTCTTTTGGCTTACCTGCTTTCACATGCCAACTGATAGGGTTCAAGCATTCATGCATTTTAAGAATCATCTTTCGATTATTGATTCATGACATGAGACGCTGTTAAGGTAGCAAAAAGGGACCTTTGGTGACTTCAAACTCACTCAAAACTGCTGGATAACTTACTAACAAAACGGCTTAATGTGCAAACTGATGTTGGGATTTATAAATCTTATACTCAGTTTAAATGATGAGGTGATCGTCATGTCATGGCAATGGCAGAGAATCATGAGGTTATACCATTGATACTTTCTTCTCAGAACAATAAAAGGGTGGGAGGGCGCCATCTTATGATAAGTTGAAACCTAAATAAGATGGGGGAGCCGGATCTAATAAATGCTCCCGTGAATGAATCATTATAGATTAATGAGGTCATTACATGGTCCAACCTTTTACGTGATTATGACTATGATACATGAAGCTGCTTATACAAATTGGACAGATCATTTAAACTTTTTACACGATTATGACTATCATACCTTGATGCAGCACCTGCCTTCCTTCTCAAGCTTGTAAAGGATAGCCATGGCTGCAGAATCTTGTGAGGTCTTCTTATCTGCACACATATCTCCTTCAACTTTCATGGTGGTAGAACCGGGGATATGCAAAATCGCAGTTGACAAAAAGCCAATGAAGCCAATTTTCCCATTTCTATCCTTGCCTAACGTATTCTGAGCACTGGAGAGAGGAGAAAACACAAAATTTAGGAAGACGTTATATTCTCATATGAAATAACAAGGATTCAACCCTGAGAGTGATTGGCCTATTTGGACAGATGCATAGACCTCATGCATGAATCTTGTTAAACTGCTATCTAAGACGAGACTTGCATTGGCATGGAGACTATTGTCGGTTTAGAAAATCTTATTGCTGAATTTGAAATAGATAATTATGGCTCCTGCTCCCTGATTTTTTTTTGGTAAATCATGATACGATAATATTACCTTGGTACGGCATCTATTGTCAATTCAGAAAATCTTATTGCTGAATTTGACATAGATACACAAGAACTCATATCAGATACAATATCAGTAGAGAACCAATGGCAACAATCTAAGAGGTTACTATTCTGTGTGTTAGTCCAATAGAGTCTGACAGTTAGAAATTTGGCAGCAGCAAGCCGGAAAGGAGAAGAAATTGCTATATGAGTCTCAAGAAACAAATGCACAACATACTGTTGAAATAGACTGAAGCGACAATTCTACCTCCAGCTCCCTGTTATGTGATGGAACATTAGTTTGATATTATGTATGACTGGTATGTTCCCCCTAAGGCCAGGTAATAATAGGCTGAACTAATCAGGAAAAAAAGATGGGTTCTCTACTTGTCTGTTTCCACCTAGAAACACCTTTTGTTAAATTTAGTCATAGGCATAGACAAAACATGTAGTACAATGCAAAGAAATCTAAGAGGTGACATTTTAGTGGGACAAAGTGCATCATCATGCCAACCTTAATTTTTGTTCCATTGCATCAAAGGCAGGCATTGGCCACTTGGATTTTTTGCAGAGCTCATAAAGTGCAGTTCGAGGCCCTCCTTTCACCATTTTGACTTGTAACAGCACTGCAGAAATTAGTCAGTAAGTTAATAACTAATACATAGAAGCAGGGAAAAAAGGAATATAACATGCCATAAAACTTGCTGATACTGGAATACCTGGTGAACAATGATATGAATTACAAGTTTTGTTGGGATCAACCGAATCAAATTTCCTAGAAGGTGTGGAAATGTTCGCATCCAAGGAGAGGTCACACACATCATTTACCTTCCCTCCAGCAGATTCACGTTTGACTCCCCTCCTTTTGGAGGCAATTCGAGAAAAAGAAATTCCCTTTTCCTGACAGAGCAACAACCAAGTGCTAATAAGCAAATAGCAAGATGCAAACAGAGCTCCGACTTTCAACCTATTTAGTTTAAGTGATAGATTTAAAAATTCTGGAAGGTGAGGAAAAGCAGCAACTTAGAATGCATGAACAAACCTCCAAGTCCTTCAGCAGGAGGGTGGCAGCATGTGCTTTTGCAGCTTTTTTATTCCTTCCACATCCATGTCTTGTCAAACTAACATCTTCAAGTTGTACCTCAAGCTCAGCAACAACCCTCTCTCCTTCATTTATGCATTTTGCATTCAGGAAGTACCCAAGGTCACTACACAGCTCGCTCAGTTCACGATATGGAGGCAATTCAAGATTTTCAGGAGTTACAACAGGAGAAAGTAGTGGTTCGAAAATCTCCCACACTTTATTCAGATCAAATTTTGTATCCATCAAAACAGCTCCTGCGATACTTTCTACTATATCTCCAAGAACCTGCATCAATCGAAGCAAATTTTTGAAGTCATTGATAGCAGCAACGCAATATATACAGATCTCTGTCAAAGAAGAGCCGCTCTAAAACCAAAAGAATTTGTGAATGTACTACACATTGTGAATTAATGAACAAAGAAAAAGATTATAATTGATAGTGCAGTAGATGGAGCAACTAATTAGAAAAAGAACGGGTTATGGTCTCACTGTGGTCTTACCTTGGGTCCTTTAGCCAAACCATCTGAAGAAAGCAAGTTCTCATCGACGTCCTGATCAACTTTCGCAACATATTCCTTTATGTGCTCCGAAAGCAAACTAGAACCATGCTGAAGATGCTGCTGAAGCTTATGCCTGACTGCTACTCGAGCAAAGTTTTCGTTACTAACTAATGCCGACCGCAAGTCAGTTAATTCACCAGGACCTGTATCAGTATGGCTTCTGAAAAGATGGCATGTGATAAGCAGGTCCAATACCGCGTCACCAAGGAATTCAAGGCGCTATTTAAAAATCCAAGTGGAGCCACATATATGAGATAGTTAGAGGCATAAATAGCTAGTAATCAAAACAAGATTGGAAAAAGGACCATCCCATACAATTGAATCCAACTTAATAGTTAAGTTACCTGATAACAATAGCCAACACCAAATTCTTGTTGAGATTCATGTGTTATAGCCTCCAGCAATAGCCCTTTGGCAATAAATTTGTACCCAATTTTTGACTCCAGTATTTCGATCTCATCAACTTTGGGAAGATAGGACCGAAGAGAAATGGCCCTAAAAACTTCATCGACCATTGCAGGCACAAGCTCAATGCTCATGCCAAACCATCTCAGGACAGCAAATGCACCATCCAATCCACCACCTACATAGTATGCTCCTATCAGAGCCTCGACACAATCAGCTATTGTTTTAGAACACATCCACCTGTGTCCTCTATCACAAGCCTTCCCAATCACAGTAGACTTATCTCCAGACTCGGACATAATCTTAAATGGAACTTCAGAAGTCACCTCTCCACATTTGCACGGTGCAGGCCGCAGGGAAATCTGGCCTGGAGCAATCCAACGACGAGGATCGAATGGAGCGTCTCGAATATAGTCCTGGAAATGCAAAAACTCCGTGAGTTATTGAAGTCCGAGACTTGCATATAAAGCTGCAATTAGCAGAAGAAGACTTTCAATAAAATCAATCAGAGAGGACGATGACAGTAGCTCACAAATCAAGCTCATATAATTGAGGATGCTTTCAAATATGACATGACCAATGGTTCAAACACTCTAAATTAAAGGACAAGCATTTGGAAGGCACAATAGGAAAAATATCTAAAAAAAGGGGAAGGCAACCCAATATAAGAAAATCTGCTTCCACTGCAAAGGGAAATGATTCTTGAAGCATAGAAATAGAGGGACCGCGAAGATCCATTAATGAAAGAACGAACAAAGAAGACATGGCAGTATTGCTTTAAAGAACAAGCCTAGTGAAATCAAGATGCAATAAGAACAAAGTGAGTGACAGAACAAGTTGAAAGTTAGAAAAAGATTTGGGGGCAAATGAACAATGTAGGTCAAGATAAAAGGATGCAAAATATTTATGGGAGGTTTGGTTGCTTGCATCAACTGATGCATTCTGCATCGGCTGATGGTGCACCAGCCAACCAAATTCAGGTATCAACTGATGATACATCATGTGAAACGGTCATTTTAGTGGTTTCACATGATGCAGCATCAAGGGCCTTTTTTGCATCAGTTGATGCTGCATTGGTTGATTCATCTGATCAAAATCAACCAAACACTGGTTTGAACCTACTGATGCAGAAATCAGTTAATGCAACCAACAAAACAGCCCAGAAATAATTCTTTCGAGCAACTAGATTCAACTATCTCACATATATCCTAGCCAAAAAACAATGTGGAACTTCCACTGCATCTTATTTTAGAATTAGTTTGTTTTTATGTTATTTCGTACTGTATGATTCCTTTGTTTGTAGGATTATTTTCTCGGGGGTAATGAAAAGAATTAGGGAATAAATAGCTAATTATGTCTAGATCTCGGATAAATGGAAGTTTAACTGATAAGACCTCTTCAATCATAGCCAGTATCTTATTACAAATAATTCCGACAACTTCAGGAGAAAAAAGGCATTTACCCACAAAGATGGTGCGATTTGATTCTGTTTTCTATTTTAGCCCTCAGTCTTACAAGAAAGGGATGTGTTTCGAGATAGAAAGAAACTCATTTTGAAATAAACTTACGCTTGGTGAAGGTGAAGTTTGGAAATAGAGCAACACCTTATGTCAGTGTATTTTCTGCCCATGCATGCGATCAAAATATTCTTTAACAACTACATGTAAGAATAATTAGTCAGCTACCATTAAAGACAGCCATGAGATGTTCTCATCCAAGTAACACATTCACAAGCATCCTACTAAACGTATAAGAACAACAGAGTCATCAAGTTTGCAGAAGTACAACTGTTAGCACACTCAAGATGATTGATGTTGGTAATAAAATCAAGACATACATAATTCGGATAGATTTGACAGTAAATGAGATACGAGGCAGCATAATCTGTTAAGGTCATGCTGATGAGTGAAATCACTCCCACGAGAGGATAAAATATATTGGACAGATGAACATGTAAAGCAAGGTGAACAAACATTACTGAATAGAAGCTCAACCAAGTTGGATCTACATCTTATTTTGCAGTTCATGGCAATAACTGAGAACAGTAGATCACCTGCACATTGCATTTTATTCCCACTTTATGGAGCGTGGCATTGCAAACCATTTGTGACCTGAGAGCAGATAATTGCCCCTCATGTTTCTCAGGATATTTCATATAGAGGTAGCAGCTTACAGCATATTTTAACACAGAATCCCCCAGAAGCTCTAAGCGCTCCATGGAAAAATCCTCGCAACATCTTAATGTCGTGAGCGCTTCCAGAATCTGAACAATTAGAAATCTTGTTAGACTGGAATGAGATTACCAGGTGTGAGATAATCAGTAATCAAATTACTCCAGCAACATACCAGAAAACTAGATATACAAGAATTGCTCGAATTAAACGCGATTCCTTTCCTAAGCTGGCTGGCCAACATCAACGATTCCAATCGGTTCATCAATGAAGGCAACATATAAAATGATTTTAGGACATGCAGTGGTACATCAACATGAATTAAAAGCTCCGGAGGCATGTGAACGTTATTTGGTGCCCTATTTACAGGTTCAGTGCCATTCTTCTTATTAGAAGTAGGAGCACCTGAAAAATAAAGTCATAGCAATAAGAAAACCTTCAAATCTTATGGTACTAATGATATCCATGCAAATCAGAGAACAGCCACATAATTGACAATTTGATTAGCAAGTAATGTGCAAATTGTAAATGCTAATTGGATCTTGGTCCCATATTAACAAAGGTTTCCGATAATGAACTGTAGTCTCCAGCTATGCAATTGGCAATATCCATACATACTTCCAGAACACCAGGAATAAGTAAAATCTTAATGTGAACTAAGTAAGAAACTTTCGATCTTCTTGCATTACCCAGAATGCACTAATGATGGCATAAGGTCAAAGTAAATGTATGAGAATAATTGTTTCTGATCGTGACAATGATAAAGTAGATTTAGACAGTTCGAACACACCAATCATAAGTCGCTAAAAAAAAATGTAAAGAAAAAAATTCTCAGCTATAACTATTTCATAAATTACTTGACTCAGAGAGCATATAAATTTCTTTGGATGGTACAGCAAGCCATTAAATCCTTGTATAATAAGTGCATCCCTAGAACAGCAAATTTCTTGAGACACAGTAAATGGCATCCATCTTCAAGACAAGCTGAGTTTGATTGATACCCACTAATTAAATGACAACAACATCAGTAAGACCTATTCAAGTATGCATAGTATTGAACCTTCATATTTAGAACTGGAAGATAGAAGGTTGTGTGGATTGTGACTGTGCTTTAACAGCAGTAACGGCTGTCCTGGATGCTGGAGAACAATCCCATACCTTAACAGCCAATAGAGTTAGTTCAGACAAAGAATAAAAACAAGCTCCACATCCGAAGCATAATACATAAGCAAAACATACGTTTTGAGAAAATACATACTTTTTATTGAAATAATCTGAGTATGTACTAAAAATTGATGATGTTGTATCTGTCAACCCATCGAATGGGCTGTCAGATGATAAGCCAGTTACGACATTGATAACTGAATAAAGTTTGCCTGTGTGAATAGCCAGAACCACCGTGTCTTTAAGGGTCTCAGTCTGTACAGAGTTATCTGCCAGGTGGATAATATCTGGCACAGTGCACTCAGTCTGAGATGAAAAGGAGCTCGAGGTTTTTGAATGTTCATCCCTTGGAAAATTAATCTCTCTCATAAATTCAACCACAGAGGCAGTTGCCGCAATTCCCTTCCAGTTTACACCTTCATTATCCTTCGTAGCTGGTGAACCAAGAGGTAAAAGCATATACATGTTCAAAGTGCTCCATAACGATCTATTATCTTCGCCAAGTAAGAACTTCCTTGGCACTCCAGATGATTTGGAACCATGGAACAACTTGCCAAATAGCCCATTAAAGAAAAATTCCTGGAACACTTTTGCTTGCTCCACCTGGAATAAAGAGCGGGTGAGTTAAGGAGATTACAGAAGCACCAAAGGCAAGAGCCGGATATAGTTGTTTCAAAAAGAAACCTGTTCCATAGTTAATTGAATTGCTCCAAATGGACAAACAGAGGCTCTGACCACCTTGTCAACTAAGTAAAGATCCATTTCTACAGTAGCAACATCATCATCCAGGATAGAATCAATCAATAGAACAAAGTCGGAGTACTTCTGCCCATCCTGATCCCATGCAAACGACATTTTATATCCCTGCAAAGTGACACCACCTTTTTGATTTGCCCAAGTTCCTGATAGAGCATGAATAGTGGTAGTTCCATGAAGTTCTTTTCTTTTTGTAGTTCCTTCAAAACATATCCAATAAGAAGTCGTAAGGACATGAAAAACAAACATCACAATTCAGTAAACCACAGAAGATAACTTGCAGAAGAATCAGTTTGTCAACCTATTAATAGATTTCGACTACACAAACACTTTATACAGGAGTATGCGAGGCTAAAGGCGCCTTTTATTGTTATTTATCCCTCATTCCCTACATCCAAGGCATTTTTCACCCAATGTGGATAAGCCATATTGAAGCAAATATCACCCCCCCCCCCCCCCCCTCTTTTCTTCATGGTTGGGATATCACAAAGGAACATGAGCAAATGCAGACATATACGGAAGAACATAAAGTCAGATCTTCATGCATGCATGTAATGCTGAATGTATTGAACTAATGGCAAATCATCTACGCTTCAGGTCCAATCTCCAACGTCTGGAAAGCAAATCAAGATACCTTCCACTTCACCAGTGACATTGAATCCTAAAGGGACTATGGCTATGGCTATGACTTTTGAAATTGGTTTCAACTATGCTATAGAAATCGGTTATGTTTTATGGCTATTGTTAGCAGTTTCTCTGCAATTTCTTGAGACTGTATTCAACGGGATTGTTTTTGAACTTTCCGATACAGGTATAAACAGTGAAAACAAGCCCACCATAAGGCACTTCATCGCTAGACTTCAACAATAAAAGTCATATGAGTATACTTACATATTTCACTACCGCAGAACAGGGATAATCATATGTGAAACATATGTTTTCTCCCCACCAGCAATTCCTCCAGTTTTAACAAGTCCTTTGAACTAAACTCATGCCATAAGAAATGTTTAAATATACAACTCTCTCAATTATCTAACCTTCATAAGTCATAAGCATGTATATCGAAGTTCAAAGTAAAAATCATTTCTAGAATCAAAAGCCTTCTCATACATGCTTGTATAACTATCTCACTGTTCTCAAGGAAGAAGTGATTCTAAACTCACCAGCTCTTTAACCTAAGAAGACCATTATGGCTAATGGGTTGTTTCAATATGGGTGGGATCGGTAACTATCCTACTGTTTCCAAGGAACAAGTGATTCTAAACTCACTAGTGCTTTAACCTAAGCTATGGCTAATATCAATATGGAGGAGATTAACTTTGAGAATTTCGTGAAAATTTTCCATAACAGATTGTGCACACAACTTTGCATACTTACATGACCAAGTAACGCTCAACAATTTGATGTCATGGCCTAAGGATATGACCATTTGTGGCAAACTTACCTTTCAACAGCGAGAGGTGTTGAAATCGTGTCTATTCGGAACTAAAGACTCATCCATGTCTGTCAGTTCGAAATCATGAGAAAACTTCCGCAGGACAAAGAAACGTTTACAAATAAAATGTTGTGGCCTACTTCTGAATACCTCAAACAGTATGACTCCCAAACCATAATATTGTGCCAATGTACTTGTTTAAAGAGTTTATGCATATCAATATAATTAAATCCCACCCTCCTAGTGAAACAAAAAATAGGAAAAGTACCTAAAGCCATTCTCCAACAAAACAATGATGCCAGACTCATGTTATATCAATTATAAGAGAGTTGCTGTAGCACAAAGTAGAAGGAAATGAGGACATCACAACACATTCGCAGGACATTCGTTCCAGATGAAAGCTCGAATGGACAATTAAAGTATATATATACAAAAAAGGTAAGAAAAGGAAGGAAACAAAAGGAAATCTAGAAATTTCCCTTACCTGCACCTGCGGCAGATTCCTCCTTTGTCTCATCAGTTCCAATTTCCCCTGGTTCTTTAAGCAAAAAAAGAAGATGATCATTAAGCACTCCCAACTGATGCAGTTTTTTACAGGCATCCAAGCATACAAGTTGCTTCGCTACATGGGAATTTCGATCAGTAGGGCCCACTAAGATCTGAAATGCAGCATTGGGAGGCAAAGTCAAGGTACATGAGTAGGAAGCCCCATCCGAAGAGAACTGAAAAAGTGGTTTTGGAGTGAAGTACCTGAATACCAAAATGATTAATCACTACCAACAGACAAAACTGCAAGGAAATTTTTTTAAAGAAGTACCTTGAAAACAAAATAAACTAACAAATCTAATACTAAGAAAATACTGTGTTTATTAACGTTCAAATATCATACTTATCTCTAGGAAGCATTTGGCAGTATCTATAGATAAGACTGATACTTGAATCTGCAGTTATCATTGCTCCAGTTGATTCGACATGATAAGCACCTACTTCTTCATTGCAACGAAATTCAGATATAGAAGTATTTGGATCTCTGTTTAAAGCTGTATCCATCATCGAATGCTTGCTCTTGATGATGTCAAATACCAGATCTCTTTGCTGCAGATTTCCCCTGCGGATATAGCAAGTTCACAATTAACTAGCAAACATGGGTCCATTTGCTGCAATTCAACATATACAGAAACTAAGGGGCCGTTTGGTTTCCCAACAGTGTATCCTGGTTGTCTGATGCAGTACCAAGTCTCAAATCGTACTTTGATTGTCAGCATAATGCTCTAAATGCAGTACCGGACGATATAGAAAAAAAAGAACTACATGCGGTATCATGTCAAGCGGCCAATTTGAGTGGTTCATATGATGCAATGTCAGCAAGCAATTAATGATGGGGGCGACGTCATTGAGTATGATTTACAGAATCAGGGCCCACCTCATTAATTGTCCAATGATGTAGGCAATAAAATACTAGGTTTGCATTGCACGATACAACATCAGATGATGCACTGCAACTGAACACCGGTGTAGGAAACTAAACGGCCCCTGAGAAAAGATTAGTCATATATATCAAAGGAAAGGAAAAATAGAAATCGCCAAGAAGGCAATCATCGCCTAGCACGTTGAGAAAACAGAACTCTATTCCACGGACAGAGGACAAAGAGGCCAATATGGGAATATTAGGCGCTCCTCGACTTTGGTAAAGAAATGAGTATTGCTGGAAGGCTAACTCATGCTTTATCTTTTTCCCTTTGGTTCTTTCAATATTTGATCGTCACCCAAATTCACTCGTAGCTTACTGCTCAACTTATTGTGGCCTGCATGTGGCATCATAGCAAAAGAATTTTGAAGACCGGTACTTTCCTCGTTAAAATTTAGTCTCATACATGATGTACACTTCGATCATAGAGGATTGAGTTTCATTCAAACTTCAGAAAGAATTTCAGAACCTAAACAAGAAAATAAATACTATAAACATTGTAAAGCTTAAATCCATAGACAACTCAAGGTAGACATTTTACCTACAAGTTTATTCTCAGAACAAAAAATCTGCAACAATTCCTACTTCATGAAGGTCACGTCTTAAAGACGAAAAAACACACCAAAAAGCTGCCTCAATGATGGAAAGCATTGTGACATGCAATTTGCCAACACAAACTTCATTTTGCTCCCAGGTATGAGGCTAAATTGGGCTACATATATGCCCAATTAACAAAAGGAACAATATGAAGATATGAAAATCAACATTCAAAACAAGCCTACCTTTCACAATTAACCAATCTAAAATCAAAGTGATCCCTGAACCAATACAGGAAATTTAAAAGATCAAGTCTAATTAAAGTAAAATTGTAACCAGTGAGAATACTCATCTATTATAAAGGTAACTCCTTATACCTTTCAAGCATGATAACATAGTGAGAACCGGCTTGCCGGGCTCGTCCACGTGACTGGACATAACTGCGCACTGTCTTTGGCAAATCAAAGCGAATGACGCATGAGCAATCTGGAACATGGATCCCCTCCTCCGCTACATCAGTTGTGAATAATAAATTAACCTGCATAGCAGAATAGTGTAATTTTGAACCAACATATATGTGCTCATGGCCAAACAGCTCAAATCTAATTATGGATACCTTTCCAGAGCGAAACAAGTCCAAAGTCTCCTTCTGCATCTTCGGAGATAATGCATCTAATGAAGAAGCCCCTCCAGTTAAATAGGAAACATTGAAATGTGATAGAATGCTTATTTTCTTCACTATTCGATCAATAACTTTAGCAGTAATTATTCTTTCAACAAATATGAGACATATAACTTGCTTGGATGCCCTGCAGTCACAAGACAAAGGAAATTCAGTCAGAAACTACCAGAAGGAGTAATTGACTGGAAAAAAACTGTAATATCATTACCATAATGACTGAAAAATACATATCAGCTCATATAACTTAGGAGAAATGTAGCCCAGCTTTATCGCCTCTAAACATCCAATGTCAGTCTTTATGATCGTCTCGTAATCTGAAAGTGTTATAAGCTTAACTATCAATTTAGATCAAAGCCATGACCAATCATCTGGAATGGATCATATGCTGCAAATGAACATGCTAAATAATTGATTGAACGAGACACACCACACCAATATGTATTTATTCCAGTAACACATTTTAACACATGAGCTTACAAAGCTTGGAATTTGGCATGTAAGCCCCAGCTTCATTTTGTAGGATAAATCCCTCTAGTCGAAGTGGACTATCAAAGAAAACAAGTGAATGGCAAAACAAATGAGCAAGACAAGGCACCACATTTTCAGAAATCCTATAAGAATTAAGTGTGTCTGCATGCAGCTTGCAAGTAGGTTCTATTGTTGCTACACTTTGAAATGTGCGACTCGAATACTGTGTACCTCTGAAAAGACCAAGATACACATTGTTTGACATTTTATTCCTCAGAATGATGATCTATCCATGACCTTATCGAACATGGAACATAACATCAATAAGTAGCATAGGAACCTCTGCTATTTCAGAAGATAGCAATCCTACACAAGCCAGAATTAAATTGCCGTGAGATTAACCTATTTCACAACAATGAAACTATCTAATATCATACCATGTGGCAGCTTTCCTTGAATGGCATGCAACACTTCCTCCAGAAACGAGTTATATTGAACTAAGGCCTCCCCAGAAAAATTGCAATCTTCCGCAGAGCATGGTTGTCGAACAGCTTCAATATAAATTTTAGCAGCCTAATAGAAGTGATGTGGCAACATATAAGATGATAATAACTGGAGTGAAATATGCGCCATAGTTATAATGCGCAATTCCAAATCAACACGTAGGACTAAATGCCACTTAATACTCCATTAAACATGTTCATTAGGAAAACATATTTACAATGAGGTAAAACCATATACAATATAACCATAATGAGGCGCTAAAGCCGACCTTTTGATGTTAAATATATCATACTTCACCGCTGCTAATTGATGAATTTTCAATGTGATAATGCTTTCATTCCAAAGGGCGTTGTGCAATAAACACCTGGGAGCAATCCTCATTGTTAAGTCGCCAAGAGTTGAGTACCTTGTGTGCAAGCATCCTAAGCTTTATGGCTATACAACAGTTCATGCATTAGTTATCTTCCTCGCCCCTTTCTTTTAGCAATTGCGAAAGACTTTTACGACCACAAATGCTCAACTAACATACAGATCTCCGTCCTTATTTGGTGCCGCTAACATCTCGTCCACCGGATGCAACATTAACACTAAATTGCACATTAGGAGAATATGCCCATTTAGTTGCTGATGTAATCTCTTAAAATTCGCTCCAATGAGTAGGTATAACAAACGCTATGAGATCCTTAATAACCAAGAGAATGTTATAACCTGGTTTTTGAATTTTAGGACACCCAAGACATTCTCTTGGTTATTAATGTGCAAATGAACACATATGTGGACCTCACTGTATCCTTAATAACCAACAGTTCATGCATTAGTTATCTTCCTCGCCCCTTTCATTATAACCTGGTTTTTGAATTTTAGGACACCCAAGCTTTTCTGAAAAGCTTTTGTAATCTCAACCAAACAAAACTGTTGTTAAAACTTCTTTTCTTAAAGCCGCTTTCACCAAAGATGGAGCAACCAAACACCACCAAGATGGTCAAACTTCGATATATATGACCAATCTCGTTCAGTCAAAAGTATAAAGCACCTATAATCCTATATCATGTAGGCCTACCAGTCCCAGAAGGTCATGCAAGTTTAACAGCACACGGATGTCATATATCATGGGATTCTTACACCTCATGTATAAGCATATGACAATATTCATCAACATACAGATCAAGCATGCATCCCAAACATGGAAGGTTGAACTCAATATCAAGCTATTACACGAGATTAATTGCATGATACAAAAATGTCATCTCTGTTTAAAAAAAATGTAAGAAGGTTGTGCCAATCTGATGTGCTATCAGAAGCTTTGGGCTTCATACCCACGATGGTTGGTCTTAATAAATCGACTACACACACTGATTCATGGCAATAACAACTCGAATCATAAATGAATTGCAAAGCCTATGGGTGATAATGCCTAAACAACTGGAGTCAACCTTTCCTGCCCAAGAAGACCCTCATGCTACGTGTCAAAAGAACAAAACAAAAGCAAAACAGATACTTGCATTTGAACACTCGGTATTGGCACTCAAACTCAAGTTGATGAACCAAATTTAACTTAAAATTTCTTTCCACATTCTCCTGTGTGATGATTGCATCACAATACTCAGGATTGGTACTCAAACTAAAGTTGATAAATCAAATTTAACTTGAAATGCTTTTCATGTTGTCCTATGCTGAAATCTAGCAAATAAATCTGATGGTTATCAAATGTCACACGTGCCCAAACTTCAATATTTGCAGTGCTTGATAAACGTGTCCATCAAATATTCAACAAAAACTGCAAGCCTTATTAGTACTGAGCGTATAGTAAAAAAGATAGTAATCATATAGCATTCATAGGCTGACAAGTTGGACAATTAGGTGCAGGTGCAATGGGTGGGTGTGTTATGAACTTCGTAGATAGCCAAAAAAATCGCCTACTGTAGTTCAGAACCAACATAGAGATTAACATACATGTCATACAACTCTATTTATCCGCCAAGTTAAAAAGAAGCAAGTTTGCTCTGTTTGCCTAATGAAGTGTACTTTCCTGAGCTTTGTCCTCTCTTCAAAATTTTCCCAGGATTCAACAAAAGAAGGGGGGAAATCCTACAGTATAAACAAATAGCAGTTTCCTATTTAACCATGTAAATATGGTAATGGTCGATTGGTGTAACCAAAGCAGAGCAGCCAAATTGTGGGATCATAAAGGTTTACATAAAATCATCCACAATGTCAAACACATGATCTCTCAAAATACAGTCAGCATGCTCATCTTCCAGAAAAATGCTTATTCCAAAAAGACAGATGGTGCACAAGATGAAATACCTCACTGGCTGAAATGAGTCCAAGATCATCTAGGCAATGACAGATCTTTGCATGAAAACTAGACGATCGTTTTTGTAATGTTTTCAATAATTCATCTCTATTTCCATAGTGAGAAGCCAGTGACTGCTTCAGATGAGCCATTGAGGTATCAAACTGGTTGAGTAAAAACATGGCGTCAGACAGTGTATGAAACAAGAGCGCTGATTTGTGTACATGGCCAGAGCATATACACTGCACGCGCTTGAATCGGTAGTGAGATACCAATTGGTTGATCTAGTTCATCAGTAGCACAATACCAATGGACTAGATCAATCAATCGGTACCTCACTACCGATTGAATGTACCAATGATCGGATCGGTAGTGAGGTACCGATTGGTTGATCTAGTCCACCAGTATCTCACTACCGATGGAATAGATCAATCAATCGGTATCTCACTACCGATTAGAGGGTATGTGCAATGCACATGACACATGGCCAAATACACAAATATTTATTCATGAAACAATGCATATCGAACATTAAGGCACAAAATCATAGAAATAAAGCAACCTTTTCCCATAACGATGTCAACTTTGATTTCAAATCTTCATGCACAAACAACATTGGGTTGTAATATTTAGTAATTTCTTCAGCAGCAGGAACAAAGACATCCATTTCACTCCTGTCTGCCACTGTATAAATCTGCAGGAAAAAAATAAGAGAAGATAAAAGTTGAAACGAACCCCCTTGAAATTCATATCTACAGCAACCTACATGACTAAAAGGATGGATTTCTAGAGTACTAATTACACATGCATACAAGCTAATGTTCCACCTTTGAATCTAAGATGCTCTCAAGCTCGGAGAGCTGATTTTCGCAGTCTGTGACCGATGATACACCTGATATGAAGGTGCAAAAACAACATACCGATAAGCAAAAGTAGGCCTTATCCCAAAGACACAAAAGTTTCCAAGTTCAATTTCATACTATGAGCAGTTGAAGAAAATCTAAATGCCGCATAAACTGAAGTCAAAAGAACCTTGCCTTTTCTTATAACTGGTGATGCAGTCATTCCAAAAACATTGGGCTTTTGCACTGATTTATGGTAAAATTCCTGTATTAAGAAACACCAGAGCAAAACAGGAATCAGTGGAAATGCTGTAGAATTGAAGCAAAGGAATGTGAAGAATAATGGTGCAGTACAAGCTTCAGATATAAAAGCAAAATAAGCTTGACACCTTCATAATTTGAGTATAAGGATGGCTCCCAGAAGCACGATGACACTCATCGAGTATCAATAGACGCACCATGTCCAATGTCATAAAAGCATTCCTCAAAGCAGTCAGTAGTATTTGAGGTGTCATAACCAGAACCTGTAAATGAACATTGCAAAAGACATCAAGGAATGTTTTTGGAACAACCATTAGCAACACTCGAAGAATACATAATCTTGCCATAAATCCAAGTCAAACAACTGAAGCAGCTTGTCAACTGGTAATTTACTTGTCCTAACCTTGAATGGTGAAGCCATTCTCATTAAATGGCAATTAGATAAGAAAAGGTAGGGGTTGCTTAAGAAAGGGAATAGAAAAGATGGAGAACATGAAATAACTTCCTCGGATATTTCTATTCAACTACATGAAATAAAATGCTTTGCCAATTGTCAACCTCATATAGAACTAAACCTTGATCAAGTGAAAGGTGACAAAACCGAAGTCCAAGGCATTTAAGTTATCAAATAAAGAAATGATATTGGAATTTTAGAGATAACATGGAGGCAAATCTACATTAAAATCTAGTTGCATAGAAACAAGTAAACATACAAAAGTGGCAACACACACAGTCAATCATGAATCTGACTGCAAACTGTGCAATAGAGAAAGCAAACAAAGCACACTAATTCCAATTTCAGAAACCACATCTAGGACAGAGTAAGAATAATTCTACTCAGACTCTCAACCAATAATCTTGAGAGTTAATGCAGCATCCATTATCAGAAAACGCAAGCCAAAAGACAGAAAATTGGAATCCAAATGCAAGACTAAGGGAAGCCACATATTGTGAGCTAAGCTGAATCTATACTTTTAAACTACTTCTAAACTACCAATGAAGCATAGGAAACCAGGGCTGAAAGTCATCAAAAACTTGAACAAGAAATAGATACATAGGCACATTGTCAGATCAACCAGAAATTCAACGCACTGCCAAAAGAAGGGATATCTCCCACTTTACTTGATAAGTAGAAATCTCTTTCTTCCAGCATTGCGCGGTCCAGTCATCAACTCCCTTTGCGCCATAATAGCACTGCACTTCAAGATTCGTATGGTACTTGATCACCTCCGCTTGCTGTCACAATCAACAGCATCAACAAAACACCTAAATATCCCAAGAATAAAGAAATACAAACAAATAATCGGGACGGGGATATTAAAATATAGAGTGTGAGGCCTGTCACGTGTGAAACCATTCAACGAGGTCAGCTCGGTGAGTGAAATATAAATGAGAAAAGGGTAGGAAAGAGCTTGAACGACCAATTTCAGAAGAGGCTGACCGTATTGGAGATCAAGATATTTGTGTGTCCTATTGAGCCCCCCTATGACGAGGGGAGAAAGAGATGGGCAGGGATGGCAGCGAGCAACCATCGGAACATATAGTCATTGTCCCACACATCTCATATTCAACATTCCCGAGTAAACTTTGTCCATCGGAGTGCAGTTTAAAGCCCCAATTACATGCACAGGGGCAGGCTAATTGTCCCTAGACACTCTAGTACCGCCGCATCACACCTATCTGGGAGGGCTAAGCAAAGGGTGGTTCAAACCTGGACGACGAGGTGGACGGTCGGGGCAAGAAAGACGACGATCTTCCGATCACCTGTCGTCTTGATCTCCTTGGTGACCTCCTTGATAAGCATCACCGCGATCATCGTCTTCCCCGCGCCGGTGTCCAGCACCGCTATCGTGTTCCTCCTCATTGCCACCTCGAATACCATGATCTGATAACTGCACCCGAAGCGAACCCTATAAACCCTCAAGAATCCACCAAAACCGGAAAACCAGAAACCCAAACAACAAAAACAGCACCTTCTTGGTTCGAACTCCTTCCTCTCCGTCCTCTGCCTCTTGCAATCGCCCCCCTCCTCCTCCTCCTCCTCCGCTTCCTCCAGCCGCCGCTTCGGTGGGGTCGTAGCCATTGCCGGAATCCTAGGAGAGCTCAAGAAGAGTTTAAAGAAGACGAGGGTTTGGTTGGAGGCAAAGTGAGAAACGAGGGAAGTGCCGCTCTGCTGAATTAAAGCCGGGGGCCGGACACCTATTTGATAAAGTTGGACAATTTTACCCCTACAGTCACAGCCAAAACGTGGGCCCTCGAAAAGGGTAAAAGGGTAAGCGACACGTGGCATCCAGTAGGATAACAACGGCCAGCTTGGCTAACTTCATTTTCACTTCCAGATATGATAAACCAACATTTATGTACAAAAATGCATCCGAATTCATATGACTAACTAACTTCATTAATGGAGCAATATAAAGATTAATGGAAACATGGGCAGGAATACAGCGAGTGAAAAGTTAGATATATATGTATTAATATATTTATATATACTTGTCAAATATATTTATGTCATTTTTTTAATTTTATATGGCCACTATTTGTAATTTATACTTCAACACACTTGCAAAGTTCTAAACCTTTTAATATAAATAAATGAGTGATATTCTCACCACAAATAGCTTGACTGACCACATCCACCGTTCCATCATAAAAACGAAAAAAGTCATATGATCATGCTTCCATTTTCAGCACCAAACAAATTGTAAATGTATCAAATTCCATGAAATTCGGTTTCCATTCAAGCACCAAACAAACAACAAAAGTGACAAATCATTTCATTCTAATCCATTATATAGGAATCACAGTCCATTTCTAGCACTCCATTCTAGAACATTCCATGAAACAAACAGCCCCTAAAACAAACTTTTTTAAACAAACAAGTCAGGTGTTCCGTCGATTAATATAGTTGAATCTGAGAGAAACTCTATGCTTTCCTTTCTTTCTTTGTTCAAGTGGCACCGTGGTAAACTTTTAGCCCCCATTTGGTATGAGATTAGAAAAAGTGGGGTTAAGGGGGAATATGATTAGAAAAAAAATGGGGTTAAGAAATGGGGATATGAAAAAATAAGTTGTGATGGTAGGTGGAATAGGGATAAAGTATTAATGATTACTTTTGATGTTTGGGATATGAATGAGGATAAGGAGGGCTATCCTCTCATGTGATGGTTTGTCGAAGTTTGCGGTGGGGAATGAAGTTGAGGCGGGCTCAATGCTGCGTGGAGAGGTGGAGGGCGCCGTGCTGGCCTTGAAGGAAGGCTTTGTAAGGGGTTTTTTGGACTTAGTTATTGAGTCTGACTCGTTGGTGGATGTACAAACCATTGTTGGGGTTAGGTTATGGCCGTGCGAGCTGAAGGGTTTGGCTAAGGAGGTTTGGATGCTTGCTTTATATTTTATCTCGGTTTTGATTTTACATATCCCATGGGATTGTAATGGTCGTGCGAATAGTGTTACTCGATTTTGTCCCCGGTCGGGGGCTAGTTTTAATTGGTCCATTGATGATGGATTGGGAGTT
This sequence comes from Narthecium ossifragum, assembly GCA_963920575.1. Lineage (NCBI taxonomy): Eukaryota > Viridiplantae > Streptophyta > Magnoliopsida > Dioscoreales > Nartheciaceae > Narthecium > Narthecium ossifragum. The sequence continues at coordinate 26,827,427 of OY986968.1, forward strand.
CTCGATAGATTGTAGTACTTAGCTTTTAGACTCATCTCATAAAAAAAACGAAACATTTTATTTTTCTAATGAAGTTATCTATTTTTAGTTAAGAATTCCAAAACAATGTAATTTAATGAATTCCGGTTTAATCTCATGTAATCATATCTCTAGGCAAATCTATGCTTAAAAGATTGGGTATTAATTTACAAAAGAATACCCAAGTAGTGTCTAATCCAACTCATAACTGAATATACATATTTTAAGTAGTTTGGTCACTCATACATTATATGCATTCTATTTCCATGTTCATTAACACACGCCAAACACAACAAAGTATCATTCCCATTTTCATTCATTGTTGAACCAAACGCAATGATCATTATTCCACACTTTATTTCATTTCCTCACTCATTCCATTCATCATTCAATTTCTTGGTGCGAACCAAATGTGGCCTGATGGTCTGCTCGAATAAACGAAAGATTCAGAGACATGCACAGAATGTGTGATAATTTATCCAAGATTGAACTAGGATTTTCGAGTTCAAATAGTAATTTGATGAAGATATTAATCCTTCACATCAACTATCTCTTAACAAGATAAAGATACAAACCAAGATGTAACATGGTGTTCTTCCTGTACATAATTTGCAAGAATTTGGAGGAATTTTTTCCTTCTACGCATTGGTTTTTGGCATCCTCTCCTCCAGGGACAATCTTGAGCAAACTTCAGAGAAAATACCACCTTCTTCCTACCCATTGCTTCCAAGGTCTCATCTTTTAGATTCAGATCTCTCTCCTTGACAATTTCTCCATCATCTCCAGGCTTCACCAATCCCAAACCCTATGTTTTCTACATCAAGATCCCATCTTTATCCAACACTTCGCTTCCAGAAGGAAACTTCTCATCTTGGTCGATCTCCTCCTCCTCTATCTCCATTAGATTCTGCTCGTCTTCGCTTCCAAAAGCCTCGGAAACCCTAATGGGTCTGCTCGGATCCCGCCCGCATCCGACAGGGAAACTCCGAATGGCCCAGACGCGTCTAATCCTCGGCGGAGGGTATAACGGAGCTCTTCTTGTGGATTTGAACGGCTCCACCCGATCCGAACCCGTGAAGGGTTCGAAGGGCTGGGAGCTCGATGGGTGGTCGACGGGGAATGGTGCGACGGCGTGGCGCCCACAGCCTTTGGGGAAGTCGCGGACGGCGGAGGCCTCCCGGCGGCGCCACTTGGCAGGAGCTCCCGTCGTCGAGGTCGCCATTTATCCTCTCTGCCACAGAGACTATTGGTAACATGAGATTAAATAAGTGGTAAATATCACCCGTCAAGTTTTAACCGGGATTTTCTGAGAATCTCGAATTTGTAAATATTATTTTGGTCGTAATTATAATTATATTATGTCAAAACGGAGGATATTATCTATTAATAAAAAAGAAAGGTGGATATTATTTTTGAAGTAGTGGTTATGATTTAGAATCACTCGAGTGCATACATGTATGGGAGTAAATTATTTTCTAAGTATTCAGATTAAATTGGGTAAGCAAAGTTTTGGAGAGAAGAATATTTGAGTGATTTGTGCTTGTAACTTGTGTTAAAAGGGAAATATACTCTGAATTTCTGAGTAACAAAGAGAAAATGCCGAGGTTGCAATACATCATGAGTAACTTATAAGCATATGTATACCTTTACATGGCGAAAAAGAAAACAAACATAAAGTTTTTTATTAACATCACTAAGTCTGCAGCCTTTACAAACAGTTTTTTGAGTTTACATACACAATTCAAACGCTCACCAAAGAAAACAATCCGCCATTGTTGGACTATTTGCTATTCCAAGAAACAACCAGCAAGATGAAGTCCTTCTGTTTGTGGTTGCATGCTTGGCAAGCCGGTGATGTCCATACAATGACTGCAATGAACTACCAAACTACAATTTACAAGCATTACTTGGTGGAGTTTAATCTCCATCTGCAAATCTTGCTGCTAAATTCTGTAGCAATCTAGAATTGGGTAAAATGAGACGATAGCTAGTTTGTGAAATATAAGTATAGACATAGACTCTAAAGAACAGTGAATTAGGAAATCAAGAATGCCGTGCCTTCCATTCTTGTATGGCTGATCGCAAGGAGTGATTTGGGATTATCTGGGTATGCGAAAGTCTCTGTCTGGTAACAGGTGAGACCTTATGCTTCCCGAGCCACGCTTTGATTGCTCGGTACTCGTATGTGAATCCGTCACCAGCTATATAAGGGTCCTCCATAATCTCCTGGATAAAAGAGGAAATATCATAAGACACCATGTTGAATAGCAGGGTTTTAAAAAGATGCTTAAATGTGAAAGTTCTTACCTGGACTATGGGGCAGAGATAATGGTTTGGTGCATAGACATCAGATTTCCTCAACTTGAAACAAATACTAGCCGCGCTTAAAATTTCTTCAAGTTCTGGCAGAATCTCCTTTTCCAGATCAGGCCTATCTCTGCATCTTAATCTGGAACATTTCAATCCAAGTTTTGCTAATTTCTCAGCTTCCTCAAGAGGCCAGTCTGATATTGACTTGTCGAGTATATCAGGAAAGGAAACCCCATTAATTGCATTCTCCACCATCATTACCAATCCCCTGGGATGTTTGCCAGTCAGCAACTGCAGGCAAATGATGCCTAAGGCATACAGATCTGATTTGGGTCGAATTGTACCAGTGCGCTGGTACTCGGGGTCCATGTAAAACAGTGTACCGGCAAGAACAGTTTCCCTGTACTCTGTAAGACCATCTGGCACAACTTCAGACATGAGTTTGGCCAGTCCAACATCTCCAATCTTGCTCACATAATTTTGATCCAACAAGATGTTCCCTGGTTTCAGATCGCGATGAACAATAGGCTCAGGTTTGTTTCCATGCAAAAAAGCAAGTCCGCAAGCCACTTCGAAAACAATCCGAAAGCGGATAAACCATGAAAGTGGTTGTGTCCCCCTTTTGTGAAATAATTGGTCATCTAAGCTTCCGTTTTCCATGTATTCATATACAAGACACCCATTTTCTGGACAGACTCCAAGCAAGGAAAGCATGTGCGGATGACGCAGTTGGCTAAGAACTTCAACCTATAAAATGCTCATCATTAAAACCTCAGCTATTGTTTATTTCCGTCCATTGGCTTGATGAAAGACATTAATATTATGGAGAGTCAAGAAACACTGAAAGGAATCCAGATTAAACAAAATGGTATAACAATAGCTAAACTGGACTATCATACCTCTCTGAAAAACTCTTCTATCTTATCTGATGACTCTTGCCGAAGAACCTTCACAGCTACCGGAGTGTGGTCAAGGTTGCATTTGTACACGTTCCCATAGCTCCCTTTTCCTATCTTCTTCGCATCTGCAAAGTTATCAGTGGCAACCACTATTTGGTTCCTTGAGTACCTTCGGCACCTTTTATCATTTGAAAACAGAGCATCCACTACCCTTGATTTCTCAGACGACATTTCAATGGCAACAATTTCGGCGTTTTTTCTTTCTAAGGCCTCTCTAGCAAGTAACTCTCGTGCTTCCTCAACTTCTTTAATGACTTCTAGACGTTTGGCCTTTTCTTCTGCAGCTATTTGTTTTAAAAACTCCTCACGCTCTAGTGCATCATTTACTTTCTTTGACGACTCCGAGCATTCAGCGGAAAGTGAATCAACCTGCAACAAGCAGCAACAAGATAAGAACATTTGACATGCTTATGAGCATTGGATGAAGCAGACACGTTGTGACAATAGGAAGAATAGTTTGAAAAAGGCATAGCAATGGTAGCGCACATGATGAAAGCCTATTTGGTATATGAAATGGTTCTGGCATATGCAATACCAGTTCAAGACTCAACATTCAAATCTAGGGTCTCAAATTAAAGGATGGAAAAACGACGGAAAGCTTGACCCAAGTAACAAGGAGACATCAAAAGTTCTCCTTCCAGAGCTGGCTTTGGAAGGAGAACACATGGATGCAAATCAATGGAGGCAAATAGATATTTTAGCATATTAAGCTTGTCTAAAGTTTACTCTGCGTGACTGCGATGCAGGCTCAGGAGTTGTAAACATATCCGCATCAGTCTGTCACTATGGACACACAAATGTGTGGTTCTTAGAGATAGAACTATATTCTATCTTACCTTTCTCTTAGCACGAACAAGATCCGCACAAGTTTGATTGTACATTGAAAGTATATCCTGCATTTCTTGCCTCAATTTTACTACTTCAGCGGGAGGTTCACCCTGCATATAATCCAATAAAAAATTGTAGCTTTACTTTTAATCAATCAGTTGCCATGCAATTTTACGCAAGTTTAACACTTCCAGAAAAGGGGCAAAAGATCATAGCGCATTCCAACCCAATGCTGCATGTAGAAGAAAATCAAGAACTGCAGACAAATTTGATTTTTTTGTCTCTTTTCTGCAGTTTAAGATGCCAAAAGGCATGCCTTTAAGAGAATTGATAGCATCATTCTTCTTCCATGTATTAATTTGAAGATTTTTAGCAACCTATTCCCTTTTCACATGATCTCTGTTATGAGGTTATACCAAGTATGTTCCCGAGTATCCGTCGGCACTGGCAGAATGGTTGCTATCGATGGAGGTTCGAGAGTATGAATAAAAATCAGAAGGTCTCAACAGTTGCGCTAATCCATTAACCTCCGAGCTGCTCAGAGATACACGACTATTTGACATATAAATCCTTTTGCCTTGTGTGAATGACTTGTGACTTAATGAACGAACCTCTATATCAGCATTTGATCCTGCAACAAGCAAGATACATTCATGAAAAAACATCCAGCACAAAACAACAAAATCAGAACTTAAGATGAAACAAAAGGTTACAATATACGAAATGTTACCAATATCTACTTCATGAGCAAATTTAATTCTGAGCTTGTTCCGGGATACAACAAAGATGTTGCTGGAGCTTGGCGCTGATTTCAGGACAATAGTGGGAACATCAGGACCCTTTAGTATCCTGATGAGTCAAATTGGACAAAGAAACTTCACTTACAGGAATTACCAAGAAGATTTTTTTGAAGAACAAAAAATAATAATACCACTTATTTCCAGTTACCCTAGAGATCAAAGAATGCAGTTATGTTAACCCCTCACTATCAGTAGCTCTTAATTACAGGAATAATTTGGGGTCCAAGTACTTTAAAGAATGTTGCTGAAGGTCTACTATAAAATACTAGTACAATGACAACAGGAAAACCTCAGCCTTGTGTTCACGCAAGTCATTGTCCATTCCCAATGTCTAATTAATTAAAAAACGAGTAGATAATCTGTAGAGGAAAGCATGAAAGGCAAGCAATTACGGACACAATCAACCAAAGAAAACTTATTCTGGTTCAGGTGTGCATAGTATAATCTCAGTACAAATAAACAACTACCAGAAATAGCAGATATTTCTCCGATCACCGACACGAATGTCAAGTCCTAGAAACTGACGGAATTCATCCATTCCTAAGTACCCATCTATCTGAACGCATAGAACATAAGCTCATTTTACAAGGCTCTGATATCCCATAGAGTTATCAATCCCTAATCTCCTTAGAGAAATTACAGCACCATAAGCTTTTATCAACCACAACTGACTTAAAGAAAAATTTCAAGCGATTCTGGCTTCTAACAATGATCACCAAAACATGATGTGAAAGAAAACCCAAACCTCTTGATCCAACTATAGGATGAGGATCCCAACACCAAGTGCCTGACGCCGGACTCCCCCACATACTGCAATAGGGCGTCCGCAGGATTGTCTCCAACCAACACCAAAGTCTCCACCTAAACACCGTATCCAGACATTAAGATTGCAAATATTCAACTTCCAACAGGAAAATTGAGATTCAAAAGATCACGGATGGTAAAGATTACATTTTTCGTGCCGCAGAGCTTTCGAAACCCCACGAAAACCTGCTGGGCCTTGATCTTTTGATCAAGGACATACATATCCACCACCTCTCTCCCCATCATCTCGACGGGCATAAGCTTCCCCGCTGCATGAAACAAGCAACATCGCAACCTTTAGGCTCCTACAATTGCAACCACCGGTTTGGAGGAAAAGAAAAGAGGATGGTTGAGAAGAGAATAAAGGCTCACAGGGGGTTGGAATGGCGGAGACGGAGGGGATGACGTAGACGAGGACGACGCGGTGGAAGTGTGGGGCGAGGTTCACCGCAGCCCACCGCACCGCGCGGCGGCACCGGTCCCCTCCCCTAACCCCCACCATCACGGCGTCCGCCGGCGCATCAGCGTCGTTGGCTCTGGAGCTCGACATGCGCCACCGACGGAGGAGGAGTTGGAGAGGAATCCTGCTTTCCCTCGAGAATTAAGAAGCAAAGAGGTTCAGAGAATTATAGGACTCCAGTCAGAGTCAACGGCGGGAAGCAAAACCGCAGACGCAACGCTGCGAAGCTTCGCAGACGGAACGTTACGTTAGGAACTCGGTCTTCTGACCGTCATCTAAAATATTTTATACTTTTTAGATTTATTCTTTTGAGTCTTTTAATCCTGATTTTTGCGAACTTTTTATCTTCAGTTGAGACCAACATTTATTCTTTGGATTCCAAAACTATGATCCGATAGATTATTTTGTCCACTTAAAACCGGCATTTCCTTAATTCTCGTTTATTGTCACATAATCTTATTTTGGTATTAAAATCCTACGTGAAAACTCACTGACATTTTTTTTATAAATTAAATAAGTTTTTTATTTTAATCTTCTGTTTATGTGGGTGGGTGAGTGGGGTTGGAATTCGTTCGCCATCGTTTGGTCGGGCTGTTTTTACCTTTAAGTTTGATAAAGAAGAGGACATATTACGAATCTTTAGGGGTCCCTTGGATGGTTGATGGCTTAACCTTGTCTCTAATCAGTGGAGGAATTATTTTCGGCCATCGGCAGCAGTGTTTACTAATAAAGCTCATGTTTAAATTCGATTGGCGGACTTACATGTTGAGTTCTTTGATAGAGAAGCTATTTTTAAGATGGTTTTGAATGCAGGGACTCCTATTGCTATTGATGTGGTGACAAAGTATACAAATCGATGTAAGTTTGCTCGCATATGTGTAGAGGTGGATCTCACCCAGACGCCGTGTATTGGGACGAGGCTGAAGAAGGAGAGTGGTGAGGTGTTTTCCAGCCATTTGTGTATGAGAATATGTTATTTTGTGATGGGTGCGAACACTTTGGGCATAAGGAGGAGCGCTGCCCTGAGTTGGTGAGGGAGAGGCTTGCGGAGACAGAACAGGCGAATGCTAAGGGCAAACAAGTGATGGATGTTGACAAAGTGCAGACTCCAGTGTTATAGGGGAAAGGTAGTAGAGAGGGGAGGAGCGTACAAATGAGTCATGATGGAGGAGAAACTGTGACGGATCGATCTGGAAGCCCGGGTGACTGGTATATGGTGCACAATTGTCGACGGTGGGGATGTCAGCCGCCTCGGGTGGGAAATGAAGCTCCGGCGGGTCGGTGGAGGCATGTGCGTGACGAGGTACAATCCATGGCGCCAGCTCAGCAGAGGACACCTCAGCAGGGGGCAATCTCCGCAAACGGGCCGCATATTGGAGGACGTGGCTCTGACAATGACAAGGGTGGTTAGGAGGCAACGACTGGAGGTGTGCGGGAGGTAGCGACAAAAAAGGGCGACGATGTGCTAAGGGAAGCGAATGTTGGTGGCGAAGGCACTAGGGTTGGTAGGGATCAAGGCGAAGGTTCCAGAGCAGTCCCCTTTAAAGGAGACTTGGCTGGGCAGACTAAGGCAGGTGCTGGGCCGTCTAAAACTTGGGTTGGCATTGTTGGGGCCCATGGTGGTGGTAATGCCAAGTCCAGCGGGAGGATTAATCCAAATCGTTTGAGCCCAATAGAATCCCTCCATGAACTTGATGATGAGGAACTGGCGGAGATGTCCCTACACGAGGTGGACTGGTACACGAGAGAACGCAACTGGGATTCTCGCCCAGGTCCTTTGGTGGTGCCTCGCGGGTATTAGTCATACGAGACTCTGCGGCTGGATGGGGAAGATGAAGCGAAGAAAGGGGATCTGGCAGAAGAAAAGATGGATTAGAGAACTCTTGATGGTCACCATGAGTATGGAGAAATGGTGTTGCAAGCGGCTTTCCTTAGTGATTCCCAAGCCCTGATGATAGAAGATAGCCAAGCAAATCACCCTGTGAAGGACCAGCCTTAATTGATGGAAGCTATAGAGCATCAACCACATCCCCCGGGATTCACGCCTGAGAGGAATGTGTCTTTTGGGAGGGGTTGTGGTAATGGAGGAGGAAGTGGAGAATGCTCCGGTAAGTACTGCTAAGAGAGCCAAATGGTTAGCTTCAGGGGACAGGCATCCTCGTTGTACTGGTGATCCATGACTAGAATTCTTGTGTGGAATTGCCATGGGTTGGAGAAAATAAGAGCTACTCGTGTGGCCAAGCGTATGTTGAAGAAGAAAATTTTGGATCTATTGTTTCTGCTAGAAACGGTAGTGGTGGAGTCTCATATGGTGTTCATCAACCAAATGCTCGGTCCAGGTTGGAGAACTTTTTTACTTCCTTCAAAAGGGAAACATGGTGGTATATTGGCTATTTGGCGAGCTGAGATTGGCCGTGTCTCCTTCCGCCATTTTTCTAAGCAAGTAATACATAGAGTGCTGACTTTGGAAAGTGAAGGGCAATGGTTCATATCAGTCGTCTATGATGCACAGAACCGATGGGAGAGGAAGCAATTATGGGAGACGTTGAAGAAGCTTAATAACCAGGGATGCCCTTGCTTGCTAATTGATAATTTCAATGTCCTTACATGCTATGAGGAGAAGCGGGGGGGGGGGGGGGGGGGGGGGGGTAAGACTTTCAAGTATAATAGCTATGTTACTGACTTTATATCATTTATCGATGCAGATGATCTCATTGATCTAGACTTCAAAGGGCTATCGTTTACTTGGTCTAACCAAAAGTTTGGGGCTGCTAGAATCATGAAAAGGCTTGACGGGGTTCTTTGCAATCCTCTATGGCACAAATGGTTTCTAAGGGATGGGGTTTCACATCTTCCTCGTTTGGGGTCCAACCACCGGCCGCTCCTCCCGGACTTGGCACGTTGACATCTTTGGACCAACAATGTTTAGGCTACAACAAATGTGGATTGGCCAACTAGTCTTCAAGCAAGGGGTTAAGAGGGCTTGGCATCGGAAGAGGCACAACTCATTACAGTACATGTTTCGTGGGCGTGTCAAGGAGGTCAAGAATCTAGTTAAGAACTGGATTTGAAAGCAACACCTTCTTCACCATCTTCACAGCCTTTATTTGGCAGAGGAAAAAGGTCCACTGTCGCTACAAGAGGAGCAAAGGATGAGGAGTATTGAAAATCAGATTGTAGCACTAGAAGCGAGATGTGAAGCTTTAATTTGCGGCTCAACATCATCGATCAACCTAGGTGGCAGAGGGGGATATGAATACCATATTTTTTCCATATGGGTGCCAAAGCTGAGTCCTTTTGCTCGCGGGTTATGGAGCTTCATATGGAGGATGGGAGTGTTGTCTCTAGGCATGAGGACATAGCTGATTTATTTGTTACTCATTACAAGAAACTTTGGGCAAAGGATGTGGGTCAGATGGGGATTGAGCTACCTTCCTTGCCTAAAATTTCACAAGATGTAAAATCTGCCTTGGTTGTGGAGGTCAAGACTGTGGAAATAGAACAAGCTGTTCATTCAATGGGATGTGATAAGTGTCCGGGACCGGATGGGTTGCCCATCGAGTTCTTCGTTCAACATTGGGAGGTTATGGGTGAGGATGTGACTTGGCTTGTGCAAAGTTTTTTCTTGACTGGGAAGATGCCAAGTGGATGGAACAACACATTTGTAACATTCATTCTAAAGTGTAGGAATCCCTGGAAGATCAAAGATTATGGGCCAATCAGTCTATGTAATGTGCTCTACAAGATTATTTCGATTGTAATGGCTAAGAGGTTGAAAGGTGCTTTTTAAGAGGTCATTAGTCTGGAACAATCGGCTTTTCTTGAGGGGAGGTCTATTCATGATAACATTGGTGCTGCACAAGAGTTGTTGCATTTTCTAAAATGTGCTCCGAAAGCCAAAGCTCTTATGGCGGTGAAATTAGACATTCGAGCAGCCTACGATTCGGTGAGTTGGGGGTTTATTAGAAGGGTTCTTATTGCCATGGACTTCCCTCAATAGTGGGTGATTTGGATAATGGAGTGTATTTCTTCAACGATATTCTCACTAATCATCAATGGTAGTGTTTGTGGGTTCTTTCTGGTAGCAAGGGGCTTGTGACAAGGTGATCCAATATCACCATACCTAATTATCCTTGCACAGGAGGTTTTAACGCTCCTCCTTCAAGTTCCTCTCACTACTTTAGAAGGGGTATCTTACCCGGGATCTCCTCTTAAGGTAAGCCATCTATTCTATGCAAATGATTCACTGTTTATTACCACAACAGCCGAGAAGATGTGAAGAAGTTGGCAAATGTCCTTAAAAGATACAAGCTGCTGATTGGTTTGGAGGTCAGCCCTGAGAAGTTTGATGTTAAGTGCTCCCCCTCAGCTTCTTCAAGACGCAAACAGAAGTTACCGCAAATTCTTGGGTTATTGGTGAGGACTGGTTCGTGGAAATACTTGGGAGTGCCATTGGATGCACGGCGGTTACTGGTTCATGATTTTAACTTCATCATAGATGCAATGCAGAGTAGATTGGCTGTGTGGAGGACTCCAATTAAGGCAGAGGCTGGAAGAGCAGTGCTTATTCAATCCGTCCTATAGGCCCTTCCTTTGTTCGCTATGACTACTACACTCGTTCCTGCTACTACTCTGAAGAAAGTGGCTAACTTGCCTGCGGTTTCCTCTGGCAAGGTAAAAAAGGGTGTCTGTCAATTGTGGCTTGGGACAAGGTTTGTCACACCCCGACCTAGAAAATCCATTTAGATCGGCGCGTGAGCCATCTAAACATGTTTACATCATCAATAGACACAACAAGCATACAACCTAACTAATGCACATCACACGCATTCGCAAACAACCATGCAAGGATGTTCTAGATCTAGAACTATCCCATTCCACACTCAAAATCTCAACCGCAAGCCTAATCCTATCCTTGGGATCTACAACTTGCTCTGATACCAAACTGTCACTAATTAGGTGACTCACGCCCCGATCTGGATGGGTTTTCTGGGTCGGGGTGTGACAAGGTTTGGCAGCACATGATGGAAGGAGGGCTGGGGTTCAAAGATCTTGATCGTTGGCAAGTTGCTTTGAGGATGGGCCGTGTTGTAAAATTCTTGGAGAGTAAGAATTCACTTTGGGTTGCGATTTGTAGAGCAAAATATGATTGCCCTATTGCCCTGTTGGGTTGTCGAGGTCGTCACCTAGGACTGGTGTATCTACTTTGTGAAAATCAGTTTGCCAGGCCTCAAGTCTTTTGAAACATGGCCTGCGCTGGGAACCGAGACCTGGTTCTGCCTGCTAGCCTTTGTGAAGATTGGTAGGTTGGGGATGGCCATTTATCCTCTAGCCTATGTCCTATGATTGTCGACGATTTCATTCTTGACATGCATGTTGGTGATTTGATCTTTGATGATGGAAGTTGGAAAGCAGCATTCATACGAGCAACATTCCATCCGTCTCTAGCTGATCGGATTCTTGCGCTCCCGCTGGTTAGTAGGGAGGCTATTGGGAGGCCGTGATGGACTTGGACATCCTCAGAGACGATTACTACCACGTCCTGCTATCAAATGCTTGAAGAACAAAGCAATCTACTCTGTGATGAGTCCATGATTACATATTGGAGATGTACTTGGAATGTGCCGAGTGATCCGAGAGTGAGAACCTTTTTGTGGAAATTGCTTCATCATAAGGTTCCGACCCAACTGGCTCGTTGGCATCTTCACTTGACATTGGATAAGGAGTGTTGTCGATGTTAGGTGGAAGATGAAACTATAGAGCATATCCTTTTTGGTTGTCAATTTGCCAAGGAATTGTGGTCTCGGGTGCTGTTGGACTTCGGTTTGGAAGAGGAATTGAAGGACCCGGGGGCCTATTTTGATCTATTGTGCCGGCCAGCCAAAGGGGAGGAGTCCTTGCTGCTCAAAGCTCTTGTGGTGCATGGCCTATGGGGGTTGTGGAAGGATAGGTGTAAGGTCCTCTTTGGAGAAGATAGTGTTGGAGTATATGACTTGTGCCAGTTTACTCAATGACAAGCTAGGGAGTTTCTGATGGTGGAGAAGTCCAAGAAGATCAAGCTTGGGAGGAGACCCACTTGGGAGGGGCAGCGTGTACAAACTGATGCCTCTTGTGATTTGGAGGCCGGCATTGCTGGCCTGGGGGTGATATGTGTAGATTTTGATGAAGTCATCCTTTGGTCTGAGACGGGAACAAAGAAGGTGGTGTCTGTACTGGAAGGTGAGCTTGTAGCCATCAAGTTGGCAGTTTTTGTGGGGGCAATGAGGGCCGGTGGCAAGTTACTAATTGAAAATGACTCTAAGTTTGGTGTAGAGATATCACGGGTTGGATGCCGATGAGCGGTGATATTTAAGGCGTTCAATAAGAGATATAGTGGATGATTTGTCATTTTGCTGATTTTGAGGTCATGTATATCCCAAGAGAAAAGAATTCACCGGCAGATTGGGAGGCTCGAACTGCCCGTGAGTTGTGTTTCTATTTTGTTATTGGGGTGTTTGTCCCTAGTCAATTTTGAGTTGCCTTCCGTGTAGGGTTTTGTAGCCTTTAGGCTTAGCTGTTCAAAAAAAAAAGAAGATTGTTATTTATGTGGATGTATTACATCTATGATATCTTAAGAAATATTATCAGTCTGTTTCTACGCGTCAATGAATAATTTGACAATAACTTTTAATACTATATAATTCTTGGTATGACATAGGATAAGTTTGTATAAGATTAAAGTTATACTATACAATATTTAGCCACAGTTACAAGAAATAATGTATAGTATAATATATTATTAATAGACAAAAATGTCCTTAGATGCCTCACATATAGCGATGGCTTGTAAAACTATATATCTAGTGCATGTATATTAAAATATTGACGCATATAATAATACTAGTACTCACCTGTGCTCCTGACACAGTTTTTAGTTATTGTTAATATAAAATCTTAACAAACTCTCTGTAGTTTGTCTGGTTAGACGGCTGTGTTGACCCGTAGGTGGTCCAGGGTTCGAAGGTTGGTCATAGTTTTTTGTTCACTGCCACCATAAAACATAACCAATAAAATAAAATATTATAAGTCTAACTTAGGGTATATAAAATAAATATAAATATAAGTCTTTACATATTGCATAAGATAATATTAATAGAACTTAGGTTGATATGAATTAATACAGGTTTATATAAAACAAACTTAGAGAATATATATAAAGAAACTTAGGGGATATGAATTAATGCAGGTTAACGGTTATTGCTCCTTATAAGATTGATTTCTTAAGATATCATGAATATGTACACACTAACACACAGTTATATAGAATAATCTCGTGATTAAGAGTGTGGCTGATTATGAGAAAATTGTCCACATTATTTAGATATGTCCTTGAACAATAGGCAAGTGTTATTTTTCGTCTTATAGGATAGGGATGTATCTTATATATTGTATAAGCTATTCGGTGGATAGTTTAAGAAGCTTTTAATGCTAATAATGTATGGTACAATATAAAATAAGTTCATATAAGACGAGAGTTATGCTATATAATATCTGGTCAACAATACGAATGAATGATGTATATAGTATAACATACCATGAACTGACGAAAATGTTCTCAAGTGCCTAACCTATTGTAAACGCCAGTACACCTATATATTAGACGTGTATATTTGGTGATGTATATAACAATGACCAATAATATTTCTTGAGATATCATATATATATATATATATACTAGTACTCACCTGTGCCCCTGGCACAGTTTTTAGTTATTGTTAATATAAAATTTTAACAAATTCCCTGTAGTTTGTTTGGTTAGACGGCTGTGTTGACCCGTAGGTGGTCCAGGATTCGAAGATTGGTCATAGCTTTTTGTTCACTATCACAATAAAACATAGCCAATAAAATATAAAATAAAATATTATAAGTCTAACTTAAGGTATATAAAATAAAATATAAGTCTTTGCATTTGCATATTGCATAAGATAATATTAATAGAACTTAGGTTGATATGAATTAATGCAGGTTTATATAAAGCAAACTTAGATAATATATATAAAGAAACTTAGGGGATATGAATTAATGCAGGTTAACCGTTATTGCTCCTTATAAGGTTGATATAACCTTTATTGCTCCTTATAAGATTGATATACTATTATATATAGCAACAAGGCCGGCAAGCACTGTACTCTACTAAAAACAAATAATACAATGGTTAAGGATATAACTGACCATGAGAAAATAATGCCGGCAATTATGATACTCGTAGATAATACAATGAGCTCTATATAAAATTATACAATCTCGGAGATAGTATTCGTAGATAATACAATGGGCTTTATATAAAACTAGATGGGTCCCTGCCACCTGGTAGGGTAACCACCCATTAGTTAAATCATGGGGGGACGTGGGGAGTGGGGAGGCGTGGGTAATGAATAATTAAGATTATTATATTAGATGGATGTATGTATAATAACTAAGATTGTAACCCATTAATTAACTCACTCGATGTGTGTATAATAACTAAAATCTATTAATTAACCGCATTATATCGGTGAATTAGATCAACCATATGAGGGGAATGCATAACCGCAACCCTCCTTTACGAGATTGATTATACAGATTCGGAGATGATATAAAGTTATACGACATGTAGAGTATTAATTTTTCGAACGTAAAATATTATACAATCCACCGTCGCATCAAACACCCTATCATGATAGTGATGTATAATTTTATCTGACACATTCTTTTATACATTGAATCAAACGGCCATCATAGAATTCTAATACATTTGTTGATGTGAACAATATCACAATTAAACAAGACTTTGATTCCTGTCGTGTTCAAAGATATTAAATCGTTAGGCTAAAGTATGCGTTTGGTACCTGGGTTTTTTGTCAAATTTTTATGTGATACATGTGTTTTGAAAAGTAGACATTGAGTACCTATATTTCACGAACCATTTTTACTTGATACCTCCATCCACCTGTCGTCTGCCGGTCTAACGGCGGCCCGAGCGAACGGGTCACGTGCCTACACGTGACCGGACAGCCTCCTTCCTCTGATCATAAAAACATTATGATAGGAGGGGTTTAACAACCCAAGCAGCGGCGGTGTTGATCCTTTCTTTCAAGATCAGAGGAATCAGCATTGGTGGAGTGGCGGGAGCACTGCTCCAGCAGCTGCTGCACCTCCACCCGGCTTCTCTTCACTCTCTGGAACACCTCCCTCACCTGCCTCTGAAGCGGGCCCATCCCCTCCCCCAGCTTCCGTAACGCCTCCGCAAGCTCCTCGGCTCTATGTTGCCACCCTTCTTTACCTGCCACCGTCTAGAGCAGCACTCTTGCGCTCTTCTCCATCCCCTGCAGCTCCGCTAATAGTCATGCTGAACACCTCTTATCCTTTTTCTTCCATTCCTCTGTTATCTGGTGTTGGAGTGCTGCTAAAGGCGCGGTCCATGCCAGCTGGCTTGGCGGCGGTACCACCGGCAGGGTGCCCGGTGCGTTGGCCCGGTCTTGGCATGGCAAAGCAGCAACCAGTGCCCACATGGTGAATACCAGAACGGAGCTCATGGTTTGAACGCCCAGAATGAGGCTGCCGCCGGCCCTAGTGTCTGGACAGCGTGGCAAGGCCAGGCGGGCGGCCATGGCCTGCAGCTGTTTCGAAGCGAACCATTTTCGAGACACGCTCGTCTGCAAGTGCCCCTCGCTTTTGTTTCTAACATAGAAGCTGTTGTTGTTGTTGCGTACCCTGGCGCCGTCGAGGGACCAAGCCCTCTCTGTCTTGGCATTGGTAGGCATGGAACCGAGTAGATTGGTTAAGGCTCTCGTGGCTCGATTGAGCTGCCCCTGACACGGCGGCCGCTGGCTGCCGCCGGGCTGTTGTTGGACAGCCGAGGCGGCGATGTCTGCGTGACGGAGGCAGTGTTGGAGGCAGGAAATAGCATCAATGACAGCATTACATATGTCTAAAGGCTAAAGCTTTGACGGCCTGATCGAGGAGGCCGGAGACGAGCCGGTTCACCGACGGCATAGAAATCATGGCTGGGTCAAGAGCGAGGACGAGGACGAGAAGAATCATGAACTCCTCTTCGCATAATAGGAAAACACCAAGCATCTTCTCGAGAAATGCCAGCGAGAGCAGCTGCTGGTCATGCTCTGTTCGGACCGTTCCTTCGCCGGGGCCGCCCTCTTTGTGGGCGGAGGATGGCAAGATGGAGTGGAAGCGGGCGGTGACGTGGTTCTGAAAGTGATCGAATTCCTCAAGCTCCAGCTCCTGGACATGATCCACCGAGACGACCTTTTTCCGGGCGAGGCTGAGCATGGACCGCCACATTCTGACAACTGTGTGGAGCGCCAACAAGTGCTGGGATTTCATGGCAGCCATAGGCTTCGCTCGAGAGAGTAATTTATAGGCAGCCATCATAGTTAATTAAGAGATGATGGATCATGGCCCGAGAGGAAGAAGGTGGCTGGTCGGTCACGTGTAGGCACGTGACCGGTTCTCTCGGGCCGCCGTTAGACCGGCAGACGGCAGGTGGACGGAGGCATTAATTAAAAATGGTTCGAGAAACATAGGTATTCAATGTTTACTTTTGAAAACACGGGTATCACATAAAAATTTGCCTGAAAACCCAGGTACCAAACGCATACTTTACCGTAAATCGTTATGATCCCGGTAATTGCGTGGAACAGAAGAGTTAATTAAGAGTGCTGATTGATGCACATGTCACGTGGCATGTGCATTTCACATTATTGAATCGGTAGCTATGCTGCCGATTCATATACATGTCTATCGGTAGTGGTCTACCGATAGGCATGTATAATCTATTGGTACCCCACTACCGATAAATTCGTTGTCGATTCATATACATGTCTATCGGTAGTGTGATACCGATAGGCATGTACAACCTATCGGTAGCCTACTACCGATAAGCATGTATATGACCGATTCATATACATGTGAAATGCACATATCACGTGGACATGCGCACAAATCATTTCTGATTAATTAATACAACTGTCATCCGACACAATCCGAAACCGACCCTACTCGAATTGGCTTGGGTCCAATTGACTCAAGTCCAGACCCAATTCATCCAGGCTAGCATGTGCCAAATTTGGGCTTGCATTCGATTCCATTCCAAACACCAAATAAGACCATTTTGACATTTGAACCAGTCTAAGGTCCCTCCCTTTAAGGTGATTCCAACAGGTGGCTAGATTAGGACCATAACAGATAAAGCCAGGGGCAAAATAGTCTAACAAATAGAAGATCGTCCGTTGGCTTGGCGCCCTTGACAGTTAAGTTCGTTGGTGTCCATGCCAAGAGCGAGAAGGGGAGAAGGGGAAGAGAAGAGGGCGGGAGAGAAGCACTTCTCTCTCTTCCTCTTCCTCTTCTCGCTGCCGCTTTCCTACGATGACTGCAATGGATGAGAATGGCCACTTTCTGGCCTCGAGCCTCACGGCGGTGGCCATCGACAAGGACAAGAACAGCCAGCATGCTGTCAAATGGGCCGTTGAGCGCCTGCTCAGCAGCAATCCCTCGGTCACCTTAGTCCATGTCAAGGGCCGGATCTATCCCAGTAACCGTAGGTACCCTTCCTCTTCGTCAGTCATTGACCACTGCTGCCATGTTTTCAAGAGAATTATGACCCACCTCGCCATTATTGCAATTTACTTGCTCTTTTTGTGCTTCTTTTTTGTGTGTTTGACTAAATGTTCTATCATCTTCGATTAAATATAGAAATGTGTAACCGGGATTGGTTGCTGATACAGATAGCAAATAACTTTTATAAGTTGTGGCTAATTTGCCATCATCAGCAAAGTCCTATAAACATGGAAACAGACCAGTACAATGGATATTTTTAGGAGATACATCAATGAACTGCCCAAAATATTTATCTCAAAATCTTAACTGCAACCCAGTAACTTGATCTTTTGTTCTTGATAAAAACCTCTCTGATTAGACTAAGAGGCATTATGTACGAGTATTTTTCATGATTTATCGTTTCTCATGATCTTTATTGTTGCATTTATGTGAAATTGCAGATGGTCTTGCTGCATCTGAAAGTTTCGAGAATGGCCGAGAGCCAGTAGAAAATGAGATGGCTGAATTGTTCCTCCCATACAGGGGCTTCTGCGCTCGGAAAGGAGTAAACAGTCCTTCCCCTCTCAAATAATTATAAACACATCAATGCCAGTAATTCATCATGGCCTATCTGATTACAAAAATCATAAACGTATTGTATTCGATCCCAGTGTTGCAGAAGTTTATTGAAATTGCAAGTCTTTTTTATTAGTATCTACAGACGCTATACATAATGAACTGCAAAAAAATAGGTGATCATATTTACACAATATTCACATGGATTACTCCTGGAAACCTTCAGGTGCAGTTGAAAGAGGTGGTTTTGGAAGACATTGATATAATTAAGGCCCTGACAGACTACATCAATGCCAACCACATCTGCAACATTGTTGTTGGTTCCTCAAATAGAAATCCACTCACAAGGTCTGTCTATGTCCCTCTCTCTTATGTGTGTGCAGAGCCTGTTGTTCTTAACCCACTGATTAGCAACCTTTTCTTTTGCCTCGCAGAAAATTCAGGAACCCTGATGTCTCCGAACGCCTCTTAAAATCTGTACCAGATTTCTGTGCCGTTTTTGTCATAGCCAAAGGGAAGCCAATAACTGTCCGATCAGCAAAGAATCCTGCGCCAGCTAGTGCTATCCCTCCTAGGAATCCATCAGGCTCTGGGAGTGTGCATCCCTTACCAGACCGATCCATGGACGCTGACGACTATGTCAGGTAAGCAAGGCGATTTTATCTCTGCAACATTTTCATCTCCTGAGGTCGCGAATAAAAGTAGACTGCAGTACAAATTCATGTGTCCTACAACAAAAAATAACCCTCCACTGTTACTTAGTGAGATGATACATGACCTTAGACTTGACCCTTCTCGTGTATTGCTATTGCTTCTTAAGTCTGAGCTTCTGTCTGCTTACAAGATGTCTATGTTTTGAAAGCCTTTTAGATGTAGGTGTCTACCTTCTTAAGATTCCTACTACTAATTACAAGAAGCTATAGGGTAGTATAATGGTGGTACATGGAGTACTAAACAAGGAGCCATGGAAGAATTTTAGATTGCGTGAACTCCAATTGAGCCTGTAATACTAGTTTGTTGAGGTCATACAACATTTCTATGTTTTCCTGGATTAGAGGGAAAGAAAGAACTCACTTGATGCATGTTAATTTTTGACAGAACACCATTTGCTAGGGGTGGCACAAGAGCTTCAGTTCCACCCTCTCCTGTCCCGGAGAGGAGATCCTTTGAGAGGCGTCCTGATTACATGAAGGCGCCATCGCGAGACAGGCCTCTCTCTGGAGCCAGGACCGCGTCCCCCCATGTGTTTGCCGATAGCTACGACTCCTCCAATTCATCCCACCGTTCCCGCGATTCGCTTTCAGATGACAGTGATTTCTCAGGAAACCTGCGCTTCTCATCAATGGACTTCGGAGACTCAGTAGAGTTCTCGTCGGCCTCAAATGACGGCGCTTCAGGTTCTCATTCTCCTAGCGGCGACGTAAGTAATGTAGTGCTGGCAGAAGTAACAAAATGGCTGATCGATCCTTCCATGTCGAGTCTTTCTTTGCCATCCTCGCATTAACAACTGACTGTTTCTTTTTCTGGTGACCAATTCAGTC
The DNA here is from genome assembly GCA_963920575.1 of Narthecium ossifragum. Lineage (NCBI taxonomy): Eukaryota > Viridiplantae > Streptophyta > Magnoliopsida > Dioscoreales > Nartheciaceae > Narthecium > Narthecium ossifragum. The sequence continues at coordinate 26,847,294 of OY986968.1, forward strand.
GCAGCGGGACATCGAGGCTGAAATGAAAAGGCTGAGACTTGAGCTCAAGCAGACAATGGACATGTACAGCACAGCCTGCAAAGAAGCCATCTCAGCTAAGCAGAAGGTTTGTGTTTGTTTGGCTGCAATGACGAACTAGTAAATCTTACAAGAAGATAGCAACTAAAAAATTCTGTGTATCAACAACATTCATGCCATTGGTAACATGGGTTGATTTGCAGGCTAAAGAGCTTCATAAATGGAAGGTCGAGGAGTCCAGAAAGTTTGAGGAATTGAGACAAGCAGAAGAGACAGCTCTGGCGATAGCTGAGATGGAGAAAGCCAAGTGCAAAGCTGCTCTTGAAGCTGCTGAAGCAGCACAGAAGATTGCAGAGCTTGAGGCACACAAGAGACTGAATGCAGAGATGAAGGCAAAGAGAGAGGCGGAGGAGAAGAAGAAAGCTCTGGATGCGCTGGCCAGCTCCGACGTTCGTTACAGGAAGTACAGCATCGAAGACATTGAAGCCGCTACCAGTTGCTTCTCAGATTCATTGAAGATTGGAGAAGGCGGCTACGGACCTGTCTACAAGGCTTGCCTTGATCACACACCTGTTGCCATTAAGGTCTTGAGACCAGATGCAGCTCAAGGAAGGAAGCAATTCCAGCAAGAGGTATATACAAAAGCCCATATATACTCTATTGGTCAAATTCATTGCTTTGCTGCTGTATGACATACTCCATTGTTGATGGCATTAAAGGTTGAGGTACTGAGCTGCATTCGCCATCCAAACATGGTGCTACTACTTGGCGCCTGCCCGGAATACGGATGCCTGGTGTATGAGTACATGGAGAATGGAAGCTTAGACGACAGGCTTTTCCGGCGGGGCAACACTCCTCCAATTCCGTGGAGTGTGAGATTCAACATAGCTGCGGAGATAGCTACCGGACTTCTCTTCCTCCACCAGAGCAAGCCGGAACCACTGGTTCACCGGGACCTCAAGCCGGCCAACATCCTCCTCGACCGCAACTATGTCAGCAAGATCAGCGACGTCGGCCTAGCGAGGCTAGTCCCGCCCTCTGTTGCAAACACAGTGACACAGTATCGAATGACTTCCACCGCCGGAACATTCTGCTACATTGACCCGGAGTATCAGCAAACCGGCATGCTCGGTATCAAGTCAGATATATACTCACTGGGCATAGTTCTGCTGCAGATCATCACGGCGAGGCCTCCGATGGGCTTAACACACTACGTCGAGAGAGCCATCGAGAAGGGAACCTTCGCGGACATGCTCGACCCGACCGTGACTGATTGGCCTGTGGATGATGCCCTCAGTTATGCTAAGGTTGCCTTGTCGTGTTCGGAGTTGCGGAGGAAAGACCGGCCAGATCTTATGACCGTTGTCTTGCCGGAGCTGAATCGACTGAGAAATCTCGGCCAAGATTACGTAGATAGCAGAGGAGGAGGCATCAACGGCATTGGCTTCTATGGTGGAGCCTACAGTTCAGCAAGCACACATCCAAGAACACAGTCTCAGATTCAATCATCAGTGAGTCTCTCTTATAAACAAACTATCTATCCAAATTCTTATATAAGATAAGGTAGCATCTAAGAAATCTCTGTGTTCTTCGTTTCACAGGCACAGGTTGTGAGCCAGCCGATTCTTAGTGGACAATGGACATCTTCTACTACTGATGGCTAAGAGATACTATACTCTTTATAGATGTTTGGTAAGTGGCAAGATGTTCTAATGTTTATGGGTTGGCGACCATCAGCAGCTATTGGAGGGGTGGGGTCCTGTACTTAGGAACTCTGATAGATGGTTTACTCTTCTATCCTGTAACACACTTGGGTTTGATGACAGCCACTCAATCTTGCTTCGGAGTTGATGTCCATAGGAAATAAGCCAGTTTTTGCATCTGCCCATATGTGATGAAACTATCAATTTATGCAGATTAATGGAAGGGTATAATTTCACATCTAAATACGGTTCAATGGGCTGGATTGTTGTTTCTTTCTATACTCATGTTGATTTCAACACATGATCCAAGGAGCGGATTGATGAAGTCATGGTTCAAGTTTTCCAATTTTACGTCATATATACTTTTTATATGACACAAATCACCAATTGTTCTTAGAAATACTCTGATAGGAGAGTGAGTTTAATCACTTAAATTATATTTTACAAATATATAATCTAGTTTCTAGAAATTTTATAAAAAAAATGACGCTAAAAGTGGGCACCGGTAAATGAACACCATATATATTAAATGCGGTTACCGTACTCAAACTCCTATATTTATACAAGGGAGGTGAGGCTCTGCTCGCTTGGCAGCACGAGATATGGCGATGCGGTGCTTCGCCTCCCCTGTCTCTCCTCCATGTACCACGGTAAAGTTCTCGCTCTCATTCATGGCATCAAGAATCGAATTAGGCGTAGTCTTGTTTATTTTGAGCGATATTAGCAGGTGAATCCAAGAATTCTCGTCTCCAAACAAGTCTGCTCTTTTGCGAAGACCGGAAGGGATCGAAGTATTCGTTTGATGACGAGAACCAATGTCTCGGCTGAACGGGATCTCTTATTGACGGAATCCGATCGTGTCGACAGTTCCAATGGTTGGTTTTTGGTTCCTTTAGTTTGAGTTACCTTTTGTAGTGGAATTTGAAGCTCAATTAGTTCATTCTTTAATTGGAAACGGCTGTTGTGATGTGATAATATGTACCCGTGGTTTGCACAAAATAGTAGCCCTAATCCTTTTCTGCTTAAGTTCTCAATTTGGAAAAGATTGAATCTTTGTGCTAGTTTAGTATGTAACTTTTAGCATTTGGCTTGCTTTTTTTTGTGCCATATAGTTGATATGAGTTACGATTTATGATTTTGAGCTATTGTAGGGTAGAAAGTTTTTATCTTTCAGACAAGCGTTTGACACTAGCTTTAAAAGGACTCTAGTTTCTTTCTAACTCGGGGTTCTTTGGTTATCCAAGAACACATCCAAAGTGTTTGATTTAATCATCCTTAGAGGACTCAATAATGCGAGCTCTAAAATTCTAGATAGAAATTTTGACTTTAGAATGGATTTATCGTGGCTGCTTCATCATTGCTATGGTCATACTAGGGATGTGTCCCCTCATCCTCAAGATTTAACTAAATACAGGTGTCGCTGCTAATAGAATTGTGTAATTTGCAATCTTTTGTTGTATGGCATCTATGCAACTAGCATGATTAATTCTCTCTCCTCAACTTTCTTGTGTTAGTCAGAATTGAATGACTCCGTTGTTAGATTTTGCAAGTGATAATCTGAAGCCGACCTTTTCTTTTAGCATTAGGAAATATGATATGAAGTATTTTCTTTAAATTGAATGCAATCCATCTCTCTGCTGATACTTTGCCTTGTGATTTTGGATCTTGAAGATAAGTTGTGATGTTTGGTGCAGATATCGGAGTTGTTAGTATCCACCATGTTGGATTGCTTTGTCAGAATCTTGAAAAGTCGCTTGACTTTTATCAGAACCTTCTTGGTATGTCAATGCTTCATGCTGATTCTTTTTTTTTTTTGAATTTGTTTACAAGAGGACCATTTAATGATTTCTTAACAAAAAGCAGGTCTTAAGATAAACGAGGCGAGGCCACATGACAAGCTTCCTTACAGAGGTGCATGGCTGTGGGTGGGTTCTGAGATGATTCATTTAATGGAGCTTCCAAATCCTGATCCGTTGACTGGACGCCCTGAGCATGGAGGCCGAGATCGTCATGCCTGTATTGCAATTCGAGATGTCTCTAAGCTCAAAGCTATCTTTGATAAAGCTGGTAGGTTTGCAATGAGTTATGATTTGAGCTTTTTATTCTGTTTCAGATATTCAAGTACCTTATTTGATGACTTATTTGAACATAGAATAGTGTCTAATAAATTGCTAATGTCAGTTATGAGTTATGACTACCTTGAACTGGTTCCAAGGCTCCTTTGAGTGCATCAACTTGTGCTTTTAGGGTACTGGTAATTTCCAGCTAAAGGCGAACTGCTAGAAAGGATAGGTATTCGTGCACAAAGTTTGGTTTTGCATTCAACTAGTGCCGCATCTTTTTTGTTTATAGTAAAGATGATTCTGCTTATGTTAAGCTTTCATTAAATGGCTTATTCATAAGGTATATGATATCAGGGAAATCTATCAACATGATTATTTGAATGAAACTTTTTTTCAAGCTTGCTTATTTGTGGTACTGAATTCTTAAATTGGTCACCACTTACCTGTCTGCCTTCATGGTGTTTAAAAATGAGTTATTCATAAGGTCGACGTCTGTTATGTCAACTCAAAAACCTCTGTTATGATACTTACTTAAGACATTACGTTCTTAGAAATGTAAGAGAAATTAACAAATCAATCGTCTATATTTTCTAATCTTTCACCATTATAGGCTAGCTTCTCCGATTTGTGCAGGCTTTTTATTTTTATTTTTGGTTTTTTTGTCTATTTGTACCAGTTTGAACCTAAATCTTCAATCATGGGATAGGTCTGTCTCCCCGTGTTCTCAACTGCTTCATTCGAAATTAATGCAAAATTTACATTACAGCAGTTTCAGCCCTGATTTGAAAATTTTATTCACAACTCCAAGTTAATGCTGTGTTCTCCTCTCATCTATTAAATGCATGTCATATTTCGTTGCATGCCATTATCACACATCATTGAACTCATGCAGCGAGTGGGTTTCGCTATCTGATTTATGACACTAGGTCGCAGGTCATGCACCATAGGGTGCCTTGCTTTGTGACCTCAAAAAATTACGTCTCAAGGCATGCATCATTGTTGGTCTCCATATAAGCGGTTCATGGCTTCATGCTATACTACTACTAATGGTTTGCGAATGTAGTTACATCTCTTCTTGAGTCCTTTCTTTGACCGATCATAATTAGTGAGCATGACCTTGCTGTAATAGTCACATACTTACCTGAGCTGGAAATAAGATCAAAGTACGGGTCTGCCAATACTGCCATGTCACCTTTGTGAGCATAAAGACAGCTGTCGTTACATTTGTTTGAACTTGGAGCATGAGATCAAAGTACGGGTCTGCCAATACTGCCATGTTACCAGAATTGGGTTGGGTAGTTCGACCACCCTTCTCTAGACTGTGGAATCTGCCACCCTGCCCCTGTGGACCTCCCCTCTCCCATTTAGTTTTTGATTTCACCCTCTTTTTATGCTTTTGTAAGCCCCCTGCTCATCTTGTCAAAAAAAAGAGATGCAAAAGAAAAGATCCTTGATGACTTCTTTTTCAGTTTCTCTTTGACGTTGTTGTACTTTGATGTCACTGTTCCTGACCCTCTACATTTGGCTAGGTAGATGCTATACTTTCGTTAATTTCATCTCTTTCGACATTGTTCTAGGGATCAGCTACACACTAAGTCGTTCCGGGAGACCTGCTATCTTTGCACGAGACCCTGACGCAAATGCACTGGAATTCACCCAGGTTGACTGACTGGAGCATGCCATACCTGGAAACAAAAGAAGACACCAGAAGAATGGGAAGATCAATTGTGCTACGTTTTTATTTTATTGACTATAGATTACAATGACAACGACAACATGTTGTATATATGAACATAATGATCAAATTAGTCTTCATGGTTCATGAATTCACCCAGGTTGACTGACTTGAGCATGTCATACCTGGAAACAAAAGAAGACACCAGAAGAATATGAGAAGATCAATTGTGCTACGTTTTTATGTTATTGACTATAGATTACAATGACAACGACAACATGTTGTATATATGAACATAATGATCAAATTAGTCTTCATGGTTCATGAGAAACTCCTTATTTTCTTCCCACATATGACGTTTATGCGAATATAATCGGTCAAATAACATCCTTTTCTCAGCCCTATGTCATGTTCTTTCCTGAACTAAATCCAGTTGTCATGTAGCATTAAAAATCCCTCCTACTTTCCTCTTCGATTCCATGCAAACAGCTAATAGCTGACGACCTCCCTTATAGTTGTCAAAGAGATCCAATTTAAACTCGTTACGTAAGTCTCCCATCTGGCCAAATGATTAACTCATTAATATCTCCGTTGCCATCAGTTAGCCGGTGGCTGTGCCAGCAAGGCAGTACATTATTACTAACCAACGGTCACTAATCTTGTCAGTAGTTTCAGCCACGTGTTCATCAACAATAGGTTGGGTTGGGCCACCGGAGTAGGTTAAGAGAGAGAGAGAGAGGGTTTAGTATTAAGTATCTATCCATCCTGAGACTGCTGGGGTGTCTGATGACTTCGTCGTCTATCTGCACAACTGTATACAGTCAGATAAATAAATCGAAGATAACAAATATATACATAGATAGATTCGATCCAAGATTAAGAGGAAGCGAGGAGAGAAGCGAGGAGAGAGAGAGAGTGAGCTGGGGAGGGCGTGCGCAGCAGGGAGGTTGGAGAGAGGTGGTGATGGAGGCGGAGATGAGAGAGAATGGAGAAGGGGAGGAGGGGCAGGAGCAGGAGGACGAGCCGCAGGGATCGAGCCTGACGATGGAGAGGGTGGCGGCGGCGAAGCAGTTCATCGAGAACCACTACAGATCTCAGATGAAGAATATCCAGGATCGCAAGGAGAGGTATGGGTCCTTAGGGGAGCTGTGTGGATGGATCCATCCGTGCAGTATCTCTTGATTTTTACACACACTCGCTTTCCCACTATCTTGACGATGATCTTGATCTTGTCTCGCGATTAGAATGTCGAATCTCGATTTCTAGTTGTTAATTCTTGATGTTGTGTTCTAGTAATTTGTTTGCTTACCGTTGGCGCGGTTCTCTTGTTTTCTTGACGGACTGCGAGATGAATTTGGAGATCTAGGGTTGGATAAAATGGGCACATTGGAAGGTAGGGTGCGTGATTGATTAGGTTTCGGCTTGGTTTAGAGATTCGGGCGCATAGTTGTGGCAGCTGAGCTTGGATTTGGGAGGAATGTGGCAGGGATCGTGCATTGGCATGATGTGATTTGTGTTTCATGTGCTGTTATTTTCTCAGAAAGATTCTATTTTTGTTTTATACCAAGAAACAGCAGAATGCCCACCACCTTCAGTTAACTCTTCAGTCTTGCCCATTTTGATATTACAAGTACCATTTGTGCGACGCACTTGTCTTGATTGGTTTTTATTTACTGATTCATCTTTCCTAGAGAAGTTGTGTCATCTAGGAGACCTGTTGGATAGCTATAGGAATAAGATGTTCAAGCCATTCTACTATGCAAATATGATAATCGTCTCAATAGGATATGCTTTTTTCCCTAGGCTCTGAAGAATTGAAAGGGTAAATAAACCTTTGATTATATCCCGGCGAAAATCCAATTGTTGCGAGTCCAATTGTCTAGTCTTTGAGTTGTTTGGCTTTAAATTCACATGTTTCCATTGCTTGGTCTGTTTATTCATCAAAGTATGATGTTACGTGATTACGTTCTTTGACGAGTCCTGTTCCCTTTAATTGTGCTAGGCTTGTTGGTTGACAAGATCTATGTTTGTTTCAGGAGGTGGGTTTTAGAGAAACAATTGGCTTCATCTCGTGTATCCCAGGAAGAACAGATCAATTTGATAAAGGATCTGGAGCGCAAGGAGACAGAGTATATGCGACTCAAGAGACACAAAATTTGTGTGGATGATTTTGAGCTGCTAACAATTATTGGGAGAGGAGCTTTTGGAGAGGTTTGAAGCTGCTTTCTTGCTGGTTCAGCCATGCATAACCTTGCTATGATCAATATATTGCTCCTTCCATTATCAGCATCTTCTAGGGTTTTGGTGCTGGTCATGCGGAAGTGAGCGTCTTCTTACATGTCATTGGATTGAAAACTTTTCCAATTCCCTTCAAATTTTTCTTTAGCAGCATACCAAGCAAGAATATCTTTAAATGTGTTTAATAGGCTTTATTTGATCTAGGTCCTGTAAGTTCTCTGCGGGTAGTTGATCTGTTATCAGAAGCTTAATTAGCTTTGCTTATCCTAGATTATTTTGCAAGGTTTTGAAAGTAAACCTCAAACTGGAAATAGTCAAGCAGCAGGTTTTGGCTCTCCCTTTTATTCTGTACCTTACTGGCTGTGTCCTCTTTGGACAAGAACTTTGTTTGGCTTATTATTCTTTAGGACAATGTTATTGAAAGAAATGAAGGATTTCTGTGCTGGAAATGGGAAGCCCCTAGATCTGATAATTGAAAGCACACTAGGAGTGTAAAGAATGAAATATTAAAGCAGCATATGTACCAATTATGTGATTTTGGCTGTGTGGTAATAATTGTTGGCTGGATTATAGTTTGTTGATTGAATATGGGTTGATACACACAAGACCATGAGCTATTCTACGCGTTGGCATTCTAAATTTTCTGCTTGCTTAAACTTTCTATCGGCATTTTTCACGTAGGAGTGCTTATGGAAGTGCTAGTAGCATATTAGATTTCTGGTTGCTTAACAGTTTGCTAAACTGCAGGTCAGACTTTGTCGGGAAAGGTCCTCTGGCAATATTTACGCCATGAAGAAACTGAAAAAGTCAGAGATGCTGAGCAGGGGTCAGGTGAGATTCAAAATATCTTTCTAATATGATTTTACTGCTAATGCTAAGTTACTCTGATGGTGCTTGGATGTTTTCATCACACTTTAATCTTGAGTTTAGTTAGTGGTCAAATTTTAAGATGGAAATAAGTTATGTTGGGTTCTTTAGCTGCAAAAACATTAGGAATGTAAAGAAAGGGCGAGTATCAGGAAATTTTAAAATTCCACTGCAAATTGGGTTAGGTAATTTCATGATTTCAAAGGTGGTGTGAAGCTTCTGGGAAGTAATGAATACAAAGACCAGAAGTTGTAAGTTTAAGTTTAACACAAAATAAAACTATTACCGCAATTCTCCATACATACCACAATGTCTTATATAAATATGATAGCGCTTTGTTCTTTCAATGTTCATCCATCTACAAGTTAAGACACATTTTGTTCCTCTGTTTCTACTTTCTTTGATCGCATCAGTCTGACTTTAAGTATGGTAACACAATCGAAAAAACTTGTTGGTGCAATTTGACGTCAACTACATCTCAAAAAGAGGGTAGTTGCCTTGGGAATGTTCTTGCGGCTTTCACCATGGTTTGGACTTAGTAATGGGTATGTCATGTAGGAGTTCTGAGGTAGGAGGATTAGAGTTAATTGGCAAGTAACTTATAACGAATTTGAAAGGTTCTAGTTATACTGGAGTCAAACCATAAATAGAGCCGGTGTCCTTTTTAACCTACATGACTCTGGCTGGGGATTATGTCACAACTAACAACCAAGTTTTTTAAGACCTGAGTATTAATGACATGGTACTAGCTTATATTGAATCCACATTTTGATGCCAAAAACTTTGATTGTGCTCTAACCTGATACAGATTAACCTTTATTTTGGTGCTTCAGCAATCTGTCATATTTTGATCAGTGCTAGTTTGCTGAGGTTCCCTCATGATAAACGTTAGATTAATTGAGAAGAATGGATACCAACCTTTACTTTGGCATCATTATTGATGACACATCAAACATACTGTAAAGTAAAGTTTGCTCACGTTTCTTTCTTCAATATTTACATTTTGATTATGATAATAACTAGTAGTTTATTGTATTGTAGGTTGAACATGTTCGAGCTGAAAGGAATTTGCTTGCTGAAGTTGCTAGTCATTGTATTGTGAAACTTTATTATTCATTTCAAGATGCAGAATACTTGTACCTTATCATGGAATATCTTCCCGGAGGAGATATGATGACTCTGCTCATAAGAGAAGATACATTAACAGAAAATGTTGCAAGATTTTACATTGCTCAAAGTGTTTTGGCAATTGAATCTATCCACAAACATAATTACATTCATAGGTCAGTGCTTAATCATACTGCATCTTGATCTGTTGTGTCGGAATTTGGTCATCAGGAAAAACCTAAATCAGTAAATGACTTACTTTACTTTGTTTTCACTATTCAGAGATATTAAGCCTGACAATCTTCTGTTGGACAAAAACGGTCACATGAAGCTGTCAGACTTTGGTCTGTGCAAGCCAATTGATTGTGCAACTCTTTCGACATTGAATGAAAATGAACCCCTCACAGATGAAAACCTTAGGGAGTCGATGGATGTTGATGGAGGCTTCTCTGATACCAGAGATGGTAACAGGTGGAAAAGCCCCCATGAGCAACTTCAGCATTGGCAGATTAACAGGAGGAAACTGGTATTATTCATTTTTTACTTGTTGTATTATGCCAGTATTACAGTAGCACATATGGTTTCTTGGCTAGTCCTTTAGTTCAGTTTACTTATACAAATGTGAAGTAACTGGATATATTTTGAACTTTTCAGGCATTCTCCACAGTTGGCACTCCAGATTATATTGCCCCAGAAGTATTGCTTAAGAAAGGATATGGCATGGAATGCGACTGGTTTGTATGCTGGACTTTTAAGTTAGCTTCTGTAGTGATATTCCATACTTATGCCGATTTGCATACGATTGATGGGAACTTTTGCTTTTTAGTGACCATCAAACTTCTTCTGGTTAATTTTCTACAACAATTATGGAGAATGGTCATAGGAGGTCTCGTGATTTAAGTACATGGAATTTGCATTATTTGATTTCATGAAGGAGAAGGAAGTTAATTTTGCTGTCTAAAGCAGCTTCTATACTTCTTCTATGCTTCTATTTGTGTGATTTGTGTGGTTGAACTTGCTCCTGCAATTCCTTATAGTGCTGATAAAATTTATTCCTTTCTATGAGTTGGTCAGATGTGCATCACTTAACGGTTTTGGATTTTTTGCTGGCTTTTGCATAATGGTTGTTTTTTTTGGTGTGTTGGGGGGTGGGTGGGATTTTTATTCTTAATGTTGTTTGGTTGTTTGCACCTGCCAATTAAAAGAAAGAGAAGGATGCATTAACTTGTGACATGAAGGATGTTGAACATATAGGCTGCATGTGTGACAATATTTTAAATGTTACTGATCGTTATAGACTGGTTGGCACTCATCTCTTCACTGTTTTTTTGATGTCTCATTGTTGTTATATGAGCTTTGAAATAATTGATCGCTGTTAAGACAAGGAAAAAATATACAGGCTTTCCATTTTTTCCTCAAATTTCTACCTTATTATTATCTTTGTTCACTTTTGCTGACTTCTAACAAACATAATTTTGTTTTCATCATGCAATATCTTGTTGATTACTTGCAGGTGGTCTCTAGGTGCAATAATGTATGAGATGCTTGTCGGTTATCCACCGTTTTATTCTGATGACCCAATAACCACATGCCGGAAGGTTATCTTATGAATGCTTCAATTTTATTCGTTCGTTTTGTTATCTTACTATTAGATCTAGATGTGTCTAGGATTCTTAGACTGAAATATGACTAAACTTTTTCCTCATAGACGTGTCTTTTACTTTTTGATTTTGTTTTATGAGTTTCATCGAGCATATACTGCAGATAAAAAAATTTACATTACCAGATCATGAAGGTCAATTTAAGGGGTATGCTTTTTGTAGGTATATGATGGAGATGGAGTGATGGACACTATGTCGTCAGATAGCATCTTTTTAGTTGATTGTACTTTGGTTGGTTCGGATAGGGTTTTTTCGTTGTTTCTATTTCTCGTTAGGTCAGTATCCTTTTTCAAAAGGCAGCTGGCCATATTGCGTTTTCATAGTTTTTCATTGAGAGGAGATTATGCTGTAAATAGTAAACTACATGGATTGATCAATACATCTTGTGTCTTCAACTTACCTATTGGCTTTGCACGTTGGGCTTTGGACTTGTTTAACTTGATTCATGTTAGATCTCTGGATTGTCAGTTGCATTCTGGACCAAGTTTGTTATCCCAATAGACATGCGGCATGTAATCTGGTCTTTTAACAATATTGCTTGCATTGAACATCTTTGGAGTAGTTCTTGTAGCATTTTTTGTTTCTATTGTATTTTGCTGAGTAGAGAATGTGTGATTTTCTTATGGTTAAGATTTTCAAGAGGCCTCTGATTCATTTATCTAAATGAAGCGGAATGAATTTGCAGTTCCTTTTCAATTTATATGTTTTATTCATTTAAGCTCCTCAAAAGATGGTCTGTCTCATTTTACCTGACTTCTGTTAATGCCAAACTTTCAGATTGTGCATTGGAGAAACCATTTGAGATTTCCAGAAGATGCACGGTTGTCACCCGAGGCAAAGGATCTTATTTGTAGATTACTATGCGATGTTGAGCACAGAATAGGCAGTGGTGGTGCTCACCAAATAAAGGTATGATGTGTCAATCGTGTATATTTCTTTAGTTGATGTAACACGAGTGATTTTGATTAGCTAAATTCTTATTCTTTTTCTAGAATCATCCTTGGTTCAAGGATATCGTGTGGGATAAGCTCTATGAGATGGAAGCAGCATTTAAGCCTGAGGTCAATGGGGAACTAGATACGCGAAACTTCTTGAAGTTTGATGAAGTATGGCGTTCTCTTTGCCTTTGTTGTCATGCAACTTAGTGATGAGTAGTCCAATTTTTGTTTTTTTCTTATTACTTTAATTCCTTGACTATGAAAAGCAAAAACAGTTATAAATGTAAAGATGCAGAGAGATTTTTGGTTTTCTTACTAAAAACCATATGAACTGCTGTAAAATTATATGCAGCCTATCAGGCTGCTGTAAACTGCATGCATTATGTGTGTCCCATATACGCAGATTGCAATAAAAATTTATTAGAAAGTTGAATATGTCTAATATTTTACATAGATATTTGCAAAAATATTATAAATATATTGTTGTTTATAAAAGTGACAAAAATAAGGACACACTGTTGAACTTGTTCTACGACACATTCGGAATAGATCTTGACTATCGAACTGAGAGAAACTAGGATGCTTGATTATCACCTTTAAGAGTAAACTTATTTTCTTGCTAACACTAATCGGATGACCTAGTTATGTTCCGTTGCTAACAAGAATCTCATAACTAAAAGAATTGAGTTCTGCATTAGGTGCTTGCCCTTCACCTAATTCTTGCTTAAGGCATGTTTAGAAGTTCATTCTATGGCATGTAATGTCTGTATACATATGCATACTTATAAGTATAAATGTAAATATGTGCATGCGTAAATGTAAATCGTATACAGACACTTGTTTATACATATCTGGTGCGGTAGGGTATTGCTTACAGAACATATGTGGGCTGCGATGTGAACTGCATTTTAAAACAATGTCATGATGCATGCACATTGTGAAATCTCAATTCATAGAGCAGGCATTTGGTTGTAGAGGGAAAATCATCATCAAATTTTTATTTTTCTTTGAATGCTCTTGTTTTAAGCCTTTTCAAGAAAGTTGCCTCAGAAAATTGCTCATTTGAAGTGTTTGCAGTAGTCATATTAAGTAGGAAATTAAGATAATTTTTGGATCTTAGCTTCTATTCATACCTTTCATCGTCTCCTTTCTTATGAATTGCCACTTCCTTTGTTATTCTAACTGTCTAAGTAGATTCTCTTAATGGTTTCCCTTTTTCTTGTTAGTTGGAAGCTCCTCCGGCAAGAACTGGTTCTGGACCCTCAAGGAAGGTAGATAGTGTTTTATTTATTTATTTATTTATTTTGAGTGGTAGAAGTTGAATATCTTCTACCAGAACCAAGGATCTGGACTCTGGCTAATCTCATTTGGAGCTATTGCTTAGAAAAACTGATTTGATATATGATGTCCGGGAAATATACCTTGAAAACTGAGTTATGATGTTTCTCAATATTGATCTTTTGTGTATCACAAAGTTTGAATTGCTGATGCTTCTAAAAGAAATACTTTAATCTGTCTTTTTTCTGTGGCATGCTTACGGATTTGAAAATGTTAGTTGATTTGAGAATTCGTTACAAAGAAGCAATACTTACAAGGTTATTTCTTGTATTTTGATTCAATTAATCAATTTGTCAACAAAGTTTTGCAGAAGTATTGGTAAGAGAGAGAAAAAGGTTAAACATCTTATGCTGTTGTTTGCTTTTTGATTCAAGGATTTGGAATAGTGATATGCAGCTAATGCACCTTTGCTTCAACTTGCTTGGTGCATAATGCTTCTGAGTTTTCATTGCAAGTTTTTATTGAACTTACTTGTAAAGCTTTTGAACCAGATGTTGCTGACTCCCAAAGATCTAAGCTTTGTCGGGTACACATACAAGAACTTTGATGCTGTCAAAAGGTTACATTTGGGTATGAATCATCCTTCTCTGCATAGACGAATTATAAGAGTGCTAAGATTTCTTGATATATCTCATGTGGGAAGAAGCAAGGATGTTTGTTTCAAGCACCTACGTTTGGCAATTTTATGTTTTGAATTTTTTTTCTTCAATATGCTGCTTTCAGATATGCATAAGGGAGAATTATCCAGGTGTGATAATGATTGTTGGGCATTAGATTCTACTTTCTCAGTGGGGATATTTTATGATACGCATGCATTGTTACTGGCTTTTGCAAACATCAAACTGCAAATACCTATTTGGTTTTATTGAAAATATCAGGGTGCTTGTGAGAAACTATTTTTTTTCTAAAACTCTTGTTGTTCACATCTCTGCTGCAATGTTCCAGATTAATAAATGAGTATAAATAGTTTTTGTGTTTTTTTTACATGATGGACATTTACTTAACCATCTGTTATCCTTTATTCGCTCCCATCTCTTATCCTCTTCTTTCAATTTTTAGACACGAAGAGAAGTTCATCCCCCAAGCGCCCCTCCATTGATTCCATCTTCGGTACTTGTTCTGTTCATCCCAAATTTCCACCTGTTGTATATTTATGAATTATCAGGCTGCTTATTTCCTTGATGTTACCAGGTGAGGCTGTTACAATCTCCGGGAAGAACGCCGCTGAGGAAGCTGATACCCAAATGGTTTCATCGGCCGATGCCATGTCTCCTTGAGTTTCTCATTTGTACTTGTAGCTTGCTGGAACACATGTGCCCTTTGGCGCGGCTGTGGAAGTGATCTGCTTGTTTTTAATCGGGTCTGCCCTTCTATGTGTCCAGATAAGCCATCTTTCTAGCATTTCAGAGAGAGAACCAGCATGAAAGTGTACAGTGTGGTATGAAGATTTTTTGTAGGTTGTAACTTGTTGTTCTAAGTAAATTAACATCCTGTTGAGTGTAGACACTTGAATTTTAAGTAATATGATCCTGGTTGCCCAGGAAGGCGGAGGAAAGTAGGCCTTCCCTTGTGGCAGCTTCTCGTCTGGATTTTTACTGGTGTCAATAAGAGTTTGGCTTCATCCAGCTGAAGCTATGTTGATGCTGTTCATTCGGAATTTGAGAACTTTTGCTGTTTTAGTGTTTTTATTTTAAATTTATTATTTATTTATTTATTTAATCCCGGTTTAGGGAGGGAAAATGTCCTCACCCAGCCCAGTATCTCACAGGAAAAACAAATATTCAGGTGGTGTTGGAATTTTCACGCTTGTCATATTAAACAACTGGAGATAGCCTTCTAGACCTGATCAAAAGCGGGCTCGGGCTGGCTTTGATCGAGGTACAAATGAATGCTGCAAGCCATGCCCAAGCTCAGCCCCGCCCAGGGTTTCGGGCCCATTTTTGTGACCACGCCTGCCCAATATTGTTAATAACACAGGCTTTTATTCATTACACGCTGGGCTGGACCGGGTTTCAACCATGGTGAATCCCAAGCCCGCCCAAATACAAAATTCGGACCTGGATTTGTGACCAGGCCCGTGGACAACACAGTTTTTCCCAAGCCTCAAAAAATAACAAGTTGTGCGGCCTGCCTCTTAGTTCATGATCAGGTCTTTTTATGCGTCAGTTACCTTACAAACGTAGATTTAAATCCATTGTACAAAAAATAGCATAATTTACAGCTCGCTTGCTAAGAACATACCAAAAAGCAGATACATCATCGAAACTTTGCTGGTGAAAGCTGCGCTAAACAGATCCACCTGACCTGTTTGCACCTTTTTTCTAAAATAAAATAAAAATAGAAACGGCAATGCCTTTACAACCTCCCCAAGAATCCCAGACCGCCTCAGGGGAGGGTCTTAACCCTTCACGGATATTAATTAGGCAAGACCAGATATATTTGCCCGCCGCAACAGTGGAATAAATGATAGTCATGTTTGCGTAGAAGACTTCAACTTCTCCAGTCTGTCCAGAAGAGCAGAACTTTCTTCACAAGCTTCCTTCAATATCTCAAACCTTGTTGCGATTTCAGATCTTTGCAATGGCTCGTCGGACATGATGGGTCTGTATTGAATCAAACTGGATAGCATACCCTGCAAGACCACAATATTTTATGCTAATTCTAACATTCTGTTTAATGGGCTACGAAAGAGCAATTGTCTTAAGAACCTGATGACAAACACAATAAAATTACTTGCCTCTTGATGTGGTTTCTGGGAATGGCTGCGGATAAGAGCTTTCGCTAACTTATTCCGAAGTGGCAACTTTTCAGAAACATTGGTGTTGAAAATGAAGCAAGTCAGGTGATGCAAAGCTAATGTAAAACTCATAGATCTTCGAGAAGCAGCTCTTTCAAGACCTCCAGATATCCAGGCCTTGACATATGCCTCCAGGATTCCTTCATTGTCCTGCACATCACATCCAAAGGTCAAAATCAGACGATTGCAGAGGCCATAGAGGTACAGTTAGCTGGTCATATTGCACATAACTAAATGCTAGGCATTTGGTTTTCCTTCTTACGTGAACCATAACCAGATGGAAACATAAAGTCAACATTCTCGTCATCAAGATATCAATTTCCTAAAATCCATTAAAAGGTCTATGTGATGTTTAGATTATTCTATGAAAATAAACATTACTACAGATGCCGTAAGGAGATAATAGCCTCTGGAACAATGATCAGCGATGTCTTTCCCACTGAAGCAGCAAATTCGACCTCTTAAGTTCTTGCAGGCAAGGGATCTACAGCTATTGCACTACCTGGTCAGATGAAAACAGCAACCTTGTGTACTTGAGTGTACATAATTACTCTCCATACAAACAACCAAAGGTAACTAACAGAAATCACGCTTTCCAGTATCAATTCCCATGAAGATCTTGCACACATTTTTTTCCTTTTCTTTTTTTTCATTTTCATTCCTCCTCTGGAATCATCGTCGAAATTCTCTCCACCTACTAAATCCCAATGTTGCTTGATTACGGCGATGAAAATGATAGAGATGATCACATAATGAAAAAACCCATCCTTTGACAAATGAAATTGTGGAGAATGATCCACACAATGAATCCGATTAAGACGGGAGAAGGTTTTGTTTTGTTTTCCAAATAGATCCAACTAGTGAGCTAGTAGAAGTCATTATGCTGTATTTTGTATAACTCCGTAGTGTACTAGATAATGACCATCTGTCAAAACAACTAGGCCCGGAACTCTCAAAGAAGAGAAAACTGTTCAAGGAAGAACTTGATATCCTCATATTGGCCACAAAGAAAAAACTGAAAAGAATGGCACAACATATTTGTAGAATAAAGAACAAATGCAAGTTGACAATCTTACCTCAAGCGGCTCCAGGTATCCTTTGGCTTCAGCTACACATTTCTCTATAGGTGGCAGTAGTTCAAGCGCATGAGCCTCAGATAGTGCATTCCATGCAGCAAGTCTCACTGGCACCTCAACAGAACGATGCAGGTAAATCGCTACTTGTCGGCCAAATATGGTGTCACCATAAGATATAGCTCCAAACTGCTCAATAAGGTCCTCAACAAATGTTGTATAACTTTCATGAACACGCTTTTGGAAATCCAGAAATTCTAGGCTACCATTCTCTTCAACTTCTTCCAAGGCAGCTGAAGGAAGTGAAGCTTTGTCGTCCTTTTTTGGAAGGACTTTGATGTGTTGGCCCCTGCACTGATCAAGCTGCATGCCATACACTTGTTGTAAAACTTCAAAAGCCTTCCTACTTTTCTCTTCGTCAAGCACACTCATACCCCCATGTAAAGCCGTAGATAGAGCATGCAATTTCCAAACCAGAGGTACAGCCGAAATAGGTGACTCTTGATGATTAGCTAAAACCAAGGTCATTGCTTCCAAACCTAAAAGAAGGAAAATTCCACTTTTAGCCACATCAAGCACATTGCTAGATGAATCAGTCTTGCTACTTTCAACCTCATCAGTGCTTGACATTGCACTAAGGAACCAATGCACAGGAAGCGGCAGTCTTTGATGTGCCCATTCAACCAGCAAAGAACTGCAATCTTGATAACTGACAGCCATATCTGACATTACAAGGTCCTCATGAATCGTTTCTAGAGCATCATTTGGTTCAGGTATGTCCTGCTGGGGCAGGTCTCTGTCAACCTGATGAGATGACCTTTTTTTACTAGTTAACCACCTATTCTTGAAATGAGAACATAAGGCCTTACCAACATATATGATGTCTTCATTTTTGTATTGCAAGTCAAAGAGTTTGAATCCTCTGTTATCGTGAAGATGATGGATACAAGAACCCAGACACTTCAAAACAGAAGCTTGGAGCAACACATCCAAAGCCTTGTTCAAGGTGACCTCATCTCCAGGGCCAACAAGCAAGCATAAACTGAGGATCGAATTGACTTTTTCGAGTGCAAGGGTCATTTTAGAAGGTATGATTTTTGTTGATTCCATGTCCTCACCAAAAGAAATATCTAGCTCTTCTACTGGGAATATTTGGAGCAAGTCAAGCATGAGCTGCACATCCGTTTGTGCCAGCAATACCCTTGAGGACCAAAAACCTCCACGAGAGGCACCCCAACCAAATCCAATGCCGGGAGCAGGACCTCCTCTGCCGAATGTCTCGACAGATTGCACCAAATGCCATTCTGAAGAAACCACTGCCAAGAAAACATGTAGAGCTCTTGCCAAATCATTTTGTGCCCACGTTACAATTCCCTCTTCCAGTATCTTATCTGCTAAACCTGACCTATATCCTTCCGCATGTTTGGTGTAACTTGAACTTCTAGCTCTTTGAACACATCTGTCAACTGAAGAGGCTAGTCGAACTATTCCCCGAAGACAACTTACAGCAGCTAATGATATATCAGAGTCATTTTGCTGTCTAAGATAACAAAGGCCCTCTACTAAAGAGCCCCTTTTTGTGAGAAGCATGTCAACATCCACGTCTCTTGAACCCAGGAAGTTCAAAAATCCACCTTGAACAATTCCAAGACCAACTTTTGGGACAAATTGTGGCAACCATGGTAAGTTTGTTTCATGAATATCAGTGGTACTCTCAGGGGCTATTCTGTCAAATATCTGCCAAAGCATGTGCAGAATGGCTGAAATCACAGAAAGCATACAGCTCACAGAAACTGAATCATTTACAAATTCTACAATCTGCTGGTGGCTAACAACAAGTGAAGATACATATGGTATATCCTTTATTGATAACCAATTCACAGCAAAGTCAACCATTGGAACCACATGACTCCAGGACCATGCTTCCACGTGATAATCAGAATAATCTCTGGCTTCCTTATTCAATTGCTCCATGGAATGAAGAGTTGGTAACCTTTGAGCTAGGGCTTCCAGAACAAAATATGCTTCTCTCATGATGGAAGCAAATTCACCAAGCACATTGTTCTCAATTAGTTTCTCAAATGTGGGAGGACACAACCATGAGGAAATAGCTGGGAAAAAATCTGTAAAGTATGTCACACAATAACCATACTTGATGCAAACCTTCCAAAACCGTAGTTGTTCAACCATCAAGGCAGAAATGAGTTTACAGTTTTCCTTTCTTAAGCTTATCCACTGCTCAAGGGTGAGGGCGTTTTTGTACCAATGCCACATTGCCTCCTGAAAAACTCCGTGCTTTAACAAATGTAAACAGATTTCCTTGCTAGATTGAGACAACACCTATATCAGAAAGAAAAGGACAGTACCATTTATTAGGATTCACCATAATAGTTGAAGCACATCAATTTTGAGGTCAAAATACAAAGAACAACCAAGTACAGTTGATAATGCAACATGCTAGTATTTTCTTTATGAGTCGTGATTGGTGCACACGCCAGCTGGCGTGTGCATCTCACATTACCGATTCTGAATGCATGCCTATCGGTAGTGGTCTACCGATAGGCATGTACAACCTATCGGTACCCCACTACCGATAGGTTCGTTGTCGATTCATATACATGTCTATCGGTAGTGGGATACTGATAGGCATGTACAACCTATCGGTAGTGGGCTACCGATAGGTTGTACATGCCTATCGGTATCCCACTACCGATACACACTATCGGTAGCCCACTACCGATACACACTATCGGTAGCCCACTACCGATAGTGTGAAATGCACATGCCACGTGGGCATGTGCACAAATCATTTCTGTTTCTTTATTTTTTCCTGGATAAGCATGTTTGGGTCATATAAACTCTCATTATAAGCATGTTATTTTTCTGTCATCGTGCCTTCCAGATTGGCTGATATTAAGGAACTAAAAGGTAATAGTCATCAGCTTTTCCCAACCAACAAAAAGGAGAGAGAGATAATCTATGCAACTTAATTGCAGGATGAATGGCAAGATATATCAACTATACAAACTGTCTGAGAAAATTTGGAAACAAAAAATGCAGACTAGTACCAAAAATTAAGTGAGGTAAAAAATGCAAAAAAGAAAGGAGAGCTGAATTTCAGATACAATTAAAAATTTAAGAAAGCTAATGCATCATCAAATCAGAACTATAATCTATCATTCGAAGGCACATGATTTGTTTAACAACTTGCAAGTAAAACCAACTATAAGAACTAGCTTATGTAATAAGCACCTAGAAGCAAAATCTTAAAGATTAAATTCAATGGGTGCAATGAAGCATGCATTTAGAAAACTTACCTTCAAAAGACTAGTTGCTTTTGTCTGAGGCGGATGAATTTCAACAGTTCCTCGCTTGGTAAAGATCTTAACAATTGTTGGGATAAGCCTCGGACATCGGATGATAGCATTAGCACATGTTGGGGAATGTCTAGCTAAGGCAATGAGTACTGACATAAGGCGTTCCTCTAAAGTTGGAAGAGGATCCATCTAAATAAAACAAAGTAAATATGAAGGTTTGCTAACTTTCTCCATACAAGATTCTATTAGAATAGAAAATGCTAGCATTCCCATTGAAAATTGCGCATAATGTTAAGCAACCATCATCCATCACGTAAGGACATATATGATGATACTTATCAAGGTAAACCATGAAAATTCCTGAAATCAATTAAGAGGTGATTTGTGCTGATCGCATTACATGTGAAATTGAGATAACTCCACTGATAAGTCACACATGAATTATGACTAGTTTATAAAAAATCATATCCAGCTATGAAAAGTTATATGAAGGGCAAAATGTGTTTTTAGCTTCAGCTATTCATATGCATGCCTAGTCACATTGGGCTCATTTGATTAACTACAAACAACAGATATTCACACTCTCAATGGGAGTTTAGTAAGCATTTTTGTCATAAAATTTCCTCATAGGTGTAAAATGCATGCCTGGGAGCTATGTACAAATCACGCTATGAAATATTTGGTGCCTCTTTGGCCATTTTTTAACTTCTGAAGCGACACAGATTCTACAACCCATGCTCATAAATCATCATAATCTTGCAAGGAATGCTGTCTCTAAAGCTTACCAAAATAAGAATACAACACTAAAAATCTGCAATGAAATCTTTTTCCGAGCAATCAGTCTCTAGGAAAGTGTTCTTTAAGACCTAGATACTCACTTGGAATAAACAGCAAGTAAAAGACAACATCCTCTTTCTTTTCTGATAGAATACTAACATTTGCTTCCAGAACCTCCAGAGTGTGAATTCAATTGTCACACATCTGGACAGTAGGCCAATGTTCTTCCTTGTATTTCTATGCGAGGAATGACGAGGAGGATCATGATCAAAGAAACTTCATTCTTACTTTAATGGTTTGTCCGATACTTTATAGCTTAATATGAAAAATTAGGATTTTTTTTTTTTTTGATGAGTTGAGCCCGAAGGCTAGAAACAAGACATAACATTACAGTAGGCCATCCAACACTCCCACCCCGTCGTCACAGGTCCAAACAAAATTAGGATGCTTATACATGCAGACATTAAATTCTAGGTAATGTAATATGACATGAAGGTAGAAAATAACACCACCCACATGTTTCCAATTACTTAACTGGAGCATTTGGGCACTATCACATACTTGTACTACATAACTCATGTGAAATATGGAACCATCAGGATAATGTGCACAAAGTATGTTTTGTTGCTTAAAGCTGAAATTAGAAAGCCAGTTATGCCAACCTCCAAAAGATAGCAAATTCTTGGCAATATCCCCATCCTGATGAGACCAGCAGCAACATCTTGTTCAGCCACCAGAACATCGTCTTGAATAGTATGCTTTTCTTCATTCTCATCATCATCATTCTCATTATCATAGGGGAGTATGTTTGAAGGCTTTGTATTATACTTCCAATATCCGCCATGAAGAAAACCACAATTGATCTCAGGTCTACTCCGAAATACAGGAGCTGTGGAGAGACACTTATCATGTGTTTCTAATTGCTGAAAGCAGAATGTGCAAGATAAGTGAAACATAACCATGGGAGTAAACATTGAGCTTTAGCTATTAATGGTATTACCTCCACATTATTGAAGAAGCTCTCGTTGATTTCACAGCTCAATATGTATTGAATCACCTTGGCACAGGTCAAAACCACAGAGTCATGGTTATCATCCAGAGCAATCCTGTGGATCAGTTGAACTAATTTAATCATCTTACAAAAATTTTCTCAGGTGTTCAAATGTGGAGTCAAGATATCTATGTGATACACAACACATTTATCAGGTAAGAAAGGAGAGTGCTCCCTGCAAAGAAGCACATGAAGGAACCTTGGATATCAGCATAACAAGAAACTCCAATCATCTAGGGCGCCATCCGACATAGTTACTACATTGATTTTGCTAAATCTTATAGCACAATGTACTAAGTTGGCAAAACGACTTCTACATCCATAGTATCTTAACTTGGAATGTCAAGAAGAAAAAGGTACAACCTCCCAATTTTTTAGTGGATTCGAAAATCATGAAGGCTTGAAGTATTGACCAGGAAAAAGCAAGAAATTCAAATCTCTAAGTTGTTTGACACTCACAAATGAAGCAAGAATCAATCATAGTAGAAAACTAAATGCTCAATACTCACCTCAAAGATAAGGCCATCTGAGGCTCAGGTCCAAGGGCAAAGGTCCAAACTGCCTGCCAATCAACATATCCACTTGTATGCATCTTGTTTCGGATATTACATCCAATATCCTCCTTCTGCAAGTTGTGCAGAGCCTTATTCAAGACAGAAGCTAGGATCTGTAAAGCAAGGACTCTTTGTCCAGGTACCTATGAAGCAAACATGGAATCATAAGACTATGATTATCACCAATCAGTATTGCACGTGAAATGAAAATAAAATAGCACTTGTTAGATTGCAATTAATGGAAGGTGGAAGTTCCTGCAAAATCAATGTAAGGTAGAAGTTCCTGTGAGCACTATGCAGGTAAGGAACATGTGTGAGGTTGTAACACCTCTGTGATACCTAATTTTACACAGAGTCACAGACAAAAAATGGACAAAATTGTAACAGTATCCACAGTAAGTAATGCGACCTATTCTCGGCCCAACAACTTGCGCAGTTGGATGTGAGCGACACGGATATAGCATGATATGCACGTATGGAACTAACTGACCATGCTGCGAATGAGTGCTACTGCTTCGTTGATCGTATATCCCATAGCAGCAGGATCTCCCTCAGTTCGCAGGAAGTCACGTTCTGCTACATTCTCCACGTTATGGTGACTGACGTCAAGATTATTACCTGGATAAGGAGGAAACAACCATCACCATATAGATTAATATAGGCACATATAATTTCAATCCACGATACAACACTAAGCAAAATGAAAACATAAATGATAAATGGGGTTGAAGGCATGCATCATAATAGGAGGTCCTTTGTTTACAAACTTACATTATTTTGAATTGGATACGGATGATATTAGGGAAGATAAATCCTTTAGCTCTCGTCATCTTACCAATGTCCATAGATACATGGAAGAAAGGAAGCATCATGGTAGAGCATGTCTATGCTAGAATTCTGACAATAAAATTAACTCATGTATCATGTTTGGCCCCAAATGGATAGTGAACTAAAATGCTAAACCTTTCAAGTAGGAAAAACAAATCCATTATGCTATCATAGGACAACAGGTACGACTTAAACATGGAGCTTAGAGAGCAACTCTTATTTTATCAGAAATCAACTCTATGGCAGAACAAATTTTCATGCTTAAGGGAAAACTCTCAATACCTAGAGAAGGATCCAACCATACCGCTTACCATAAGGTTGTACCTGAGTAGAATCAACTTGCATGACATTCCCGTCCAAGCTAAACCTCAATTCTCGAACCTTCTCGACTCTCTCACTCCAAACCTTCCACGAGCTGCTACCAAGAACACCGGATAACATCCAATTTCCGGATGGTGGCACCACTGGCGTTGAACTCTTTCTGCCATCATATTTTTGTCTATCATTCACATCCTTCCGCTCCTTATCCAACTCCGCACTATCGGCTTTCTTGCTTCCCAACTTATCCCGCCCTCGCTTCTTGAGCATCTGCAATAGACCAGCATCCATCTTGCCCGTTATTTCCGCCTGTGCCTCTGCTATCTCCTCAGGTGACATCTGCTGCAACCGAGCAAGATTCTCAGCATGGATGTCAGACATGAGAGATCCAGCTCCATTCATATCGTGCTCCAACTCTTTCTCTGTTGTACTCGAAACAGATGGCTTCTCAATTCTTATTTCCATCTTGAATTCATTCCCTCGGGAAGAAAATCCAAGCCCATTATCCTCTGATGCTGTTAGTTCTGTCCTCTTGTCCATCTCCCTATTGGAGCTCTCATGGACAGCCTCTTTCTTCTTCTGCTTCTTCTTCTGTTTCGATGCATCACAGGAGGCATCGGAGTTGAGAAACTCTCTCCATCGGCTAAAATCGAGGCCTTTCTTGTTCTTCCTCTCAATCGGGTTCGCAAAGGCCGCTATGGGATCGTAATCCATCTCATCCCCATCCTCCTCCTCCTTCTCCTCCACATCCATCTTGGCGTTTGCCGGAGCCCAATGCTGCGAGGATTAGAGCTCAAACCGTGAGCAACACCTATAAAGAAACAAGAAGAAAACGACCCAAGAGAGGGTTTCATAGACAAAGTTCGGGTTCTAGGTTTACGGGGCCATGGGACCGGTGTCGCGCGACGGGGAACGGGAGCACGGAGGGCTGTGGGGCGGATAGCTTCTGGGGCGACGAGAAGCCCTTCTCCACGATTCTTCCCACGAGCCCTGGCACATGATGGCGCTCCTCTACCTTCTTCTTGCCAGAGAGACTCGTGGATTTCTCCTCGTTTCTGGAATCAAGGGGCTTCTGGAGCTTCTCGTTCGTTTCCATGGCGACCGGTGGAACTCCCCGGAGCTCTCTGGCTTCGTCGGCTCGGCCGTCGGGAGAGCTGGGGTTTTAGAGAGCGGTTAAAAAGGGTTTTGGGCCCGACCCAGACTTGGAGTTGGGTGAAGCCCGATCCGCAAGTGTGAACGCATGTCCGAGCCCGTGTCCGTCAACGCTTGGTCAATGGAAACCGAGATAGAATCTTCTCCGCTGGCCGATAGAATTCAAAATTCCTGTGAAAATTCCACACGGTTGGGCTTTAATAATAGTATAATAATTCCGTTCATCTTCCCATCGAGAAAAGGGAAGAAAGAGAGGGCATCATGAGAAGGGAGCGACTAAGCCCTAAGCTTGTGCTTCCATCTCCAGAGGATTCTATCGGGGAGTTCTTGTGCGTCTGCATCTCTCTCTCTTCTTTGGATCGTTTTTTTTCTAATTTATGTTCAATTTGCTGACCTTTTTGGGTTTATCATGTGGAGAATTGGGTTAGGACTCACAGTGGAACGTTTAAGGTTGGCGATCTGCTTGTCAATAAGGACGGGATCAGGATCATTCAGCGAAGCGAAGAAGGCGAGGTATAATTGTAGTCTCTTTCCACCTTAATGAACTATTCTGGGAATGGATTCTTTGATTTATCTTATGGACACTTGCTCTGAAGAAACATTTATTTGTTTCCGTGGATATTCTTCTTGATTTTGTCGATGAGAATTTAGAAATTGTCAGCTGTTCTAGCTGAAAGTTGAAGTTTTGCGGATATGGATATTCTTATTGTAAAATTTGAGAAGTTTTAGGTATCAATGGGAAAATTAGGCGATGTTCTGGATGACATTAGAGTTTAGGGATTTGATAAGAAAGATTGTTTCGGACTGCTTATAGCTCCCTGTCTAAAGTCCAATGATGTGTGAATTCTATTACATTCTTCATTCCCACAAGTCCACAACCATGTTGGTATAATGGTAGCATGTCACAGCAGTTATTTATCTTCTTTCTGTATACTATTGATCGTGTTTTTCTTGGAATTGTTGCATCAACTTGTTGCAAAAAGTTAATGGAGAGATCATGAATCCATATTCTGTAGTTTCTGACTTTAATTGTTTGTGGGGTGCGTGTGTTACTGTGAGCAGGCTACTCTTGTAAGGGCGACGGACAATCAGTTGACATTAGAGGATTTAGACACAATTAAGGTGATTGGAAAGGGTAGTGGTGGGGTTGTGCAGCTTGTTCGCCACAAATGGACCGGCCAATTTTTCGCTCTCAAGGTAGCCAGAAAGTTTCCTGTTGCCTTTTACTTTCTTCTCAGTCTCTGTTCTTACCCATTTCTGTTTTCCTGTGGGCTGTTTTAAAGAATGTCCTTGTGGAAAGTGTTTTAACATGGTATCATAATTGCAGACGATACAAATGAATATTCAAGAGTCTGTACGAAAACAGATAGCTAGGGAACTGATGATAAACCAGTCATCGCAGTGTCCATTCATTGTTGTATGTTATCAGTGCTTCTATGTCAATGGTGAAATATCTATTGTCTTCGAATACATGGATGGTGGCTCTCTTAGTGATTTTCTGAACAGAGTAAAATCCATACCGGAGCCATATCTTGCTGCAATATGTAAGCAGGTCAGTGCTAAATGGTAGTTGCAGACTGGAGTTCAGAATTCACTTCAATTGGCTCCTTCGACTTTTCTCTCCACAAAAATAATTTTCATCCTTTTATGCTCAGGTGCTTAGGGGGCTGATATATCTTCATCATGAGCAGCATATTATTCACCGGGACTTAAAGCCATCAAATATACTTATCAATCACAGAGGGGAAGTCAAAATATCTGATTTTGGTGTGAGTGTCATACTATCACACTCTTACGGTCTGAGAGATACTTTTACTGGCACCTACAGCTATATGTCTGTGAGTACAATAATCCTGCCTTATCTCCCATCATATATAGCTACAGTGGAAAAGAAAACATGTTCATATCCAACTATATGTGTGGTTGTAAAAAGTCTCTCTCATTGACAGCCAGAAAGAATCAAAGGAGGCAAACACGGTTATATTAGCGATTTGTGGAGCTTGGGTCTAGTTATGCTCGAGTGTGCTACAGGCCAGTTTCCTTATCCTCCTGCTGATACTTTCTATGAATTTCTGGAAGCAGTTACCGAACAACCATCACCTTCTGCACCTCCTGAGCAGTTCTCTCAGGAGTTCCTCTCATTTATTTCTTCATGGTAAAGATGCTGCTTCATATTCCTGAAAAATATGCTTGCCGTTGGTTTATTTTGCCTTTTAATACTCATGCGGCTTCCTAGTTTCTGACATTTTATAGGCTTCATTTCTACCATTTCTTACCTTGTGAGAGATTCTTTGTTGGTGACTTTGGGCCGCAGTCTATATTTTGTAATTTTAGTAGCTATCACAGAGTGCTTTTCTTATTCATTCATTAACGTCAATACTCTAAAAGATTCATTGTTCGGCTTTTTTTGAATAGAATTGATGTTCAGTTTGACTCTAGGGATATGATGTGGAGCAATTCGAGGATCATGGCTCTTAGCCCAATGGCATTTTGATTGGCAATGCTAAATTGAAGTTTTGCTACATGACATTTTGTGCTAATGATATCCTTTATTCTTGTTGTTCCACTGCGATTTTAGGAGATACAAATGGGTGCAATTTGAGAACTGCACGATCTGTCTCTTTATCAAACGCTTTCAGTAGTTAGCATGACAGTTTAAACCATCTTTGTGATGCTATGTGATGCCATATTCTTGGTGCTAAGTTGTGTACACCTGTGTTAAAATGTAGATGCTTATCATATATCCTGAAACTTATCTCCATACAAGTGTTTGACTTTTATTGGTCAAATTGTGGTTAATTGGTCTCCATTTCATTATTAATTCTTCCAATTATACTATGTCCTTGTTCAACATCCTCTGTTCATGGCTAACGATGATATTTTATTGTGGTATCAGCTTACAAAAGGATCCCAAGGACAGACCATCTGTGCAGGTGATGTTGGTAAGCACATTAGACAGTCCCTTCCTGGATTTGCCACCTCTATGGGCTTCCTTTAGTCCTTCCTTACATAATGTTTGATGGATTCAGGGGCACCCATTCTTGAGTATGTATGACAATCAGAATGTTGATCTTGCCCGTTACTTCACTGCTGCTGGATCACCACTGGCCACCTTCTAAAAGCATCGTTTTCTTGACATGGTATATATAAAGAGCTAATTTTTGGCGTTTGGACATGGTTTGGTCATGATATACTATAAACGTGGCAGTAATTGCCATTATCACTCAACGCTGGCCATATTTCGCAAAACTTGGATTTCGACAAGGATCTTTTTGGACATTCGGCTGATGCTTACGATCTCAACCAGGATGCAGGAATTGGATATATCAAAGCACCCATCGACCAGCTAGAATTGTGTTCAGAAAGTTGCAATGTCGTAGAGGGCTTAAATAATGACAAAATTTCTGACATCTTCAGCGCTAATCTGGAGGAGTTGAGCTGGGAAGTAAATACTTGAGGGCCTGGTGCAAGTATGTAAGTTTATTAGTTTTTATCTGTCTGCCAATAGTGATCCCGTTTTGATATTCCACGGAAAAGGAGCCAGCATCTTTAGAAGGTGAAACAACTACCTAGTCTTTTCGAGTGTAGAATCTCTTATGTATCTACTGCAAGCCATAATTTGTGCTTTGTTTGTATAACTAAATGCTGAAATAAAAGCTGGTGTTCGAGTATCACACAGGAGGTATGTTTAACTCTGGTGTTTAGGGTTTAGAGATGTGCCACGTGGTGATGTCTGATTGCTCTGGCTATGGGGCCCCAGACCTCCAACCCAAGCTAGCCACGTGGCCGGTGGAAGGGTGGGACGCAAATCGCTTTCCATTGGTTGGTACCAGGTTGGGCCGCACCAAATTTAGCTAGCTCAGCATCTATGCATCAGTGATCCGTAGGAGAAATTGGAGTCATCTGGGTCCCATTTTATCAGCTATCGGACGCGCGAACACATGCTTAAAAAAATGGTTCATAAATCATAATTAGCCGGACCCACATGTTAACCCAACCATTAGCTGTGCTATTGAATGAGATAGCTCACAACTGTGATGACGTCACCGTCACGGACGTGGGAAATCATGACGTATGGACGGACGCGATTGGAGCACGCCAATCATGCTTCAACGCTTGTGATGCTTCGGTGTGCGTCAACGAGATGAGGTGACGTGGCATTAGTGCTAAAGGTTAGCCTCGAGATCAGGTTCGTATATATCAGCAGGGCAGGCGTGCGGCAGCGATTCGCCCACGAGCTCTTCTCGTATCTTCTCGTAGGAAACGGAACGTGTATAAATTATAAAGAGCGTACGGTCCCTCCAATGTCTGGGGAGGGCTTTTCCGTAGTTTTAAGCGGAAAAGTGGCGAAAGGAGTGGCTCGGATCGCCAGTTTGGCCACCCCACCGCTCGACACCTGTCTCTCCTCTTCTCTCCTCTTCCCCTCCCCCATCTCTCGCTGCCTCTCAACCCTTCTCCTCTACATTAGCTCGCCTTGAACTCTAGACCTCGAAGGGCTCTTGGTTCCGCTTCGTTTCTTTAGTTTTCATGTGCTCCAGGAGAACACGGGGGTTCTTGGATTCTTTGTGATTGGACCGGGAAATCTTATGGTGTGGGATGGAGAAGGGAGGGGCTAGGCTGAGGTGTTCTGGGTTGGAAATGATAGGTGCTAACATGGGTTGCTTCAGATCCAGGGAACCCAGGTGGAAAAGCCCCCCAAGCTTTCGGTGGGCTTTCCTGTGATCCTTCCTACCTTCCCCTTCCTAGGTTCTCCCCCCCCCCCTCATTATAGGAACCCCCCACTTTCCTGCTCTTCAGGATAAGGGTTTCGTTGGATCCTTCTCCCATTTCTTCTTTGTTGTTTGTACCCATGTAAAAGATTAGTCGTATTATGTGCATATAATTAGACGCGCCCCTATTGTGACTTCTCTTGAGGGAGGAAGGGGGAGGATAACTGAGCAGAGCTGCTGGGTGAGTGGGTTGAGGTGGAAAATAGGTGTTTTGCAAGGATTCTTCACCTACCCATCTCCCAAAATTAGATCTTTTTTTTTTTCTGTGCAAATTGGAAGCTCCTCAGATCCTAGCAACTTGTTGATTTGTTTTCCCCTGTTGTGCAATTGGGATTAACCCATGGAACCCATGAATTGGTTTCGTCAATTAGGAAGGGCAATGAGATAACTCACGTCAAATTGATGGCTGAGACTGCTAGCATTGAGTTCAAAGAAGCTGACACTGGTGTGATGGAAGGAGGAGGGAATGGCGAAGAATTGGAGGTGCAGACAATACCCGGAAGTGATGACGATGATGCGATGTCCGTAGAGTCTGAACAGATGGCTGAGATCACTTCTTTTCCTCTCGGGGATGTTGGCTTTCCTGCAAATGTTCCGGAAGGGACCTCAACTCAGGATTTGATTCAGAAGATAAGCATATTGAGCTCGTTAGACACCGCTAAAAGAGTGGGTACTACCATTGAGACTACTGCTGGGCCTTCCCTTGGGGAACCGGGCGTGAATCCAATGGCTTTGTCTATTGTTGAATCTGGTTTGCATTTGGTATCCAAATCGGAGGCTGCTCCTGCTGAAAGTCAGATATCTGGAAGTAGCGGGAGGAGTGTATTCTTAATTGACTACGTACCTCTTTGGGGTTGCATCTCTATCTGTGGAAAAAGGCCAGAGATGGAGGATGCTCTAGTGGCGGTGCCTTGGGGTTTTGAGATTCCTCTCTGGATGTTAGCAGGCGAGAACCAGTTAGATGGCCTCGATCCATATGTAATTCGCTTGCCTGCCCACTTTTTTGGAGTCTATGACGGTCATGGTGGTGCTCAGGTACCTGGAATAGTTCTCTCTATAACATATTCCATGCATATAGATTTGATGGTTTACGTCAGTTGGATGGTCTTGAATGGTTGTTATTTTTATTGTTCCAGGTTGCTAACTACTGCAAGGATCGTCTGCATTCGGTCTTGATCGAAGAGATTAAAAATGCAAAAGTTGTAGGAGAAGTTGACGGAGAAGCTTTTGGGAACAAACGGCAGAGGCTATGGGAGAGAGCGTTCACCAGTTGCTTTCTTAGAGTTGATGATGAGGTTGGAGGAAGAGTAAGTAGGAGCATTGTTAGAAGCATGGATACTTCTGAAGAGGCCTTTGATCCTTCCTCTGCTGTGCCATCGGAACCTGTTGCTCCAGAGACTGTTGGATCTACTGCTGTGGTTGCTGTTATATGTTCTTCTCATATCATCGTTGCAAACTGTGGGGATTCAAGGGCAGTCCTTTGTCGAGGCAAGGAGTCTATTCCATTATCAGTGGATCATAAGGTAAGGCGTGTGTTAGCAGTTCAAAGTCTATATCTTACTACTGTTTAATCCGAAATACCTCTGGGCAAGGAAAGTTATATCCTCTCTCATGGTTCAGCCAAGCAGAGAAGATGAGCATGCAAGGATTGAAGCAGCTGGAGGCAAAGTCATTCAGTGGAATGGGTTTCGTGTATTTGGTGTTCTCGCAATGTCAAGATCAATTGGTATGTCTAATCATCTACAAAAAAGCCCAATTAACTACATTTGGAATTCGTGAGTTGATTGGTGTCTGCTTTGCAACCTATAGTTATGTCCATACTAGACAGATTGATCCTTATTGTCCAACACATTTTGGCATTCAAATCCTTTTGTGGAATTAGAATGAACTACTTGTCTCTTCAAAAATAAATTAAGCCTCACTTAGTGGAATTTAGAATGAACTACTTGTCTCTTCAAGAATAAATTATGCAAGTTGATCTGGTTAATTTCTCTAAACAGCTAATTATATGATGCTGATGTATGTTTGTGAGTGTTGATTCCAAAATAAAAGTATTTGGAATCTGGTTTGCATTTGCTATCCAACAAAACACCTGAGCGACCTAATGGTTGATTTAAAGCCCTATATTTAATTGTGCCTTACCTTATAACCTATTGAACCTAAGAAGAAATCTTGTGAATAACATGCAAAAACAGTGAAAGATATAGTAGCATGCCTCTCCATATATCATGCAGATGACAGCTAGGACCCTTATTAACCAGCTATAAAGTTTGTATGAAGCTTTGAGTTTTGAGATCACATGCATTAAAGGTCTTTAGAATCTGTGGTACAACTGTATTGTATTGGGCTTTGAGATCGCTGGACTATACGTGGCTTGCCGTTATCATGCATTTTAGGTGTTATTGAACATCCTGTGCCACATTTGACTGATTTTAGTTAGAGATAGCTGCAGAAGCACGTTCTCTCTTGTATTTACTGTAAGTTGGTCATACGTTTTGGGATCTGTATAGATTATGAAGTGTCATACTGTGGTAACCCACCTACCTATTTATCAGAATAACATTGAAAATTTACTTTCCGACTTTTTTTCTTGTATGATCCTTGCAGAAAATGGAGATGTTCATACTGTAAAGAAGGATCTCGACTTGTATTTTCTTATTTCTTTTATATTAGTGCCTTTTGTTGATGTTCAAGGATGCCTTCTAGTATATGTTCTATGTCTTGCACAACGTGAATGTATTTGACTTAGAAGCTCGCCAT
Source organism: Narthecium ossifragum (assembly GCA_963920575.1). Classification (NCBI taxonomy): domain Eukaryota; kingdom Viridiplantae; phylum Streptophyta; class Magnoliopsida; order Dioscoreales; family Nartheciaceae; genus Narthecium; species Narthecium ossifragum. The sequence continues at coordinate 26,880,298 of OY986968.1, forward strand.
TGCATTTTATAGTCCCAATAAAACCATGAATAGTCATTCCAGTGGATTTTTTATTGGTAGCCTGGGACATTTAACCCTGATGGAAGATCTTAACTACAGCATCTGCATTTGACAACACAGATGTAAGTTGCTCCTTAAGTTCGTCCAAGCAAAGCAGTAGCAAAGGTGTGGGTTAGGCTGCGAGGAAGTTTCCATTCATAGTATTGCCTTGGTCCATAAGATAGCACACTAAGCATAAGGATTTTGTACATCCAGAGTGCCAATGACTTGCATAGGTACCTAGCATGATTGCTTGCCTTGCTTTTTGGGCCACTTTGATCAAGTATTCAATTTTCTCAAAGTTGAAGTTTGGTCTGATCAAATTGCTTGACAATTGGAATGATTGCTGTTGTACTTCAATTGTTACCGTATATTGTTCGACTTCATGCAGGTGATGGTTACCTGAAACCATGGATTATTCCAGAACCTGAAGTCATGATCATTCCTCGGTCGAAGGAAGATGAATGCCTTATCCTAGCCAGTGATGGTCTGTGGGATGCTATGTCCAATGAGGATGTTTGTGATGCCGCTCGTAGGCGCATCCTGCACTGGCATAAAAGGAATGGGGTGACATCTTCCACAAACAGGGGTGAAGGAGCTGACCCTGCAGCCCAATCAGCTGCAGACTATCTATCTAAACTTGCGATCCAAAAGGGAAGCAAGGACAACATCAGCATCATTGTCATAGACCTGAAATCACAGAGGAAGTTCAAGAGCAAATCTTGATTAGTATAAATCGATTAATATAGGATTTTTTAAGTTTAGTTTTTCTCCTGTAACCATAAAGTATAACAGCCCACCGGTTTTTTAAAAATTGGGGCTCTAGGCGTTGTACTGGTAATTATATGCAGGTATGCACCATAGGGCTTTGTGGAGCTAAAGGTGTATGGCTTTGTGGAGCTAAAGGTGTATGCCCTGATGCCGGTCTCTGTAATCGTGTTAGTTTCCTTCATTACTTAACCTGGGTCAGCTATTGTACGGTAAGATAGTGGGAGAAGCTCTAAACTATCCGCCCTTATCTGCGAGTGTGCCTCCGAGTTTCCAAGGCTCTGTGAGGTCTTCGCTTCTGTGTAATTTTCGTCACTTATTTCTTGTGATCAATGAGGAAACTCTACATTGTAAAACTTCTTATTATTGTTTCATCCCTCCCTTTTTCTATAGTATTGGTTTTTGTTTTTCTGAATGAACTGTTTGAGAGATAAGGCTTTAGTTTGTGACACTAATTGTTCATGTGTTTGACATTGTAGAAATGCCTGAGATCACTCACAGTGAGCCCTGATTAAATGGGTTCTGAGGCATCGAGCCTTAAACTTCAGCAATGTAAGGCATGTAAATTCTAATGCAGCCAAGGCTATGCTTCGAGCTTTGATTTTGTGTGGCTTATGTATCAAAGTAGCTCCGAGTTGAGGAGAGGAGAGATTAGGGTTGTTTATTTATTTTTAAATATTACATTACTAATGGCTATTTAAGCACCCCAATCACTGCTCTTAGGGTCTTTTGGATTAAGCATAAGTACGCATAAACCTCATTTATGCATCCAAACACTTTATTCATAATCTTATATAATTACATTTAATGTTTGTATAACTTTTACTTTATTCAACATATAAACTTATTATATCCTCAATCCAAACGGACACTTAATAAAATATAATGGCTATGCAGCTGGTCATGTACGGAAATCAACACTCTATCAAACACTTTATTCATAATCTTATATAATTATATTTAATATTTATATAACTTTTATTTTATTCAACATACAAACTTATCATATCTTTAATCCAAACGGACTCTTAATAAAATATAATAGCTATGCAGTTGGTCATATACGGAAATCAACACTCTGTCTTACAACTCAAACCCACCCAGTCAGGTAACAAACTTATATATAGTTTACTATTTTTTGGGTCTTTTTTTTCCTCGTTTGATGGCTATTTATCCTGTCCCATGCGGTTGAATCCTGTCCATCCATTCAAATAGAAGGCCATGATTAGCTATGTCAGGGCCTGCATGGCTGCATCCGCCTGAATCCGGGGGCCTCAAGCGTGCACACTGCCTTCTTCCACGATGGAATGCCGCCGCCACCTCTCTCTTACTCTATCCTTACCTTAACGTCGCCGGCCACCCCCAACCTCAACCTCGTCGCCCTCCGATCTTCCTTTGTCGGAACGCCTCCCTCCTCTCTATTCCTCTTTCCGAAGACTAGAGGTCGGGTGGCGTCCTCTATCTCCCCCTTCCGGTCTCTATCTTGCGCTTTCCGGCGGCAAGCTCCGGCAGATGTAAGCTCTCGCGTACTCTCTGTTTTTATTCCCAGACGGATTAATGTCCCTGAGCTCTGTTTTTTTTTACTCTTTTAATCTATGGCTCTTCTCGTTGGCGCACCCTCCCCCCTCGTCGCATCCACGGACCCTGTAGTGGAACCATAGTCACCGCCGATACACCGCCGCCGCCAACCGAGATGATCCCGGTGCGGGGTCACGCTCCATAGATATACTGCAACCGGCCTTCGAGATCTGACAAGGCCGCTTCCTCTTCTTCATTTTGCTCTCCTTTCCCATCTCTTGATCTCTAATTTCGGAATTATGATATGAAATAGAGTAAGGCTTCACCGTTGAAATTATATTGTTTCTTGAATGAGCCTTTTTTCCCCTCCTATTTTCGATTCAATCTGATTTAGGTGAAGTAAAATCGATGACTAGGTTCGTGCAATTTAGGAGGCGGTTGGAAGATGAGTGAGTTGTGAGACCAGAAAAGAGACCCTCTTAATCAGGATCTGCACAGAGAACCTGAGAAACAAAACACCGGCCTTCTTCTCCATAGAAAACTCCACACTACCACCACCAACATCCTTCAACAACTTCAGACAGTGTTAGAATCGAAACAACCCACAATAGTTTCAGCCAACCAACATGAACCCCTGACAACTAAACATGTGCAACACTTCAACATATACGACAACCTGACGGACACAACATTCATGATTAGACTAGAGGGGCACATAGAATTGAAGAGAAGAGGTGGAAGAGATTGATAGGATCTCCCCACCTACGGTGTTGCATTATATAGAACCACTGATGGAAACTTTCCATACATAGGATTGATACTCTTTCCTAATACCCACAGACATACCATATCAAATCTTTCCATACTAGCTATATTAGTATACTACCTCACTTTCCATAACAGATTTGATTCTTTTATTTCTTTACTTTTAATTTTTTTTTGTTGTCTTGCAATTTTATCTGATTTTGCCATATTATCTTTTAGCTTGAGCACATACTCTTCCTCTTGCTTTTCTTATAACTTCAGTCTTTCTATTTGCTACGCACAACCTTGATCTAGGTTACCGGAAGGTTATGTCAAACCTGAATTTGATTAAAGGAAGGGGAAAAAATGTTTGCAACATCAGTCCGCTCCTTAGCAAAGATGCCGAAGCCCAAGATGAAGCCTATTGAGCCCCGGACACCACCTGAGCAAACTCAGACCATCACCAGAACTATTTTTGACATTGTCAAGGAGCATGGTCCCCTGACGATTGCTGACACATGGGAGCATATTAAGGTTTACAATTGTTCCACGCTCTCTTTCTTCTTTAGATATTTTATTCACTGTAATTGCAAGTCCCTTGTTACTCGGAGAATGGATATGGAAAGTCCATGTGTCTACTCTCCTGAACAAAGTTATGATTCCTGACTTTTAGTTTCTTGGACGTAGATGAATGAGAAACACTGGAATTTGTCTGCTTCATTAACTTATTGGCCTTACTATTCATGTTAACCTAATTTGTACTGCTCCAATTCCATGCATCTGTCATGGAAATATTTAGGTATTATGAAAATTTCTCAGGTTCAGCCCAGAGCCATTTTTGGGAATTAACCTTAGCCTTACTATTCATAAAACCTGAATTTTTTCTGCTAAATTGTTATACATCCATCAGGGGAACATTTCAGTAGAGCTGAAGATTCCATGTATATACTAGAGCTGTCAACTTTGAAGGGAAAGTTGTTTTCCTCTCATTGGGCTAATTCTTCACCCAACCCTCTGGATAGTATTAACAACAGGAATATATAGGCACTTGCATTAACAGAGTAGTTTTTAGGGAGCTATTATTGATGATTGTAGGGGTTGATATCTAATACGCTCGTTTATATCAATACATGTAAAATCATCTGTTCATATCAATAATGGTTTCTCAACCCATTATTGGACTCTATTCTTTCATTACTGTTTGGTACTTAAAGGTAGATGCAGTTCTCTAACCAAAATCATTAACCTATTTGTTTGATACAATTGATGGTTGTATCTAGGGTTTACCTTCTTAATATGTGTCAACCTATGCAACTAGTATCATGTCTTCTCATCATGAACATTTCTCGTATCGTGATCTTTAGGGGTTACTTCCAATTATATATTTCAGCTATCCGACCATCATGATAGGTCTCTTTCTTATTAGTAAGCCTTGTTGATTTATAGGTGTCGTTTTTTTTCTGGAGTCGGGTGTCTCTTAACTAACTCTAAATTGTTGGCTGGAAGTACATAAGATGACGCTGTTCATGATTTCTTCCTTTTTTTTGTACAGCTTTCTGTTTTTGTCTACTCGTGTAAGACATTTAGGTTAAAAAGGCTCCATATATGCATGCTGAAGACTAGGTGCAGAAGGTACATCTGGTTGCTGCAATTTCCTAAATTTTAAGATAGATAATGAAAGGGCTTGAGCAAGTGGCTACTTCACTGTCTCCTTTCAAACCTATGGTATAGCATACTAACTATATTGATGAACTCCTACTCTTCATATTAGTCTCGAATCCAAAATTGAGTCAGAGAAGTACATATCATGTGAAGGTATTCTGCTTGCTCATGGAAAAATTTTGTGGGTATCTGGACAGTGAAACATGTCGAAAAGGAGAGTGCTCTATTTGAAACACAGTTTTAAACATTTCTAAGTGTCACTCGGTATTGATCGTGCGAACATGTATGTGGAAGTTGAGGCAGAGTCTGTGCCCAATGGCATCGTCTGTGCTGACGAAAAGTTTCATGTCAATGCACGGTACATGACATTGGCACTTAAAAGCAATGTTTACCATGCCGGTTGGCATGAACTGGCACAACTGGCAAATGCCATGCTGGTGGGCTATTGGCACCGTCTCTGTGGTCGGCACTGGCACATAGATTGTGCTTTGGCACCGACTGGAACGGACTGACATAGGCTAGCACTGAGTGGTAAGAACTGACACGGAGTTTTAATGGTCTGAGAGAATTATAAAATATCATTATTTCTTAGGAATAGTTTATCATATGTGATGCTTAAAATCAATTATTGTTTATTTTGATTGTTCAAACAACTCTTAATGCACCTCAAACAGTCAAAACACCCAATATATGTCTCAAAGGGTAGAATGTCCATGTTGGACCAGTAAAGCTCTGTGCCAGAAGCATGTGCCATGCCCGGTGGCACATGCCCAGTCAAGGGACATGTGCCACTGGCAAGACAATCCATGCTTAAAAACATGGATTGGACGGATATGTGCAATTTTTTGCAGCAATGGAATATATGGTGATTGTTAAGAAAGTATTTCAGTACGTTGAGGAGTGATAGCGTAGAAACACGCTTACGAGATAGTAACAATCACTGAGTTTTATGATTGGGTATGTTTCTGTTATTGACTTAAATATGCACAGCAAAATTTAACTTTAATTTAGAAAATCTAAGATGCTTGTGCACATTCACGAATTGTGAACAGGAGCAATTTACTGGCATATTAGCAGCAAAATCACACTTTTTGCTACAAGTCTGGTGGCTTTTAGGGTCAGAACAAGTAATATTATCACGCTCTTGCTTGTGATCCTTACAAGACATCTGCATTACAACTGGCCTATGAGCAAGTTAAATGCATCATTATAGTTGTCAGGTTCTAACACAATTGTTTCATTGGGCTGTTCTTTTGAAGAAGGTGATGCGGTTTGTAGAAGAAGTATATTCACTATTCAGAATGTGTCCCAGCTATGACATTAGTTCTGATAGCTTAGGAGGTAAATTCTGACTGGTCCACGGCATGCCTCTGGAACTTACTGAATCTGAAGAAATGATGACGTTTATCTCTTCTCTCTTTTACCTGTAAGTGTTTTTGATTCATGTTTCATTGTTCCAGGGAGTTGGGCTGAGAGGGCTGACAAGCAAGAGGCACATGAAAATACTGTTACGATGGATGAGGGAGAGGCAGAAGCTGCGCCTCATTTGCAACCACGATGGTCCTCATAAGCAATTTCTCTACACCACCTGGTTCACAAAACCCCAAGTTATGCCCCAAAGATCGAAAAAGGGGCTTTCCAACCATAATTATCAGAACCTTAGTAGACCAGCCGAAGGAGGTTCAGCCTAGTAGTGAGCTGGATTAGCAGCGAGATGCCCTCGATTATGCCATCAGTTGTAAATATTATTGACTTCACTGTAATTAACTCATTTCAAGGAGGTGATATGTGCTCCTCTCATGATTAGCTAATTTCAGAGAGATGTGTGATGTGCTCGACTCTAATTAATTCAGCAATGACATGTATTCGGCAATGATTTTGGGTCATGCCTCCAATTTTCATTTCTGGACAAAGGATAACAGCCATCTTGAACCTCCATCTTGAGTTTGCTCAGCAGTGCATCCAAACAAGAAGGAAAATTTCTTGTCATTACGAGCTAATCAACCAACCTTCATTCTGGACTGTCAAACTGCTTGTCTATCAAAGTGATTGAGTTTAGCACCTAAGTCCTTTCCACGTTTTCTGGATGGGTTGATACTTGATCATGCTAACCCATCCAAAAACCTGTTATTGGCTTCCAATCTGCAGCCATTATATCACTCTGTGAAACATACGACTATGATGAAGATAGCAGAAGCTAAAAACAATGAAGATAAAAACACAACGAAATCCAAATCAAAAGGAGATTTTATCACCAAAAGCTTAACATAATTATAACATTCAAAATCCCAGAAACAAGGCAAAAAATAAATAAATAATTACAATTATTTACAATCTCCATGTTTAATGATGCTGTTAGTTTGACAACACGGCTGGAGTGTTTAAGCTGTTTGTTTCTAGTTTGTTAGCCGCCTTAGCTAGTTGTTTCTAGTTTATTTGGCAGACCTAGTCTTTATTTATTTGAAATTCTGGTTTGGTTTCAATCTATGTATATGCCATGGACAACAATTGCTATAGGGATGGCATGTTATGATTCCTTTTAAGTAAATAAAAAACTTGAAATGATTCCAAATGAAGAGAGTCTACCTTCCTTTGTCTAGTTTTAATTGTGATAATTATTTCTAAATTGAAACTTTACGTCAATTTTGGTATCAGAGCCATGTCTTGAAACCTTGCTTCTCCATGCCGGTGAGAAGTGGAAAATCTTACAAGCAAACCCAAACCCAAATAACCACACAATAATACGCTCTTGGATAAATTTTAAACACACTAAAAAAATGTCATATCATTGAGATAATCTAGTGATGATGTTTTGTAACTCCACCACCATTCATTTGCTTTCCGTTTATTTTTTGGGCATACCAAACACCCACAGCGGACATGATCCCCATCCCTCTCGCTTTCTCCCGTTTATTTTTTGGGCATACCAAACACCCACAGCCACAAGGACATGATCCCTATCCCCCTCGCTTTCTCCCTTGTTGTGTAACCAAAAGCAAAGGATTATTATTGACATCATAGCTACGCGACGCTAACCGGCGAAGACTAACTCTGGTCATCAACCTTATTCAATGTTTTCTTAGCTTTAGCTTCTTGATAAAGCTATATTTATGTCCACAAGCCATATATGTTGGGATCTTGGGTGTATCGGTGTTACCCAAGTCCTAGATCGTTGGCATGACGAAGAAAGACAAGACAGAGAAAACAAATCAAACAAAACACCAAGATTTACGTGGAAAACCTTTCAGCCAATCACTGAGAAGGAAAAACCACGGGGCAGAGGAGGATCTCACTATGATAAAGGTGGATTACAAGGGTTCTTCTAGAGGAGAACAAGACCTTTCTCTCTAGGGTTTCAAGCAACAAGAAGATGACCTAAAAAGATCATAAAACCCCTATTTATATGGCCCAAGATAATTAGAATCGGAATTGATCCTAACCGTCCAAAAAACCAATCTGCCGTTTTCGAATCGATCCAAAGATGCCATGGATCGATCCAACTGTGCGTCGGCCAAACCAGTTCTCTGTTAACTGGTCTGGGATCGATCCACTGTGGCTTTGGATCGATCCAGCTTTGGGTTTAGATCGATCCAAGGTGGGTTGGATCGATCCACTGTGCGCTTCTACAATCCACGTCTCTGGAAATTGAGTATGGATCGATCCAACTGTGATCAGGATCGATCCAACTGTGCAGACTTGCAACCACGTCTCTGTGAGAGATTCACGGATCGATCCAACTGTGATCTGGATCGATCCACCTTCAACTTGGATCGATCCAAAGGCATATTGGATCGATCCTAAGTTCCCAAATTTAGTTTCCACGTTCCTTTTCTTCACATCTCCTTCTTCTTCTCCTCTTGTGCCGCATCCAGTTGTTCCACACAGCTGAATTCCGTTTGTTGAGGTCTCATGAGGAGAGAAACTCCAACAATATATTTATGTCCTCGATCCCATGTATACATGCGAGCATAGATATTTATGTCCTCATTAAGAGCTGAGAACGTTGGCCTGGCAAGGCGATAGCGGAGAGCGAGTCGTCAGAGATGATGCCCAGTCATGACTTGCACACACGTCCGAAAAAATTCAAGCAAAGTGAGGTTGCCGTGTATACATGCGGCTAAACTTGTTTTGATTTCATTCTTGAGATAAAATTTTCGGCAAAGTGAGGTTGCCGTGTTGTTTCAAATGGAACTCATACTGTGTGGTTATGGTGCCTATGATCGAGACTTTTAGCTATTTCGATTCCTAGAAACCTTTGCACATAAGAGGATAGAGAAAATGTACTGGAAATGTGCACCATTGCATTCAATTAAACATCTTCCACAAAAGCTTCCGAGTTTGTTGTAGTTTTCTAGTTTGGCGTGTTGCAATATAAGGCACTTAACCATGTTTATATGCTATAAGCTTGAGAGGAAAAATTCAAGCACACTTGTGATTTGATGATGTACTGCATGCAACTAAACTTTTGCTTCCATTTCGGCTTTTGTTTTGATTTCGAATGAAAGTTGTGTCGGGAAGCTAAACTTTTGCTTTCATTTTTGCTTTGAACTGCATGTTTATTTGAAATTCTGGTTTGGTTTCAGGCTCTCTATAAGCCATGGACAATAGTTGCTATAGGGATGGCATGTTTTGATTCTTTTTAAGTCAATAAAAAACTTGAAGTGATTCCAAATTAAAAAGGTCCATCTTTCTCTGTCTCGTTTTAATTGTGATAATTATTTTTAAATTGAAACTTTGCACCAATTTTGATATCAGAGCCATGTCTTGAAACCTTACTTCTCCATACCCATGAGAAGAAGCGGCAAATCCCAACACAAACCATCTCGCTTTCTCCCCCGTCGTGTAACCAAAAGGAAAGGGTTATTATTGACATCATGGCTACGCGACGCTAGCCGGCGAAGACTAACTTTGGTCATCAACCTTATTCAATGTTTTCTTAGCTTTAGCTTCTTGATAAAGCTATATTTATGTCCACAAGCTATATATTTATGTTCTCGATCCCATGTATACATGCGAGCATAGATATATATGTTACTTTGTAAAAAATCAGTTCGAATAATGAACTCAACTGATAATAAAAAAATCAAATCTGGATATAAGCTTTGAAAATACTTTCGCAAGCGTAATGAACGTATATAAGCTTTGAAAATACTTTCGCAAGCGTAATGAACGTAATTTGTTAGCCTTCTTTAATCTCATATTAATCTTTTTTTTTTTTTGTTTCTGATTCTGGAGTGTTTTTAGTATGTGTTATTATGTGCTAATTTGGACTTAAATGGATTCAAAAACTAGGCCTTGTCACCGCTTCAAATCAAGCTTATGATCTCTATACACTACAAATAGTTTCATAGACCAATTAGCTTTTAGAATCGATCTGTGAGTATAATGCCCCCCAATTTTCCTTTTGGTTCCGCAGCCCCTGAGCTTCTTATCTCATCAAAAAAACGAAAGGAAAAAGAAGAAGAAAGGAAGGCATTTTGATCGCATCTCCAATTCCAAAGCCCAACTACGTAACGTACCCATCTTCCGATTCTTCTAGATCAAATTAAAGAGCTTAAACAGCGGAAAAAGGAAGGGTGCCAAGATCAGTATGTATCAGCGTCCTTTGGGGGATGAAAACCAGAGTATGAACTTTGAAGAGCTCGAGTCTATGATGGTCACTCATGGTGGTGCTCACTGCTCAGGTCCTTGGAAATAGTTTTCTCTATATACCATATTCCATGCATATACATTTGATGGTTTGTTGGTTTATGTCAGCTGGATTAGTGTCTTGAACGGTTGTTATTTATAGGTTACTTTGCCGATACTTACTGAAGGGCCATGGTCTGTGCCTGTGTCAGACAAATGAATGCGCTGGGACCTCTGATGCTAAAATGGTTCAACATTAATTCCCTTGTATGTCTCCAAATACAAATGGTAGTCTGCATGTGCATGCAAGTATTGAAGGAATATATATCTTCATAGATTGCGAATCAGATATTATGCACTTATGTATAGAAACAAATTTATGAGCATATAGTGGGAGAGATTAATTAGCCGGTGGCGCGTCTCCTTACTTGTTATGACCATCAAAATTGTCTATAAAAAAAAGAGACGAAGAGGGGAGGGACACAGACGATAGCATAGAGAGGAAGGAGCAGGGTGTTGTAGACTTTTACTCAAGATTGGGAGCAGTGAGTGGTAGAGATCGATTTGGTTGTCTTTCAAGATTTGATGACTTAATTGATTCCACTTGTTTTTCTTCCGCAATACCAAGTCAGAAAGCTCGGCGGGCGGCCCAGATCACTACTGTCCGAGATTCCGTGCAGGACGTAGTGGCGAAGAGGATTAACTTCGGCGGACGCGAAGAGTCCACCAAAAGGAAAGCAGAGCAAGACGCAGCCAAAGTGGCTGCAGAATGCCTGGAAGTGTTTGTCGACCAGCGTCAAAAAAGAATCAGAGAGCTAGAGCGTGAGAAACAATCCTTGAACATGGCGAATGTGGCTTTAGTTGACCAATTCAACTTCCTGGACGCAAAGCTTAGAGAACTCCATGAACGCAGGGACGAGCTTATGAGGCAAAACAGAGCTTTGCAGTCAGAGGTCTCTGAAGTCGAATCTAAGTTAGAAGGGAGCCGAGATAACGATGATATTTAAAAGTTTCATTGACGTCTAAGTTGTTCATCATCAGGCTTAGATTTCTTGTTGTTTGTATTTATTTCAATTTGCCTGCAATGTCTTTGTGCTCTGCTCTACTAAATTTTCAACAAATTAACAAATTTTAATTTTTCCAGCTTATATCTTGTCAAAGTTTCAGGTCTATGACAATGATGCTGATGATGTTGTCCTCCTTGCTTCCCTTTTGGATAGCAAGTTTGGATATATAGATTAGATAGTCTGCAGCCGATTGGGCTGCGGGGAGTATGGGCTCCTTCACGTACCCCTGTTCGTGGAAGATGTCACAGTACCATTCTTCTTATGCCAGTGCAGGATGCGCCTAGCTAATTATACGAGCGAGCGGCATCACAAACATCCTCATTGGACATATATAGCATCCCACAGACCATCACTGGCTACGATAATTAAGGCACGCATTCATCTTCCTTCCTTCGACCCGGGAATGATCATGAGTTCATGACTTCAGGTTCCGGAATTAATGATCATGATTCCTAGATCAACTACAAGAAGAACATCCGAGAATTCTGCCAGAAGAGTGGACTTCCTCTTCCGGCATACACAGTCAGAAAGCTCCGCGAAGCTCACACTCAATACGATTAATAAAAAAAACATCATGAAGAGATGGGAATTAAAACAGCTAGAGAATGAAGAGCATCGAACTCGGACAATATATGGAGAACAAGGATCTGATAGAAACATTAGAGAAGACGAAGAAACAGCTTAGAGATCTCCGTGAACACAAGAAGAAGCTTTTAGATGAAAAGAGAATCTTGAAATGGCACGTCCGAGACGTCCAAGGGGAGAATTTTTATTTCTGTGCTAATCGGGTCGGGCCTAGGTCTGTCGAGCCCAAGACAGATAACATTACTCGGGCATGGGCCGGGGTTGTATGCTTAAAACCCAAGCTCGGCTGGGCCGATCCCGCTTATAAGAAGCTGAGATGTAGCGATTTTAATAGGAGGCTTATGCTATTTCTGATGGCGTCCACAAGCTATTTTTTAGAGATACGTACTCTTTCACTCAAGCTCGGACTGGATATGGGCTGGGCTTAGCTATGTCGAAGACCAAGCCCAGTATCAACGGGTTCGAGCTGGCCCTGGGCCGTCTTGGGTTTTGGCCGGGCTGAGACACGAAAAATTTCGGGCGGGCTCGGGCCGGATTCGGGCCAACAGGCTCCATGCTCAGCCCTATGTCCATTGCTAATTTGTTATTGTAGTTTCCCAACTGTATTGGGTATCAAGAAACTAATATTGAACTTGACAAAAACCATGCGAGGCCTAGTTGGGCTGCAGACTGCAGTCCAATGCCATCATGGGCCAGACTTCTTTGCTTGGCCTGAGTCAATAAAACCAGCATTCGATGTCTGATATGTTGGACCAACACCGCCGCCACCCAACTGCTTGGCTACAAGGGGGCTCCCCCAAGAAGTTCAGCAACTGACAAATCTCAGCCGTTAGATCGTGCGTGGATGATTGAGATAAAAAAACATAAACTAGGTGAGAGAAAACAGATGAGGAATAGTAGGAACGGATAATTCGATCTGTCTCTGATTCACGATCAGACGGTTGAGATTTAAAATTGCATGACATTTAATTGCTATTACAGCTATTTGGTACGCCACCTCTTTCCTACTAAATCCAAAACAATGGTGTATATATATGTCTTATAGACATGTGTACTACACATGAAGAGATTTGAGAGGGCCATAAAATATTTTAGAATGAACATACCTCATTATTGTAGTGGTATCTCTAGAAGAAGACCTTTTCTTCTTTTCTTCTTTTGCTTAAAGCCGAAGGCTGGGTAAGTAGCTACGAAAAACGGTCCACCAGTTTATGAATATGCATAGTCCCGGCTAGCAAGCTCGTGTGCAGCAAAATTCAAACCTCTAGGCTGGGTAAGAAGATCCTCTTTCACCCTCTCTCCCGGTCTCCCCTCTCTCTCCCGGTCTCCTCCTCTCTCTCTCTCTCTCTCTCTATCTATCTATATATATAATATATATATATATGTTATACATATATACATATAAATATTTATATATTCATATATATGATATATATATATATATTTATACACCCACTTATATATATATATATATATATATATATTTATACACCCACTTTTATATATATATAGGTGGAGGAGGATTTGGGAGGACCCGGATCATTATTCATCACGCTCATGGGTCACTGTAGGTGGGTATGTAGCTTCGGCTTAATTATATATATAAAAAAGAAGAAACGAATATATGGACGAAACTAGAAGGATGACTGATCGAATTTGTCCGGTACGTAGTCGTCGTCCTTGTTCTATACCATTTTTAACTTGGCTTGAAGTTCAAGCAAAGACACGTGGGATTAAATTTCAGAATCTCGTATGTGAATATTATAATATCATAATTAATTAAAATAAATCATACATGTGTTGATCGCTGTAGATGATTTCTAGAGAAACCCAAAAGTGCACCGGAGGTGTAGTTCTTCCTATCATTCTCCTCTTTTAAACAGGACAGCTCTCGATGGGATAAGATAGAAACAAAATGAAGAGTGGGGAAGGGACATAATCTATTTATAAACATTCAATGAGTCCTTTCATCAAGGACAAACGTTGAATAATTAGGCCTATACTTAACCACCTCAACCACATCATAAACAAAATGAGATGTGCTCAGGGCCATTAATATGATCACTCAACAAAAGTGGGCTTAACGAGGCTATCTCATTGGATCTTGCATTCAGTATGATTTTAATAAAACAAAAATCAATTAACAATTAGTGGAAATCCAATTAAAAAAATTCCAACAATACAAACATAGTTAATATATATCATAATTAATCATATAACGACATGATCTACCGTCAATATATTGTCACCATCCAGGTATAAGCTTTGGTGGTTGGTAGCTGGCTAGCTGAATTGACTGTGTTTTGTTTCACCAGTTTTTTTGGAACTTTCTATTAAGTTTCTTTATCTCCACGAAAGCTTAGGTAAATTAAGCATGCTTTTAAGTCATAAACAAGCTTCTATAGTGCTAACAAATTTGCTTAAAATGTTCTCAAAGTATAACGTAAGAGGAGATAACTAGCTGAATATACATGTGTCAAATGCTCGATCTAATAAGATATATATGCGCAGGGGCGGACCCATTCACAATTCGGGGGGGGGGGGGGGGGGGGGGGGGGTGAATTTTATTTTTTTTTCTTTAACCCTCGTGGGTCCCGTGCCCCCACACCCACACTCAAGTGTCATTGGCCCTCCTCACCTTGACTCTTCCTCTCTGGCCCCCCCTTGGCAGAGAGGCTGGGTCCGCCCCTGTATATGCGGCTGATAGCCTATTTCTCAATTATTCAATACTAAATATCCACTTTTCCAAACATAAATCTATTCGGAAAAATTTCTGGACTGGAAATTACTTTGACACTGCTTCAATTAACCTCATGATTGTGTTCTTTCTTTTGTAAATAATTAACTGATGTAGATAAGGCAATAGCCTTGCCTGCATCAAGAATAAGTTGTTCCCAGCTCAACTAAGCAAAAATAAAATATATATCAAGAATAAGCCGTTCGACTGTATCCAATAGGAATCTAAGGCTTAATTAAATCTAGAATTATCTAGTCATTAGTGATGACTGAGGAGGACCAGACTTTTGGCTCGAATTATGATCGGAGATGCTTTCGGATCTTGTGTACGTTTTATTTTAAAAAATAGCTTGTTATGTTATTTTTTAACAATTAAGAATGCATGAGTGATGTAAGTAGGTAACATCCATAAATGCATTTTGATATATATCTTCAAATGATCAATTTAAAAGGCATCAATAGCATCCGTTGCTCACATTAAGAAGGAGATTATCTTGGTGGATGAGAATATTTGCAAATAATATTCTCAAACATCTCAAGAAGCTTTTGTATGTCCTTGACCATATCTTCTACAAACTGAGCATAATTGACTTGGGGTTTAAATATGTCATTGGTCAATGAGTAGGCGATGCAAAATGGGACAGCTCTAGGTCGTTCAGTATGACATAGATGGTAAAATGTATATATCCAATTTGACTAACTATTGATCAACAAAATAGTTGGCTAAATTTTTTCAAAACTAATTAAGTACACGAGGATGTCACAGCTAGTCGCTGTGAGTCATCTAATATATATGTACATTTTAACCAAATAAAAAAATAATTAAATCCCATAGTTAAAAAAACTGCTTATATTGACCTCAAAATAAATTATATATTTTTCAAGAGAAGCCATCGAGTAATGTTTCTCTATATCTCCAGAGTCAGTAATGCGAGAGCCGATAGTGTAGCTCAAACATGTCGTAGGACAGTGAATGTGTTAGACTGGACCTGTTAACCAGTTCAACCTACATGTTATATCGAGTCCGTAAATTTTAGCCAATTGGCTCAATTCATTAAAAAAAAGAGAACCCATCAAGTGCTATTTTTACCATTTCCTCGAAAAGAAAATCACAACCTTACTACATTCATGAAGCGAAGGATTCAAACCCATGAACTCAAGCATGAGATATATTACAAAACATGACCACTACACCATCACATAAATGCCGTCAACTCTGTGTATATCATCCGGTGGTGAGTGATGGGGTTCATTACTGATCTAATTAGAACTTTTTACCGAATAGGACCATGGTATTTATTTTTTACACTTTAGGACTCCTTTCATATTTTTTTGCATAATATGACCACATACACGTAAGAAATACGCGTATAATTCTTGATTATACATGTATCATGGATACACGTATAATTATTGTTTATACGTGTATTAGTTTATACACGTGTTCCTTACGTGTATGGAGTCCTATTATACAAAAAAACATGAGATGGAATCCTAAAATGCAAAAGGTGAATACCATAGATTCTATTTAGGAACAAATCCGATCTAACTATCAAACGATTATTGACATCATGACGCTATTATTGATTGTTTATTAGTCGATCAAGACTGACTAAATCCGGTCATCATCCTTCTTTATTATATATTATCTGCTTCCTACACACTGGGTTTTGCCGTTGCTCAGGGTCATCATTTATCTGGTGCCACGAGGATGGACTGGGACTGCTTGATAGCATATTATAATTCCTGATTTTGTTAGCCTTCAGATCCATCTCATAAAAAAAAAAAAATCTGGTTGCATATTTTACTCCCTAGGATTCTAGGAATATGCTGAAAACACCAATTCTTCGTCTTCCCAAATTCCACCATATCCCTGTTTAGCACATGCAGGAAGCTAGTCTTGCTTGGTGCAGTGTGCATGCTACAGTTTTTTGTATCTACGATCATGCATCTACGATCATGCACTTGTACGTGTAGAGTAGTAGAATATACCTTTGGAACACTGGCCAGCTAATTCTCCCAATATAAATAGAAGTCCAAGCCCATACCTATAAGCCAGAACAAAGAAAGGCACGAGAAATGTCGATATATCATCTAATCTCCTTCTTCACGTCTCTCTACACCACTACTCTTCCTAACAACTACGGCCGCCTCAGGCGGCTCCTCAGCTTTGAGCCATCAGACGCCGACATCAACGCCACCACCCAACCACCCTCGTCATCCGCAAGCCCGCCGCCACCGGCCAATGAAACCACCATCCCTCAAATCTCCATCGTGATCGAACCAGGCTCTGGAAGTAGCACTCCATCTCCGGCCACCGCCCAAGAAGACTTCAAGCGCATAGGGAAGCTTGCGCTGCCTGTGGCGCTGTTCTTGTTAGGCAGCTCCGTCGCCCTCATCGTGAACGCCCCCACGGAGTTGCAGTCTCGGCTTCACCTTGTCATATTGAAGGCGTCCATCTGCCTTAGCCTCGTCACGGGGATGGGCTTATCTGTCTACTCGATAATCAGGCCGGCTGGTGATGAGACTGCTCGGGTGCAGAAGAAGGCGATGGTGATCGGAATTGCACTCATATGTCTTGCCTTCTTTCTCCGCGCCAGCTTCCGGTGATCTCTTTCGAGCTTGTGTGGCTTGTCCTCTTCGTGGGCATTGGGTTCGTGCTTCTCTATCTCTGGCTTGGAAAAAGAAGAACAAGAATAAGAGATTGTACTTTTATTTTATTTTATTATTATTAGTTGAGCCGAAGGGTGGGTAGAACAGATTGTATTAGGACGCAGGATTATACTATCAAAAATGATTTGTGTACATGGGATGTACCCATGTACACAAATCATTACTATTGCTCACGGGACAGTACGCGCAGGCAGGGTCTTTGTTCTTGTTGTTGCTGCTTCTCCCGTTCTTCTTCCTTTTCTCTTTTCCTTATATCTTTTCGAATGTATACTTGTATAGTTGTATAATAACCTCACTAGCTCTTGTTTGAGTCAGGCTTTGGGCTTATATATATACCAAAAAAAAAGGAAAAAAAAAGGAGTTGAATGTCAATTACAATTTATAATTAAGCATCCGGCTACTTTTGGCCTTGGTCTATCTAGAGCCGAACAATCCGGAGCAGCAGAGGAACAATGGAGTCATGCTGTTCTTTTCCATCTGACTTTTGCGGAACTACCAGGGCTGGAGATGAGTCATGCCTTGATATCATAAAGGCTTCTCACATAGGAGATCCACCCCCAGATGTCGGCTGAGTTGAATAAAGAAGAGAAAGATGTACATCCATGCATCATATGTGAAGAGGATTAATGTTAGCGTTATGACCTTGTCAATAAGCCTTTCCTTCATCCTCAAGGGATTCCACTACGTACATTTTGAAATACATACGATTCATATATATGCTTAGTAAAAAAAAAAGAGAAAATATTTACATGCTGTTTTTTTTTTTTTGGTATCACTACTAGATTTTCTGTTGCCATTTTTTCTTCCCATGGATGGAGGTGGTATTTTGTCGGCAGGAAGAGGGATTCCTCTCTTCTGGAAGAAGCTTTTATGATGATTAAGAACATCCGTATCAATTTGACTTTTAAATCTGACTTCACTACTTACTTAAAAATGTCGTCACTCCGTGGATATTTTATTGACGTCCGCCGTGAAGTTATCTCCAATAAAACGACCAATCAACACAAACGACTCAGAGCCATGTCTATTGTTCGAAGACTTGACTTAAAACATTTATCTTCAATGTCGTTTACCTCTGTTCTACTAAGTTTTGGATAAGTTTTAATTTTGCAAGTTTATACCTGATCAAAGTTTTAGGCCGTTGAATGAGCTCATATTTTCAATGTCTTAATCAACAAACCTCTTACCAAAACATCGTAAAAGAATCCTGTTGAATATATTCCTCTTCCTGCCTACAAAATAAGAGAGACCGGCCGGACCAGATCACCAGCCTAATTAACTTCTGTGCGGAAGTAAAGATCCGAAAGAGTGCATGGAAGGCGGAAGCAAAAAAACGACCAAGGGGAATACTGACCAGGCCCGGCTCGGTCTTGGTCCGACCCTAGCCCTTCTGGAATGAAGCCCGATCTGACCCGGTTTACTATTAACCAGGACCCCTTGGTTGCAAACCGGCCCGGCCCTGGTTTTCTATGTTATTTTACATCTTGACTTGGAATTTTTATTTCTGTGCTAATCGGGTCGGGCCCTGGTCTGTTGAGCCCAAGACAACATTACTTGCCGGGTCGGGCATGGGCCGGGTTTGTAACTCGGCTGGCCCGAGACCGCCTATAATGAGATGAGATGTGGTGATTTTAATCCGAGGCTTATGCTATATATAATGACGTCCACAAGCTATTTTTTAGACATATGTAGGCTCCGTTTGGCCTTGCGTTGTGTTTTTTATGACCGTGATGAGGTGTGGTGTGTTTGTAAATTGTGGTGAGATGCAGTGCAGTAACAGCTTAAAAACTGTTTGGTATGACACATTAATAACTATGATAGAAAAGTGTGTTCATGTAATATATTATTTGGATGTGCGTTTATTTTCAAATGTACCGTGCAAAATATTAGTTTGTTATTTAGTTTTTGTGTTTGTTACGCCGCAGCCAAGGTGCGGCCAAATGGAAGCACCTATAAACTGT
Source organism: Narthecium ossifragum (assembly GCA_963920575.1). Lineage (NCBI taxonomy): Eukaryota > Viridiplantae > Streptophyta > Magnoliopsida > Dioscoreales > Nartheciaceae > Narthecium > Narthecium ossifragum. Next base: position 26,899,679 of record OY986968.1, read on the forward strand.
TTCGTCTCTGACGCAATTTTGGCGTGGTCTCCACCAATTTGCTATTATTCTCAAACGGGATTTTTATAAACGCGGCTGTGTTCGGTTTAAAAAAAAGTGCGTTTGGACAGCATGAACCCACACCCAAACGGACGCGTAGTCTTTCACTCAAGCTCTGACTGGATATGGGCTGGGCTTAGCTATGTCGAAGACCAAGCCCAATATCAACGGGTTTGAGCTGGCCCTGGCCTGTCTCGGGTTTGGGCCGGGCTGAGACATGAATTTTGGGCGGGCTCGGGCCGGATTCGGGCCAACAGGCTCCATGCTCAGCCCTATGGCCATTCTTACTTTGTTATCGTAGTTTCCTAACTTTTATTGGGCTCTCAAGAAAATAATATTGGACCTGTTAAAACCCAAGCGTGGCCTCGTTCTGGGTGCAGACTGTAGTCCAATGCCATCATGGGCCAGGCTTCTTTGCTTGGGCTCAGTCAATGAAACCAGTATTGGATGTGTGATATGCTGGAGTTGGACCAACACCGCCGCCACCCAATTGTTTGGCTACAAGGGGGCTCGCCCAAAAAGATCAGCGACTGCCAAATCTCAGCCGTTAGATCGTACGTGGGGCAAATTAAAGAACGTCATGGTGATCGGAATTACATTCATATCTCTTGCCTTTGTTCTCCGCATCAGCTGATCATGCTTCCGATGATTTCTTTTGGGCCTGTGTTGATTGTCCTCTTGTTGATCCTTGGCTTCGTACTAGTCTATCTTTGGTTTGGAAGAAGGAGGATGCATGTCGAGGGACTAGCTATTAGGACGCAAGGCTATATACTTCTGCTCAAGGGGAGCACGCCGGGTCGATCTCTTCTATATTTTGTTTGCAATTCTTCTACTTCCTAGCCACATAAAAACTTAGTATTTTTCGGATGTTGGGGGAAACAGAAACCTCTTGTCACCAAACAAGCATGCATGTCTCAGTCAAAATAGGTAGCTTTTGATAGTCTTAACGTAACGCTTTGTGTATCCAATGCTCAAGCCATCAGCTCCTATCATAGAAGCTGATTTGTGTATATGATCCAAATCATGTATATTACACATGCCGTCGAATTGGTAGTGGGGTACCGATCAATTAATCTAGTCCATCGGTATCCTAATCCATCGGTATTTCACTGCCGATTGAATATAGCAATGATCGGATCGGTAGTGAGATACTAATTGATTGATCTAATTCATCGGTATCTCACTATCGATAGAATAGATCAATTAATCGGTATCTCAATACCGATTAAATGTCATGTGCATTTCATATGATATGACATGTGAACAAAACTTTATTCACAAAAAAATTCCTTGGGAGGCACTTGCTTGGTATTGGAGTGACATATATACCCACCGCTGATGGAGAGCGGGATATATGACCCACTGATGGAGATGGAGAGTGGACTTTTTTTTAATTGCTAGCTAGTTTAGAAGGTTTATCAAGATGAATATGATTCTCTACAAACATATATTATAGAGATCACTTAACAGATATCTAAATCTTATAGGTGTGAACATGCATGCATGTTCCCAAAATTGTTCAAACTCTCTAAACTATATATGTTTGCGTGAGATGATATAGAAAAAGGACTTTAAAAAATCCACGACGACTTTGACTTCGTTTACCTAATAAGTCTCCTCACTTGGTGCATGGACATTACCTGATGAGATATGGCCGTCTTTACTAACTTGACAAACTAACAGCTAGCTCACGTACCACGACTGTTGTTGCGAAGACTTAACTTAATCCCTTCATCAGCCAGAATATTGCATACTATCTTTAGTTTACTCCTAATGTAGAGAACAACATCACTGTTAGTATAATGTAGCATCATATATAGATTCTTAATGTAAGTTTGACGCATCATCGTTTGCGTTAGTGACAACACTTTGTGGGACGCGGATACGGATATGGGTTCGTTAAGTTGTTGAGATTAATTAGTCAGAATAATAGACTCAGCTGCAAGTTTAAAAAAGAAAATTTGATGAAGGGATCAAACGCCATCAGCTTCTTTTAAAATTGCACCACTTCATATTTACCGAGTTATTATTACATATATATCATGGGTCGATTGTTGAGCAACCCTTCGCAGAAAAGGATCACCGAAGCCAATTCCATTCAAAAAAAATATAAGGGGATCAACACCACCGGAATTGAGATCTCAATACTTGATGGATATATAGAGAAGAGGCTGGAGTAAAGATCAGGGTTGATAGCCCTGAGCAATTAATTATATATGCATCATCTGCAAGCTCCCCGGGATGGGGTTTCAACTGTATGTCACCGGTGGCTTCGTCGTTGAGTACAAGAATGAAGCTGCTAGCATAAGGGCCTAATTATAAGAAGAGTAACTAGTGTGATGAATACCGCAATTGTACATAAAAATGCCTGCAAAAATATGTCACAAATTAGAGACTCTCTCTAGAAGATTGCTCATATTGAAGAATGAAGGAACCGAAACAGGTGATCATAGTTTTCCGTGACGATACATGAGTACAGATTGCAGTACAATACAGAATAAGAAAAAAAAAAAAAAAAAACCCCTCCACAAATGACATGTTCAGCAAGAAATTGTTGCCAGTGAACTAATATTTGCAAATAGGAGCCTACTAATAGAATTGGAAACAACAAAATAAACTTTACCTGAGGTCCTGCAAACATATAAATTCAGACATTTTCTGAAAACATACCCTACTATTACAGTTATTACCTAAAAAAAACCACCATCCCTTTGGTTTGGTGGAGTTACATGCTTAACCACTTAAATAAATTACCACTTGTCACCAAATAAAAAAGGAAATTTCTAGTTTTCTCAATGCTCTTCTGTAGGGCATAGTGTCATCATGACTAGGATGTGGTACGCAATAACAGATTTTCATGTAGGGCAATGTAAAGTAGGTATAATAGGTCTAATTATTCTATAGCAAAATGCTGGTTTTTATTATTCTACCATCACATTTGTTCCATGTGTGAGTGTGTGAGTGTGTGTGAGAAAGAGAGAGATACTAACAGCAACTAAACAAGCAGCGAGTCCAGTACGCTCTCTTGGATCCTTGTTGTAGTACTTACTGCAGTACAGAATTGCGGCAACATACCACATCAATGGGCACAAAAAACCTAAAAGAAAACTGCAAGTGAATGGTGTTATTATTTGAATAAAACACGAGGAGTGAAAAATGGGAGTGGGATGGCATACTCACGAACTCCACCCTATTCCACAGCCAAAACATGGAAGGCGCTTGTTGAACATCTCCAATCTAGGGTCCTCTTCATCTCTAATAAGAGTATATTTGCCCCCACGGTCATTAGCATCCCATGGTTGCCCTGGATAAAACAGAAACGATGCACATTGAAGCCTTAGAAAGCAAAAAATCAACATAACGTACCACCAAAGTCATTTATTAAATGCAGTAAGCAAACAATTTTGCTTTATATTGGTCTAATTCTATGTATCAAGTAAGGAACATAATCATCGTTCATCATATACGTTCAGAATAGGTTGAACTTCAGAACAACCTAAGGATTAAAGGCAGTCTTTATTAATAAGAAAACTGCTTAACGAGGCAAAAGAACTGAGTACAAAACCATAAGAAATGTTTACTTTGTTCCATCAATGTAGGAGCTTCGGTATTTCAAAGAAATGTCAATGACCTGTATCGCGGATATATGCCAATATCCAGACTTCAGATACCAGCCTCATGGAACCTGCATCACATATACAGATATTAGATTTAACTTACTCTTTTACGTCCAACCCAGAATATGCAATTGCATGCATAAACTAAGCTAAAATGGTCTTGGAAAAAACAAGTTTACTTGATTACAGTCTCAGCTATAAAGTTCAATTGTTGTAGAAAGCAAAGATTCATGTTAATAATATCACTAAATCACTGACGGCTTCCTGAACACCGAGCTATCTAGTGAAGAGGGAGAGTATATACTATTCGCACCTGAATCCTAGACTTCAATGGACAAGAACTCCAACAATTTGGATGAAGAGGACAAGTTCCAGTTCGAATTTGTTTTTTAAAAAAACTCTCAAAAATCAGTATTACTCTTCAAGGCCATCATCTAGCTTATTTTTTACATGAAGTCAATGAGTTTTTAATGCAAATGTATGAAGTTCCTTTACCGCCACCAAAGGAAGAGATATCCCAATCACAAAGATCTTCATCCGTGAGAAACAAGCTATGCAAATCCGCTGATATCTCGAGGAAATATAGAGCCTCACTGAACCAGTGAACGCTGGAGTTCCTTATAGTAAATATCCTGTTATTCCGCTCTTGAATAGGCTATTTGCTAGTCTAGCGAAAGTTACAAGACCATGACCGCAGCACCGGTACCTTGAATCTGATTTGAGGAGCATCCTCCCTTTTTCATTAGAGGTTGTCGTCCATCATTTGGCCAGACCCTCAACCAGTACTGACCTTGACGTAAACTGAATTGAACTGAGAGCTTCTAAAGGCTCTGAAACTTTGGGGTAGCTCACTCTGATCCCAGAACACCAACCATAATTAGTCAGGTAGATGAGGTTCTTTCGCTCTTGCTCCGATATGTGATTCCATAGAACATGCATGCACCAGCTAAAGATACAGTGATTCAAGAATGGTGATTCACAGAGTCCATGCACTAGACTAATCAAAGAACCGGTAAGCAAAAGGAGTTCTCCAAGGAAAAGGGTGGTTTTTTTTCCCCCCAATTTTTTTGATTCGTGAGCCTGTTAAACAGAGCTCAAGGGGGCAAATGCCCTACAATACTTAATTCTACAGATTATCAGGTGCTGTGCCCACATCCACGCCAAAAAGGGTTTTGATAATGTTACTCGATGAAGCAACTCTGACAATTTTCAATGTCCCGAGTCGGATAGAATCATAGAATCAGAATGTTCAAAGGAAGTAGATACTCAACTACCTTCGACTTTCACTTATTTTCTTGTCTGGGAGAGTCTGTTATTTAATTGGCATTATTTAAGTCTGAGCGTGAAAGATTGATCATTTAGCATAATCCAAACTAAAATGTTCTTCGACAGTATGCATCTCATCCATTCCATTCCACCCTTATTATATTCTCAAAAATCGTACCATCACCAAGTTCTAAAATTCCTGATAGGCCTAAATCACAAAGCCATGAAACCGACTATAATTTGAAGAAATCCAACATCTAGCCAGAATTTTCACACGCTAAACTAAAAAAGAAAAGAAAAAAGAAAGAAAGAAAGAGTGCAACGAGCGCTTACCTCCGTGAGTACTGATCGAAGGGGCAAAGAGAGACGACTCGAAGGGTGGGGGGCGGGCGGTGGGTCTCTTCTCTGCGTGGAATTGAGAACAGCGAGGTTTCGTGTCGTTGTCGGTCTTTTCCGAGTCTTGGCCTTAGAGGTTTTAGAGAGAAAGGCGGGTGAGGATAAGAAGACCCAGACGAATGAGGGGGAGAGCTTTGAGTCTTTGACTTCTGAGAGCGAGCTAAGCGGTGAACAGTGGGGAGGTCACCCGATCCCCTCCGGTACTGAATACCTTACTCCATCCGTTGTAAGGAATGCAGCCGTGGATTGTTTGGTGGGCCCAGTTCTTGATGTGGACCCATCAGAGAGAGCCACGTCAGCAACACGTGAATCGGTGTGGAGAAGAATATATACGAGGGATTTGGTAATGCGACGGGGCCCTCCTGGCATGTGGCGAGGTTTTCATTGACAGATAGATCGATCATAGATGTTGCTGTCTCCCGGCATTGATTGCAAACGGAGCTCACACGAAGGGGGAAACCCCTGAGCTGTTCACGGCTGGAAGCACTGCTCAAAATTGAAAAAAAACGGGGGCGGCTATTGTGACCGGGGAAGTGAGGCGGATAAGATCTTTCACGAGTTCTATCCGGTTTCATGACTCATTTTGGACAAACCTTCCTTCGTCTTATTCAAGTCCCCATCACCCAAACACAAATAGGAGACACTTTAGCAAAAGGAGTGGCCTCACATTCCTTTATTCAAGCAATCGTATAAAAAAACTATAAGCCGCTCATAACTCTGTTCCAATCCTTGGTTACACAATCACTCAATATATAATGGAATAATAAACCCTAAGTCGCCGTTCAGATGATCTATCATTATAACCGACACACCTTATATAAGGATGGCTCCAAGCCTTCCCCTTTTAAGAAAGACTCATTGTTCAAGTCAAACTCTAAAACTTGATTAACTTCATATTGTCCACTCGACCAATCATAAAATTGCTCGCTTCATTTGGACTCCTAAATGACATTGAACTTACCTAGGATAGCATCAATTCTATTTTTACTCGACCGCTGAACCCAATCAAAAAAACTTGTCCGCCAAGTAACTTTTCCACCGTGTCAAGTCTTGCCTTCACCGCATCAGGACCTCCCTAGAATAGAGTCCGAGTGGAACTCCAAGGTCCCGTCCGACAATTTTGCCTCCAATAGCGTCATAGCACGCTAAGGACTTGGACTCGACCCGCCAAACACATCATGCCACACGCTTTCTCCCTGGCACATGCGTGAGCCTGGCACACTCTCCTTCGTGTGTCATGTGTCTTGACTCAGAGCCTCTGTGCCATGGTGCGTCAGCCTCATTGTTGGCTCGATCCAATCATGTCATTGCTCAGTTTACCATGCCATCTCGAAGAGATGGCTACTAGCTTGGGCTCCTGGCTTGATGCTATCACCTTCCATAACTCATGACCCTAACCCCATGTCATGGTGCGGGCCTTGGCCTTGCCAACCGGAGCCATGCCAACTCCGCTTGACAAGGCCAAGCCGTGTGAGGGGCTCCTAACCCTGAGAATTGTAACCATGTAAAAGTTCCCATATTTGATGGTAATTTCCCATTTTATGACGAATTAAATGTTGACCCTGACCAGATTAGGATACCACTTTGATGAAATCCCAAGCAACCAAACACCCTTTGTTTTAAAAAAAAAACACTACCTTTAGAATCTTATTGATGACAAAGGTACTAAAAACGCAGGAATAAATGTCCACACATCAAACTAAAGCAATACAATAGATCTACCAGAATAAAAGGAAAAAAAAAAACCTACTACTGATCCAAACCAAATGCAAATAAAAAGAGCTTTTCAAGATCAAATCTTTCCCTTGGAATCGGCATCCCTCGGCACGATCTTGAATTTCCCGGTCCTTTGTTGCTGCATTTCCAAAAAAATGAAACAGAATTATAGGGAAATCTAAGAAGCAATGAGAACAAATTTATCCTATCTTATTGGGCTACCTTTTCCCAGAGCTGGGTGTGATCCTTGCAGAAGCCTGCAACAATCCCTCCTTTCTTCCCATCTTTGTACTCAATCGAGAGCCCCTCCTCCAGTCCGCAAGTAGCATGGAACGCCAGTTCGCACTTGGGCTCGGAGCACTCTATCACACAGCCGTACTTGGTTCCACAGAGATAACAAGCTCGCTTCCGCCTTCCGGCGGCCGGAACCAACGAGCGGTCGATGCCGTCTCGCCCTTCTGGGTCGCGAAAGAATACCTCCGGCACGAGGAGGGAACAGACGATGTGTGCCCATCCACCGTCCACCGTGGGTTTCAGCGCGCCGCCCTTCACGGGGCAAAGGCAGCAGCGGATCTCTTGGTCAAAGCCGTCGTCTTTGGTCGTCTTCTTCTTCTTCTCACATGGGAAACAGAACCAGTCGCCGTCCGGTATGGATTGGATGAGAGGGTTGCCGTAACATTCGGCATGGACCATCAGCTCGCAGCCGTCGCAAATGACGATGGGGTTGATCGGATCACCGTCTGTGCTCCGGCACACCGCACAGACAATACCGTCCTCCTCTTGCTCTTCTCCATTTGGGAGTTCATCGCAATCGCCTTTGGTGTCATCTTGGGGTTTGATAGGGGAGAGAGGGTCTTGGGGTTTGATTGGGGAGAGAGGGTGGGGAGCCCAGACCCTCTTCTTGGCCGGGAGGCAGTAGGTGGTGGTGGCGGCGGCGGCGGCGGTGGGCTGGTGGTGTGAATCAAGCCTCTTCTTCGCCGGAAGGCAGGGGGCCGTGAGTGAAACAGAGGGTTCGGAGTTGGACTCCTCTTGGGGTTGGAGAAGCTTGTACCTCTTTGAGAGTGGCAAATCACGGAAGCTACGCTCCATTGCTGCAAAGAGGTAGGAATGATGTTTGACGAAGTGGAGAAGAGCTATGGAAATAAGGCCGAGCAAAGGGAGGGAAAGGAGCCCGGGAAATGGCCAAAAAAAAGCGTGGAATTTAAAAATATATGAGGTTTCCCGGGACGGGGTTTGTAATTTGAGAGGAGGCTTTTGTGTTTGGCTCAAATTTAAAATTTCGCGGGAGGGCTCGACGCCATCGGAGCTCTAATTGTGAGAAGTACAAACCAATCCCGCAAATGATAATTTAAGCAATCTTTATTTTTCAGTAATGTTATTTTGTTACGAGATTTCCGATGTTAAATAATGGGTGATTTAAGTACCAGCTATTCAACACCGAGGAACAGCCATATTCCTTATTTGACACAAAAAATCCATACAAATATCAGGATAATTACCACTGAAATTATTGCCCGAGAGTGCACTTGAATTCCTATATAAATAGTCATACTGGACAGGCTATTGTTCGAAGAAACAGTGAAGCACTTGATTTATCTAATCAGACAGTATTTAGCTTATCATCAGGAGGTTTCTCCTTTGCTTGATAACTGATGAGAAAGATTTCGTCATTGAACAAGCCTTTCCTTAGTTCTTCCCGTGTACCAAACCCTTCACTACCTCTCCGAGGCTGGACTCATTCTGAATACTATGAACCCACATGGCATTGATTCTGACACGCTCGATGCTCTGCTTCAATGTTTTAGCCATTGAAGGCTTTGATCGGGTGGCGAAGAATTCTTCTACTTCCTTAGCCTTCTCTTCAGAGGAAAACTGAAACAAGGACAGTAAAAACGGGGATGAGCACTTCGATTTCTGCTGCAACTATTCAAGGCCAAAAAAGAAAAGCTACAGACCGGTGACACGATAGCGCTAATGAAGCGGGTCATTAGAAACCCAGAGCCAAATGCCTTACAGATGTGGTCCCAGTTCTCCTGCAAACCAGTTAAGAAACACAGTCAAACCAAACCAGCAGCGCAATTAGATATAGCATGAATCCTATTGTTGTCCCCTTTTGCTTCAAAGGGTAGGCTGGCAAGATGAGCAAGGTTGGATACATGAAATTCTTCTTCAATCTTTCAATAGTTTCTCCAACTTTAATAAAAATAGGTCAAGACTAAAACAAAAGACTACATTCCAGATGTTAGATTACATTGACACGAAATACATGTAGTCAGATACTATGAGAAATGCGTTCATAACTTAAAGATGTACCAGTAAAAAGGTGTACCTTTAACCATGACCATGCAACAAAGCGTCCTTCCTTACTAATTCCCGCGAGTCCATAAACTGCATCCTGATTCCTCACCTAAAAATGAAAACATGGACAGACAATATTTAACAAAATAAATAAACAGGAAGTCAAAGAAAACACTAACAAAGTTATAAGAAGCGATAAATTGTACCTCGGAAGACAGAAGAAAGTTAAGAGCATCAAGGACAATATCTGGATCAGGGCAAGATGCCAAGGAACCTATCATAAAAAGGAGACCGCCCAATAAGAGCCAACACTATTAATGGTACTTCTCACGTATAAAACAAGAACATAGACCTGGTCCATACCTAGGATTCGCACTTTTTCCTGACTCAAGTCAGTTTCTCTAAAAACTCTTAAAATAGAATCAAACCCTGATTTATTTGAAATGTTGACAGTTTGCATTACAGCAACATATGCAGCCTGCAAGACAGATTTACAACGCAGTAGTAACCAATATGAGCAAACTGAGCAACTTGATAATCAAAAGATAATTTGAATTTTTTGACCTTTCTTGTATCCGGTGGTAGAAGTGATGTATTTCTGTCACCTAAGAAGGCATTAAAACGCCTCACTGCTTCATTTAGAGTGGCCTCATGCCCTAGTTCAGCAAGAGCAGTCAAGATCTCCCCTCTTAACATGGCCTCCAAATGACCTTCCCCATCTCTAGGATCCCAACCTAGTTTCCTGCAAGAAACAGAAAATGCTTTAAAAACGTACAAGAACATAAAAAGGTATCTCAATCACCACAATGATAAATGATTCTGGAAAAACTTGCATCACATTCAATGATCCGGTCACTTTGATAAAGAGTATATTTGATAGCAAGGTACATTGCGCAGAGAGGAACAATGTGTGGCCAGAAATTATTTATTACACAGCTGATATTTTGCATCTAATAAGAAGTTGAGTACATAAACTACAACCTAGACCAAAAACTAACTGACGAGGACGTGGCAGGGGGCATTAACATTTACTATGGGCCGCTGGCTGAAAAACATTTAAGACCACTTGTTCTAAAGGCCTAAGAACAACTATATCTTCAAACGAAAAAATGTGGACCATTTGCCTCATATAGCTTGCAGAGGGTATACCACATTCATTTCTAAAGGCCTAAGAACAACTATATCTTCAAACAAAAAAATGTGGACCATTTGCCTAATATAGCTTGCAGAGGGTATACCACATTCATTTCTAAAATCGGTATAGGATAAACTTACTCGGCAGAAAATTGGAGTAGATTGACTAAAAATTGCTTAACGTCGACCAAAAGATCTGGAGCAGCGTCAGCCACCATAGTCACAACCTTGTAACTTATCTGGCCAGCCAATGTTTAAGTGAAAGTGCATATAGGAGTGATCATATAAAGGCATGACAGAAGATATGAAGAGGATACCGAAATTATTTGAGACAGCACAGTATAGTCCAGCTCTTTCCTGTAAGCAGACATCAACGATAGCAAATTTGACAATGTCTGTTTGCAAGCCATACATAGGGCAAATGAGTCATCCAGAACACCTGCATTGACAATTTACATAAAGAATTAAGAATACCTAACGAATAAAACTGACAAGTAGCAGCGACCATGAGAATAGTACCAAATCTGTCGGTTGCAGAGAGCTGATTGGCCTCAATAGCATATCTAAGTCCAGTGGCAAGCTCGTCATCATATTTTACCCTATAGAAACCAGTTTGATCAACGTTTAATTTGATCCAAAAATGCCCATCTTTCCCCTGTTTGTGTTTTTCCCCAAAGCTTGAAAACCCCTCCATTCCATCCAATTCTTCCGATTTCGTTTTTAGCAAAAACTTTTTCTGATTAGAATATGATGCACAACAAAATGTCACAGGTACAATCCATTGCCCATCCCCTGAAGACCCACTTGACAAAAACTGGGACTGAAATGCAAAAGAAATGCAGAGATGAGATTAAAATATAGCAAACATGTAAGCTTAAAATAAGCTAAAGTTATGAAATGTATAAAGCAGTCTATGCTTTTTAAAATACTAAGGATATCAACACGGCCACAAAATCACCTCAGGAGGAAATAACAAAGGTACTGCATAAAAGTATAAGAGCGTTATTCTTGGCAGCTAGAGACTAGAGTATCCTGTAAGTGCATAACTATTAGCACCTCCCTCCCACCATCTTTAAGATAGGCTGCACAGTTTATTCGCAAAACGTACTCAAAGAACATCTAGCTGAGAAGGTATCACCTTCATAGCACTATGTGACACATTGACAGCATTAGGGCTTAACAGAAGCTACATGAAGTGAGGGGAAAGTAAACTTTGGGAGCTGCATGATCGCCAGCAGTAAATCGTCTCATAAGCTTGCACAAGGCAGCAACATGACAAAGAAACATGTCAAGAAGAAGCTCATTTTGGACCTTTATGTATTCGATTGACAAAATAAAGTTCATTAAAAGGTAGAAAAGCAGCAGACAGACAATATCACAAAAGCATTTGACTTGGGCATGATTTGAATTAGTTATCACCTTGAAAAGGAATGGAAGCAACAACAATTCTCTACTATTCTCTCCAACCATGATAGTTGATACATGTGCCACCTTTAGGTGTTCTTGTGCATTTACCAAGGCAAAAAGTGGGAAAACAAGAAATGCAAAGACATAGATCTGCCCTTGGCCAATTTGTTCTTTCATCAGAAGCGATTAACACAAAACTGCAGCTTCAGTTCAGTAATATACAGAATCCATTAATGATATGTTTTTACCATATAACTAGACCAAAATAGAGAGAGCAAATTCTCCACACTAATAATGAATGAAAGCTCATGAAGGCATGGACTAGAATAAGTTATACATGGAGGGAAAAAGTAAAAAAGAATTGAAAAAACAAGTGCCCCAAAACAAACCTGCTCAAATTCCAAACTGTTGTCCTTAGCTCTTACGCAGACAACAGGATATCCTTGCTGCTTTGTCCAGGGATTCATTAATGTCTTTACTGGCTCACCTGATTCCTCTTCTAAAACGTTCCACAGATCTTCAGTCTTTGCATTTGAACATGCAAATTTTTTTATGTATGACGCAAGTGATCTCTGAACAATAAGACCTTGTTACTATTCAGGTAGTGTTCTTTGTTAGAAAATGCAAGTTAAATGTGAAACTACCTAATTGCAATATTTTAGGAAATAATAAAAGTTAGTCCTAAACTGTATTTCCATAAGGCAGTAGACAGCAATAAAAGCTGTAGGTAAGTGATACTCCCAGAACATATGGTGGTTAAAAGAAGACGCAAAAGCTTATTCATCTGTGTATCTAACTACGGATATAAGCATTTTCCAGGGCATGATATTTAAGAGTTTCTGGCGAGTATACTCAATAATGAAACTTCAAGGACTGGTGCTTTATGTGAAAGTAATCTGGACAAGAATTATATGCCTTTGTCTTTTGCAAGTCATGGAGTGCTAGAGATACTGAAGTCTTGTTGAGTATTCTATACGTGTAAGAAGATCTAAAGAAGACTTTACCAAAACAAATTAGTCCTAAATTCATTGCGGGAGAAAAGGAAATTGTGCATAACCAACTAAGAGACTGATTGCAAAAATGCATGAACCCACAGGATTGAAATTTTTTCCAAAATTTCAGACAACTATTTTTCTTGGAGCAAATTATGAAATTTTAAACTCCACCTAGTGGGATTAATAAGAGAAGAAGAGAAAGCAAGATGGGGGAAAAGGAAAAATACACATTTAGTGACCCGACCAATCAAGGTCCTCGAGCTGACATAGTAACGTGTAGTATGGGGCATCTTTGGAACCCTCATCACATGATAGGAATCACTTCAGCAATTTGAAAGGATATTAACTTATTCATCAAAAACAAAAGAGAGGGTTCTATTCACAGTTATCTAAGTAAATTCTCACTTGATGGAGACCAAAATTTTCAAAAAAAAATAAAACATCTGGGCGCCATATTAAAAGAGATAAATGAGCAAAACACTCATCTAACTTTAAACTTGCTAGAGAAAGAAATCGGAGATCAAATGCAACAACTACATTAAGCAAATTAATTGTTGGAGCTGTGAAATGCCTAACCTGAAAACATTCAGCACCAAGGTAGCTTTCCAACATTCTAATAACGGAAGCACCCTTTTTGTAGCTGATTGCATCAAATATTTCATGAATCTCACTTGCATGGTTTATATCAACCTGAAACCAAATGCAATGCTCATTAATATACGATTTAATGTAGATGTCAACATTACACAAAAATGTCAGTACTAATACAGAATTCCGCCCTAAAAGAAAAATGTATTTTAATTAGAAGGCAACGTTTTCAAAGTTTGGTGTCGAGAAGACATAATGAACGTAACTGTAAAGTATCCAAAGAGTTGCTGTTAATCAAGGATATTTGGCAAACAAGCCACTTTTTGTGGCTCTTCACTTTCTGCCTTCACCCAACAAGTCACTTTCTGCCTTTACCACCAAGCGCCTTAACAAGCATCTCATTCACTTTTATTTCATGCTATCATCTGCCGAACACCTAGAGACATTAAAACAACTAATTGGTATGAAAGGAAGCTTTACCTCAATAGGATGTGACTCAGCAAGGGCATCCAATCTAAGGCCAACAGTGCTCTCATCAAGAAATTGTGTCCAAATTTTCCATTCAGGAAACAAGGAATCTGCTGCCAGATAGCTCACCTATAAATGTTGAACAGTTGACTGAAAAGGTAGACAAGTAAGTTAAAAATACTAGAAGTGACAGAGGAGACAATGTTCCTCACCCAGGTTGCAAATCCCTCATTAAGCCACAAGTGCGTCCACCACTCCATTGTTACAAGATTTCCGAACCACTGGTGAGCTAGTTCATGTGCTACAACAATTGCCACCTAAACAAAAAATAATTAAATTAACGTAAAAAATCATCCACCAGAAGTACTACAAAGATAAAAATCATATTGGCCCCAATTCAAAAAGAGGTTTTGTTACATAGGCTAATATCCCAGGGAACGGATAACTGCAGATATTCCCTCTTTCAGGATCAATAAAAGTGTCACAGGAATCAATTGCACATCTGGAAAAATCTGAAGAAATTAATGACAGATATTCTCCTTCAATACATCAGGATTACCCGTTGCTTATTTGAAGCTGCTGAGAGTTTATCATCATAAAGCAAAGCCGTTTCTTGATACGTGACCAAACCATAGTTCTCCATTGCTCCAGCAGAAAAATCAGGAATTGCGACCATATCTAATTTGGGAAGTGAGTAAGGCGTAGCAAAGTATCTGTAAAATACTTAAAGTTAGCGATTGTTTGAGGAGAACATCTACATCCTAGCTAATACGCAAGGAAAAATATCATGAAGCTTGGCAGTCTGCAATCAAACAATGGGTAGTGATCAAGTTTTCACTGCACACTCCTTAAGATCACCTACTATGCAAAAGTATGCAGTCTTTCGTTATTAACAAGAGTTTAAAAATTACCATATGCAGCATAATTTTCATTAAAAAATTTCAGCTATATTCCAGCCGAATATTTAAGAACATTTTTGGCGAATTACAAATAGCATGCTTCCATTATTCACTTAAACCAACCCATTTGTCCCTTAAAATCATCGGTGGCCTTAGATATTATGAAAGGACAACATGCAACATTAAAAACAACAACAGCATTTATTGTATCAGCTTAATATGAGTATCCAACACATATAGAAAGAGTATATTCCAATATAATTAAACCAGGTCCCTAAGACGTCAATTAATAGTAAGCAATTCAAAGCAGAAATTGTCATCTGAGCAAACAATCCATGAAAAGGCGAATAGAAGACATTACTCTTTGTACAGATCCAGCGTCTTCACTGCCACATCCAGAGCAAAATTTCCTTGGCTGCTCTTTCCAACCTGACAATAAACACGAACTTTGATACCTGAAAGAAGATAATAGATGATAGCAGTTGCTTTATCCTCGCAGGGAAAAAAGGGACAGGGGAAGGCAAGCTAAAGAACAAATAAGGCAAATTGTCATACCATCGGGTGTGAAAGCTTCCACGTAATCAAATAGACCAACAACAACTGCTACCAAATAAGTTGACATAATTGGTGATTCCTCGAAAGAGAGAGTTTTTAGGAGCTTGTCAAGCTTTTCTTCAATGACTGGCATATTTGACAATGCTACCAACTCAGCAGGAACTTCCAATGTGATTTTGAATGTAGCCTGAAAAATGTTTATAACCAAAGAAAAGAGCGATATTCAGTTCAGAACATGAGGAGAGAATAATATACCATGTAAATAAATCCAACTTCACAAACATATCCAAAAAAAATTTACATTAGGAAGTTTACACCAATTCTATATCTTTGCTTCTCAAGCTAATAACCTTTTCTAGATCTCTTTAACTTAGAATAAACAATAATAGGTGATAACACAAGTATCATCCATCACGGTAAGACTGATCAATCCTTTCCCGTATGGTTTATAAATCCTCATATCATGACACCATGTATTCAAGATTCCATCTTCCAAACACCTTTTAGCAACCTACACCTAGCAGATGCATTTATTTTTCAAAATATACCTCTTCACTTATGACTCCCAATTTCACTTATCTATGGGTGTGAATGTGGTTTTAAGCATAGAATACTAGGGCACTCCAGTTCATTAAAAATTATGCTATAACCGGACACTCAGAGATGAGGCTCTGTTTAGATCCTTCTTGACATCTGGGTCGTCTTAAAACAACCCATAAGCCTTCTAACAATGCATCCTTCAAAATATACATACATATAGAAAAGCACTGAACATCTTGCTATAAGTTACACATTCTCCATGTTGACCTTAGTGTGTGTATGTATATATGTATGTGTCCATATATACGTATATAAATATATAAATGTTTGTGCGCGTGTGTGTGTGTGCGCGCGTGCGTGTGTTTAAAAAAAAAAAACATATCCACAACTACGACACGTGCCAAAGGTATAAGCAATTGTCATGCCAAGACACTCCAGGACATGTGGAGTGTATGTATATGTGTCCCCATGTCAGAATACCACTGTATTTTCCAAATAGCGGTAAAATAACAAGAATATGCACCACACAAGAATTGGAATATGTTAAACCGGTGGTAAAGAAGATGAGAACTTGTTCACACCAAACGATCCAAACTCATTCTATTAGAAGCAAACCTACTTCACTCGACATAAGCCTAAAAACTTGAACTTCCAGTAGAATAGCAGATCCAATGTAGTTCCATACTTCCATGCACTCCATAGATTAATGGATTTCGCAAGTTTGTTATTTACTATTACTGTAGCTACAAATAACTGCTACAATTATAATAATCACTACTGAAAAGGAACTTCCACTACAAGAAAATCAAACATATGGGGGCAATTCATTGACAAGAAACAAAACCTTAAAGGCGGGCTCATCCCAGCAGGGGAAACACCTCCGGGCATCCGCTGGCTCGAACTGGGTGACTGCCATGTTTTTCTTCTCCCCATTATGCTCGTAAGTACTGTACATTAATCCATGATTACAGCAAAAAAAATCCTTTCAAGAAGATTAAAGGAAATTTGTAGTCTAAAAATTAGATCACCTCCTACAGAATCCCTTCATCTTGTCGTTTAGGGTTCCCTCAAACCCGATAGCCAGAACTCCCTTCCCAACCGGAATGACCTCGCCAAATTTCAACACCAATATCTCATCCTCTTCCACCGCGACAATCTCCGATGGCCGGAGCTCCTAAATCAATCCAAGAAACTGAATCCCGAAAATCCACACAAAACCCAAACAATTTTCAAGAAACAAGAATTCTTGATACCTGGGACGAGGATCCATGGCTCTTGAACCAGACCGAGCCATCTCCGATCTGGAGATCAGCGGCATTGAGAACCAGGAACTTCGTACCGGCGACGATGTCGACCGAGACCTCGACGGTGCCGGAGAACTTGCACGTGGAAAGGTCAGGCTTAAGGAAGATATCGTATCGCCTCGGGATCGCGAATCCGGGGAGCCTCAGCTGGCCCTTAAAGCTCTCCACGCTCTGCTCCTCTGACATGTTTACCTCTATCACCGCTAAGCTAAGATCTCCCTTAAAGAGATTGAAAAGCTCAAGGAGAAGATAGTTGTAGAGAGACAAGTCTGGGAATCGTGCAGACTAACATTAGCTGCCCCGGCGGTTGTATTTATATTCATGTGTTTATACAAATATAGCATATTATCAATCAATCCCATCAATCATGATATTATAATTAAATATTACTCCTTTAGGCCTGTTTGATATGAGAGTTGTTTCTTCTTGTTTCCCATGAGCAAAGGACTTTGATCCTGTCTGAGTTCCGTGATCAATATTTTCATGGCTTTTCCTATTTCCACTGCTGGATTTCTCCTTTTGCTTAAGATATTTTTTCTGCCAGACTGAAAACCCAAGAGAAGTACTTTCTTTATATAAAAAAAGGGAATCATGGTTGCTGAACATCCACCATACTTATTTCTCAACAGGAAAAAGGAAAATATAATACTTTTGTATACCAATTGCAAGAGCCACATTCATGCAAACATTTTACATACCTACAGACAAATAGCAACCTGTGGTGCTCTGCTTGAAAATTGTATCTAAAGAACTAAAGCAATCACAGCAAATAACCCATCATCATAACGAACTAGCATTGTTTGAAACTAGTATAGCCTATCTGTTTGAAGGAATGGAGTTCATAGTCCAGTCTTCGACCATTTTCACTATGGCAGAAAACAATTGCTCGAAGGCAGGCAGGTCTTCGACCATATTCACTCTGTCTCTGTCTCTGTCTCGGTAGCTACATAAACATAATTGTGAGAAGTACAAACTAATCCCGCAAAAGATAATTTAAGCAATGTTATATAATGGGTGATTTAAGTACTCAAACCAGCTATTAAATAATGGGTCCAGATGTTTTGTTTTACTTCGGTTACTTTTGTTTTTATCCCGGGAATGTAATAGGAGAGCCGATGATGTAGCCCGATGATATAGACGGTATAATAGTTGTTTTATCTGGTCGGAGTTTGATGAGATAGGTGTTTTAGATAGTATGATCTAAGTTATACTGCTAACTTTCGAGCTGAACTAAACAAAAAAAAAAAAAAAATTGCCAAGGAACAGACATTCCTTATTTGACACAAAAAAATCATACAAATATCAGGATGATTACCACTGAAATTATTGCCCGAGAGTGCACTTGAATTCCTATATAAATAGTCATACTGGACAGGCTATTGTTCGAAGAAACAGTGATGCACCTGATTTATCTAATCAGACAGTATTTAGCTTATCATCAGGAGGTTTCTCCGTTGCTTGATAACTGATGAGAAAGATTTCGTCATTGAACAAGCCTTTCCCTAGTTCATCCCGTGTGCCAAACCCTTCACTACCTCTCCGAGGCTGGACTCATTCTGAATACTATGAACCCACATGGCATTGATTCTGACACGCTCGATGCTCTGCTTCAATGTTTTAGCCATTGAAGGCTTTGATCGGGTGGCGAAGAATTCTTCTACTTCCTTAGCCTTCTCTTCAGAGGAAAACTGAAACAAGGACAGTAAAAACGGGGATGAGCACTTCGATTTCTGCTGCAACTATTCAAGGCCAAAAAAGAAAAGCTACAGACCGGTGACACAATAGCGCTAATGAAGCGGGTCATTAGAAACCCAGAGCCAAATGCCTTACAGATGTGGTCCCAGTTCTCCTGCAAACCAGTTAAGAAACACAGTCAAACCAAACCAGCAGCGCAATTAGAAATAGCATGAATCCTATTGTTGTCCCCTTTTGCTTCAAAGGGTAGGCTGGCAAGATGAGCAAGGTTGGATACATGAAATTCTTCTTCAATCTTTCAATAGTTTCTCCAACTTTAATAAAAATAGGTCAAGACTAAAACAAAAGACTACATTCCAGATGTTAGATTACATTGACACGAAATACATGTAGTCAGATACTATGAGAAATGCGTTCATAACTTAAAGATGTACCAGTAAAAGGGTGTACCTTTAACCATGACCATGCAACAAAGCGTCCTTCCTTACTAATTCCCGCGAGTCCATAAACTGCATCCTGATTCCTCACCTAAAAATGAAAACATGGACAGACAATATTTAATAAAATAAATAAACAGGAAGTCAAAGAAAACACTAACAAAGTTATAAGAAGCGATAAATTGTACCTCGGAAGACAGAAGAAAGTTAAGAGCATCAAGGACAATATCTTGATCAGGGCAAGATGCCAAGGAACCTATCATAAAAAGGAGACCGCCCAATAAGAGCCAACACTATGAATAGCACTTCTCACGTATAAAACAAGAACATAGACCTGGTCCATACCTAGGATTCGCACTTTTTCCTGGCTCAAGTCAGTTTCTCTAAAAACTCTTAAAATAGAATCAAACCCTGATTTATTTGAAATGTTGACAGTTTGCATTACAGCAACATATGCAGCCTGCAAGACAGATTTACAACGCAGTAGTAACAAATATGAGCAAACTGAGCAACTTGATAATCAAAAGATAATTTGAATTTTTTGACCTTTCTTGTATCCGGTGGTAGAAGTGATGTATTTCTGTCACCTAAGAAGGCATTAAAACGCCTCACTGCTTCATTTAGAGTGGCCTCATGCCCTAGTTCAGCAAGAGCAGTCAAGATCTCCCCTCTTAACATGGCCTCCAAATGACCTTCCCCATCTCTAGGATCCCAACCTAGTTTCCTGCAAGAAACAGAAAATGCTTTAAAAAAGTACAAGAACATAAAAAGGTATCTCAATCACCACAATGATAAATGATTCTGGAAAAACTTGCATCACATTCAATGATCCGGTCACTTTGATAAAGAGTATATTTGATAGCAAGGTACATTGCGCAGAGAGGAACAATGTGTGGCCAGAAATTATTTATTACACAGCTGATATTTTGCATCTAATAAGAAGTTGAGTACATAAACTACAACCTAGACCAAAAACTAACTGACGAGGACGTGGCAGGGGGCATTAACATTTACTACGGGCCGCTGGCTGAAAAACATTTAAGACCACTTGTTCTAAAGGCCTAAGAACAACTATATCTTCAAACGAAAAAATGTGGACCATTCGCCTCATATAGCTTGCAGAGGGTATACCACATTCATTTCTAAAGGCCTAAGAACAACAATATCTTCAAACAAAAAAATGTGGACCATTTGCCTAATATAGCTTGCAGAGGGTATACCACATTCATTTCTAAAATAGGTATAGGATAAACTTACTCGGCAGAAAACTGGAGTAGATTGACTAAAAATTGCTTAACGTCGACCAAAAGATCTGGAGCAGCGTCAGCCACCATAGTCACAACCTTGTAACTTATCTGGCCAGCCAATGTTTAAGTGAAAGTGCATATAGGAGTGATCATATAAAGGCATGACAGA
This sequence comes from Narthecium ossifragum, assembly GCA_963920575.1. Classification (NCBI taxonomy): domain Eukaryota; kingdom Viridiplantae; phylum Streptophyta; class Magnoliopsida; order Dioscoreales; family Nartheciaceae; genus Narthecium; species Narthecium ossifragum. The sequence goes on from OY986968.1 coordinate 26,920,449, forward strand.
AGATATGAAGAGGATACCGAAATTATTTGAGACAGCACAGTATAGTCCAGCTCTTTCCTGTAAGCAGACATCAACGATAGCAAATTTGACAATGTCTGTTTGCAAGCCATACATAGGGCAAATGAGTCATCCAGAACACCTGCATTGACAATTTACATAAAGAATTAAGAATACCTAACGAATAAAACTGACAAGTAGCAGCGACCATGAGAATAGTACCAAATCTGTCGGTTGCAGAGAGCTGATTGGCCTCAATAGCATATCTAAGTCCAGTGGCAAGGTCATCATCATATTTTACCCTATAGAAACCAGTTTGATCAACGTTTAATTTGATCCAAAAATGCCCATCTTTCCCCTGTTTGTGTTTTTCCACAAAGCTTGAAAACCCCTCCATTCCATCCAATTCTTCCGATTTCGCTTTTAGCAAAAACTTTTTCTGATTAGTATATGATGCACAACAAAATGTCACAGGTACAATCCATTGCCCATCCCCTGAAGACCCACTTGACAAAAACTGGGACTGAAATGCAAAAGAAATGCAGATATGAGATGAAAATATAGCAAACATGTAAGCTTAAAATAAGCTAAAGTTATGAAATGAATAGAGCAGTTTATGCTTTTTAAAATACTTAAGGATATCAACACGGCCACAAAATCACCTCAGGAGGAAATAACAAAGGTACTGCATAAAAGTATAAGAGCGTTATTCTTGGCAGCTAGAGACTAGAGTATCCTGTAAGTGCATAACTATTAGCACCTCCCTCCCACCATCTTTAAGATAGGTTGCACAGTTTATTCGCAAAACGACCTCAAAGAACATCTAGCTGAGAAGGTATCACCTTCATAGCACTATGTGAAACATTGACAGCATTAGGGCTTAACAGCAGCTACATGAAGTGACGGGAAAGTAAACTTTGGGAGCTGCATGATCGCCAGCAGTAAACCGTCTCATAAGCTTGCACAAGGCAGCAACATGACAAAGAAACATGTCAAGAAGAAGCTCATTTTGGGCCTTTATGTATTCGATTGACAAAATAAAGTTCATTAAAAGGTAGAAAAGCAGCAGGCAGACAATATCACAAAAGCATTTGACTTGGGCATGATTTGAATTAGTTATCACCTTGAAAAGGAATGGAAGCAAGAACAATTCTCTACTATTCTCTCCAACCATGATAGTTGATACATGTGCCACCTTTAGGTGTACTTGTGCATTTACCATTGTATATCCAAAGGCAAAAAGTGGGAAAACAAGAACAGCAAAGACATAGATCTGCCCTTGGCCAATTTGTTCTTTCATCAGAAGCGATTAACACAAAACTGCAGCTTCAGTTCAGTAATATACAGAATCCTTTAATGATATGTTTTTACCATATAACTAGACCAAAATAGAGAGAGCAAATTCTCCACACTAATAATGAATGAATGCTTATACATGGAGGGAAAAAGTCAAAAAGAATTGAAAAAACAAGTGCCCCAAAACAAACCTGCTCAAATTCCAAACTGTTGCCCTTAGCTCTTACGCAGACAACAGGATATCCTTGCTGCTTTGTCCAGGGATTCATTAATGTGTTTACTGGCTCACCTGATTCCTCTTCTAGAACATTCCACAGATCTTCAGTCTTTGCATTTGAACATGCAAATTTTTTTATGTACGACGCAAGTGATCTCTGAACAATAAGACCTTGTTACTATTCAGGTGGTGTTCTTTGTTAGAAAATGCAAGTTAAATGTGAGACTACCTAATTGCAATATTTTAGGAAATAATAAAAGTTAGTCCTAAACTGTATTTCCATAAGGCAGTAGACAGCAATAAAAGCTGTAGGTAAGTGATATTCCCAGAACGTATGGTGGTTAAAAGAAGACGCAAAAGCTTATTCATCTGTGTATCTAACTACAGATATAAGCATTTTCCAGGGCATGATATTTAAGAGTTTCTGGCGAGTATACTCAATAATGAAACTTCAAGGACTGGTGCTTTATGTGAAAGTAATCTGGACAAGAATTATATGCCTTTGTCTTTTGTAAGTCATGGAGTGCTAGAGATACTGAAGTCTTGTTGAGTATTCTTTACGTGTAAGAAGATCTAAAGAAGACTTTACCAAAACAAATTAGTCCTAAATTCATTGCGGGAGAAAAGGAAATTGTGCATAACCGACTAAGAGACTGATAGCAAAAATGCATGAACCCACAGGATTGAAACAACTATTTTTCTTGGAGCAAATTATGAAATTTTAAACTCCACCTAGTGGGATTAATAAGAGAAGAAGAGAAAGCGAGATTGGGGAAAAGGAAAAATACACATTTAGTGACCCGACCAATCAAGGTCCTCGAGCTGACATAGTAATGTATAGTATGGGGCATCTTTGGAACCCTCATCACATGGTAGGAATCACTTCAGCAATTTGAAAGGATATTAACTTATTCATCAAAAACAAAAGAGAGGGTTCTATTCACAGTTATCTAAGTAAATTCTCACTTGATGGAGACCAAAATTTTCAAAAAAAATAAAACATCTGGGCGCCATATTAAAAGAGATAAATGAGCAAAACACTCATCTAACTTTAAACTTGCTAGAGAAAGAAATAGGAGATCAAATGCAACAACTACATTAAGCAAATTAATTGTTGGAGCTGTGAAATGCCTAACCTGAAAACATTCAGCACCAAGGTAGCTTTCCAACATTCTAATAACGGAAGCACCCTTTTTGTAGCTGATTGCATCAAATATTTCATCAATCTCACTTGCATGGTTTATATCAACCTGAAACCAAATGCAATGCTCATTAATATACGATTTAATGTAGATGTCAACATTACACAAAAATGTCAGTGCTAATACAGAACTCCCCCCTAAAAGGAAAATGTATTTTAATTAGAAGGCAACGTTTTCAAAGTTTGGTGTCGAGCAGACATAATGAACGTAACTGTAAAGTATCCAAAGAGTTGCTGTTAATCAAGGATATTTGGCAAACAAGCCACTTTTTGTGACTCTTCACTTTCTGCCCTTACCCAACAAGTCACTTTCTGCCTTTACCCACCAAGCGCCTTAACAAGCATCTCATTCACTTTTATTTCATGCTATCATATGCCGAACACCTAGAGACATTAAAACAACTAATTGGTATGAAAGGAAGCTTTACCTCAATAGGATGTGACTCGGCAAGGGCATCCAATCTAAGGCCAACAGTGCTCTCATCAAGAAATTGTGTCCAAATTTTCCATTCAGGAAACAAGGAATCTGCTGCCAGATAGCTCACCTATACATGTTGAACAGTTGACTGAAAAGGTAGACAAGTAAGTTAAAAATACTAGAAGTGACAGAGGAGACAATGTTCCTCACCCAGGTTGCAAATCCCTCATTAAGCCACAAGTGCGTCCACCACTCCATTGTTACAAGATTTCCAAACCACTGGTGAGCTAGTTCATGTGCCACAACAATTGCCACCTAAACAAAAAATAATCAAATTCACGTAAAAAATCATCCACCAGAAGTACTACAAAGATAAAAATCATATTGGCCCCGATTCAAAAAGAGGTTTTTTTACATAGGCTAATATCCCAGGGAACGGATAACTGCAGATATTCCCTCTTTCAGGATCAATAAAAGTGTCACAGGAATCAATTGCACATCTGGAAAAATCTGAAGAAATTAATGACAGATATTCTCCTTCAATACATCAGGATTACCCGTTGCTTATTTGAAGCTGCTGAGAGTTTATCATCATAAAGCAAAGCCGTTTCTCGATACGTGACCAAACCATAGTTCTCCATTGCTCCAGCAGAAAAATCAGGAATTGCGACCATATCTAGTTTGGGAAGTGAGTAAGGCGTAGCAAAGTATCTGTAAAATACTAAAAGTTAGCAATTGTTTGAGGAGAACATCTACATAATTAACGCAAGGAAAAATATCATGAAGCTTGGCAGTCTGCTATCAAACAATGGGTAGTGATCAAATTTTCACCACACACTCCTTAAGATCACCTACTATGCAAAAGTATGCAGTATTTCGTTATTAACAAGAGTTTAAAAATTACCACATGCAGCATAATTTTCATTAAAAAATTTCTGCTATATTCCAGCCGAATATTTAAGAACATTTTTGGCGAATTTCAAATAGCATGCTTCCATTCTTCACTTAAACTAACCCTTTTGTCCCTTAAAATCATCGGTGGCCTTAGATATTATGAAAGGACAACATGCGACATATTAAAAACAACAACAGCATTTATTGTATTAGCTTAATATGAGTATCCAACACATATAGAAAGAGTATATTCCAATATAATTAAACCAGGTCCCTAAGACGTCAATTAATAGTAAGCAATTCAAAGCAGAAATTGTCATCTGAGCAAACAATCCATGAAAAGGCGAATAGAAGACATTACTCTTTGTACAGATCCAGCGTCTTCACTGCCACATCCAGAGCAAAATTTCCTTGGCTGCTCTTTCCAACCTGACAATAAACACGAACTTTGATACCTGAAAGAAGATAATAGATGATAGCAGTTGCTTTATCCTCACAGGGAAAAAAGGGACAGAGGAAGGCAAGCTAAAGAACAAATAAGGCAAATTGTCATACCATCAGGTGTGAAAGCTTCCACGTAATCAAATAGACCAACAACAACTGCTACCAAGTAAGTTGACATAATTGGTGATTCCTCGAAAGAGAGAGTTTTTATGAGCTTGTCAAGCTTTTCTTCAATGACCGGCATATTTGACAATGCTACCAACTCAGAAGGAACTTCCAATGTGATTTTAAATGTAGCCTGAAAAATGTTTATAACCAAAGAAAAGAGCAATATTCAGTTCAGAACATGAGGAGATAATAATATACCATGTAAATAAATCCAACTTCGCAAACATATCCAAAAAAAAATTTACACTAGGAAGTTTACACCAATTCTATATCTTTGCTTCTCAAGCTAATAACCTTTTCTAGATCTCTTTAACTTAGAATAAACAATAATAGGTGATAACACAAGTATCATCCATCACGGTAAGACTGATCAATCCTTTCCCGTATGGTTTATAAATCCTCATATCATGACACCATGTATTCAAGATTCCATCTTCCAAACACCTTTTAGCAACCTACACCTAGCAGATGCATTTATTTTTCAAAATATACCTCTTCACTTACGACTCCCAACTTCACTTATCTATGGGTGTGAATGTGGTTTTAAGCATAGAATACTAGGGCACTCCAATTCATTAAAAATTATGCTATAACCGGACACTCAGAGATGAGGCTCTGTTTAGATCCTTCTTGACATCCGTGTCGTCTTAAAACAACCCATAAGCCTTCTAACAATGCATCCTTCAAAATATACATACATATAGAAAAGCACTGAACATCTTGCTATAAGTTACACATTCTCCATGTTGACCTTAGTGTGTGTATGTATATATGTATGTGTCCATATATATGTATATAAATATATAAATGTTCGTGCATGTGTGTTTAAAAAAAAAAACATATCCACAGCTACGACACGTGCCAAAGGTATAAGCAATTGTCATGCCAACATTGCCAAGACACTCCAGGACGTGTGGAGTGTATGTATATGTGTCCCCATGTCAGAATACCACTGTATTTTCCTAATAGCGGTAAAATAACAAGAATATGCACCACACAAGAATTGGGATATGTTAAACCGGTGGTAAAGAAGATGAGAACTTGTTCACACCAAACGATCCAAACTCATTCTATTAGAAGCAAACCTACTTCACTCAACATAAGCCTAAAAACATGAACTTCCAGTAGAATAGCAGATCCAATGTAGTTCCATACTTCCATGCACTCCATAGATTAATGGATTTCGCAAGTTTGTTATTTACTATTACTGTAGCTACAAATAACTGCTACAACTATAATAATCACTACTGAAAAGGAACTTCCACTACAAGAAAATCAAACATATGGGGGCAATTCATTGACAAGAAACAAAACCTTAAAGGCGGGCTCATCCCAGCAGGGGAAACACCTCCGGGCATCCGCTGGCTCGAACTGGGTGACTGCCATGTTTTTCTTCTCCCCATTATGCTCGTAAGTACTGTACATTAATCCATGATTACAGCAAAAAAAATCCTTTCAAGAAGATTAAAGGAAATGTGTAGTCTAAAAATTAGATCACCTCCTATAGAATCCCTTCATCTTGTCGTTTAGGGTTCCCTCAAACCCGATACCCAGAACTCCCTTCCCAACCGGAATGACCTCGCCAAATTTCAACACCAATATCTCATCCTCTTCCACCGCGACAATCTCCGACGGCCGGAGCTCCTAAATCAATCCAAGAAACTGAATCCCGAAAATCCACACAAAACCCAAACAATTTTCAAGAAACAAGAATTCTTGATACCTGGGACGAGGATCCATGGCTCTTGAACCAGACCGAGCCATCTCCGATCTGGAGATCAGCGGCATTGAGAACCAGGAACTTCGTACCGGCGACGATGTCGACCGAGACCTCGACGGTGCCGGAGAACTTGCACGTGGAAAGGTCAGGCTTAAGGAAGATATCGTATCGCCTCGGGATCGCGAATCCGGGGAGCCTCAGCTGGCCCTTAAAGCTCTCCACGCTCTGCTCCTCTGACATGTTTACCTCTATCACCGCTAAGCTAAGATCTCCCTAAAGAGATTGAAAAGCTCAAGGAGAAGGTAGTTGCAGAGAGACAAGTCTGGGAACGGTGCAGCTTAACAATAGTTGCGCCGGCGGTTGTATTTATATTCATGTGTTTATACAAATATAATAAACTATCAATCAATCACATCAATTATGATATTATAATTAAATATTATTCCTTTATGCTGGTCTGGTTTTTTTTTAAAATTCGAAATTTGATTTGCTTGCCATTATCTGTCTTCTCGTGCGTTTGGCGTCTCGGGATCCCACGGATCAACGGATCGGTGTTTGGATATCACACGGATCCTTGAAAATGAAATCCGTTTAAGAACGGATCTTATTTCCAGACGCCAAACGAATCCACGGTATCCAATCGGACATGTGTGATAGACTTGCCATCATTCGTATTTGAATCCTGGCATTTCCGTTTAAATCAATTGAAACTATTCCATTCATGATATCAGTAATTAAATGCTCTCCGTCTCCGTGTATGGATTTGCCGTGTACATCCATAACACTTCTGACGGTGGAGACGAGGGGCCGTTCTTTTTTATAGAATGTCGAACTGGTATGCGTCTTCTACACGGAAAGCGTGCTTATCCGGTTTCTTAGTACACGTAGACCTTTTAAGATCACACGTATCCTCAAGCCGTCGCTGTCCCGTCCGCATGCACGTTTGTTGATTTTTACGTTCATCAGAATTTACAAAAAAAAATGCGCGATGGATCTCGCTTTTGGGGGCGTTTGATTTCGAAAATATTTTCGTGTTTTTATTTTTATCTTCAATCCCTGCTTTTCAATTTTTAAACAATACTTTTTTTAATTCCATTTAGAAGAAAAAAAAGGAGCTGCTATATCATGTTCTTCAATGTACAAAAAGAAAGGGCTGTGAAAGTATGGTTGCTGAACATCCACCATACTTCTTTCTCAAGAGGAAAAAGGAAAATATAATACTTGTATCTCGCAAAAGAATGGTGAGTTTGTATACCAATTGCAAGAGCCACATTCATGCAAACATTTTACATACATACAGACAAATAGTAACCTGTGGTGCTCTGCTTGAAAATTGAATCTAAAGAACTAAAGCAATCACAGCAAATAACCCATCATCATAACGAACTAGCATTGTTTGAAACTAGTATAGCCTATCTGTTTGAAGGAATGGAGTTCATAGTCCAGTCTTCGACCATTTTCACTATGGCAGAAAAGAATTGCTCGAAGGCAGGTCTTCGACCATATTCACTCTGTCTCTGTCTCAGTAGCTACATAAACATAACCTTCTATCAATCCGCATGCCAAATCTAATACTGCAACTATCAGTCATGTTCAGTGCTTTATGAAAATATAAGAGCTGTATGAAATTAAACAGAATGGTCAAGATTTAGAGCTTTGTCGTTCCTGGCCATCACGCCTGCCAGATTCTGCTCTCCCGATAATTGGTTCGACCTCATACATAGCTACTGATCCAAGTCTACTATGAAATGTAATCTGAATCCAAATTGTCGATAAACCTAGTTTATATTTCAATCTTCACCTTTAACTCCTCCTTTCACAGGGCCAAATCACATTCTCCCGGGAATTTCCGAGGAGATATTTTCATGAACAGCTATCATGTACATGAACAGCTTGAGCCAAGCCATAACAATGAGGCTATGACTACAGGAGCTCCTCATGGGCCAAATCGATAGGACTTCCAAACCCACCACTCCTCCTCTCAGGTGGAGAGCTCAGCAAAGCCTTCTCATTCAAACCCCACTCACGCATTAAAGCTCCAATCTCTGCTTCATCCAGCATTCTGGCCCTCGACTTACTTTCCATAGCTTGAGTTGCCTTTCGATACTCCAATTCTGCGACATGAACTAATAACGAGAGATCAACATTGGCTGCTATTTCCTTTCCAGCTCTAGAGTCCAGACCAAAGATCTCATTATCGGTCTCGCTCATTGACTCCTCAAACTGTTCCCATAGTTGCTCCCTTGGAGCTTCAATGTTGCCATCTGAAGTCGCCATCCATACATTTTGCTCTAGTTCAAGCATACTCAAGAACTCGCCAGCCACAGAATCCATGAGGTCATCCAAGCTGTAGGACCTGCTCCTCATTCTTCCTGTTCTATAGCTCAACTCACCCAGCACAGCATTGCGCTTATATGAAGCCTCTGCTTCTAAATCTGACAATTTCAATTCCTCAGCGACCACTGAATCTCCATGCAGCAGCTCACCCTTCTGGCAATCCTTGTGGCAACTCAAGAAATCTTCTTCTACACAGTCATGACCTTGCTGATCAAAAGCCTTCTCAAGCTCTCGGTTTTCCAACTGGAGCTCATCAATTCGATCACTTGCAGTAATTTCAATACCCTTTTCGATCACCACAAACTCTGGCTCATCGCAACACTCACTGTCTTCACCTCTTTCAGCCATATTGGACAGATCCTCCTTTTGAGCAATAACACTATGCACAGGCTTCAAATCAACATCCGAAGCACTCGATTTGTCACTACCATCATGCAACATAGACTTCCCATGAATCACAGACTGCAAAAGCAAGCGATCACAACTGACATTGATCTCGCAACCAGGAATGCTTCCGACCCTTCTAAGTGTACTATCCAATCTGCTCTCCTTCAATCCCAAGATCTCTGAAGCTTTCGTATCCCCACCATTCTCTATAACTTCAAAACCAAAACTTACGGTCAAAGACCCACCTTTCGAAGGCCCAGCCAATCTAAAGCTAGTGCTCCACATGCCAGACCTCGTCTCCCCCTCCAACTCCTCCAGCGTAACCGGCAACAACCTCACGAGGTCGACCCGGTGCTTACCGACGCTGGTCCCATGGTCGGCTTTGATTGAAACACAGACGACGAATTGGCAAGGCTCGTACTTGGCTGGCTGATGAGGACCGGTCCACGTAGCGAGGACGGATCGGCGGTGGCTTAACGTCTCCTCGAACTCGGCGACGCCGAGGAAGGGAATCACGGATCGGGTCTGAGCATCATCGAAGTGGACGCGAAAGGCGGCGTTGGAGAGAGCATTCGGCAGGGCGTCGATGGAGTGGACGCATAGAGAGAATAGGAGGTCAAAGCGGCGCTGCTGATGGTGGTGATAGGGGAGGCGGAGTTGAGAGAGAGCTTTGAGGGGTTTCCAATTCCAGAACGAGGGGGGTTTTTTGGGCTTCTTACGAGAACCGGAGAGAGACGGCGGCTCGGCTGTGGGACTGAAAGCGCGGGAGCGGCCGGCGGAGAGCGAGCGAGGTGGTCGGCGCCGAGACTCGAGAGACAGGGCTTTGCTGAGTGCCTCGATTTCTCGGACGAATCCGGCCTCGCCGGCATCGCCGGAGGTGCTCTTCCGGTGATGAGGATTCATCGGGATTTCGAGAGGTGGGAGAGAGCGGAATTGGATCGGGTGGAAGAACGGGAAAGGATTCAACTAGCGATGCCGCCGAGGAGGCGAGGGGTTTTGCTTGGGGTCGGGGAATTCTATTCTATGTCATCACCTCTGACGTGGAGATCGAGGACGATAGAGATCGATGCATTAAATTACTTGCTATTAGAAGTTGGATAACTTCCATCTTTCACGAGCCGAATCAATTTAATTTCCGGTCGCCGGTCGGGCCTTGTATGCACATGACTCTGATCCATACCCAACCAGACTTGGGCCAGGCTCCGAATTGTATTTTGCTACATTTTTTGAATTAAATATCAAATGTGGACGTGTTAAACTATATGACATCTATCTAACTGTTTAAGCCATATGAGGCTTAAGCTTTTGGTTGTTTTTGTATAAAAATAAATACATAAAATCAACAAAGTCAGAATGCGAGACCATGATTTTGGTCTATGCACAAAATGAATATGAGATATTAGAATATAAATCTATTAACTCTCCCTCTCTTAATTCTCTTAATGGTTTAAACTTTTGAATTGAATACACAAAATCATATGATATCAGAGAACCGTGGTCCCCTCTCTTTTTCAATACGAGGGTTTCTATATTCTATGACCGGCGTAGTGTATCAATTCAAACCCAAAGCTAATGCTCTCACCACTTAACCGGCAACAACCTGAAGAGACCCAAAGCTAATGCTCTCATAAACTCACCGCTTAAGCGACTTGACTCTGATCCATGCGCGACTTGATTTGGTCCAGGCACAATATAGGATTGATGTCCATCACATCGGCTCGACTGCGAGCCCAAGACAATCGAGCCAGTTTAATAACGCACTCTCTGGGGACCCAACCCATGAACAACATCCGATCAGCATGCAATCCATATCAACCAAGCATGAACGAGTCACGTCGCGGCCTACGACGTACGCGTCGCAACCAACTCGAGAATCTCCGGGAATTCTCCACCTCCACCTCCTTCCTTCTCTCTCGAAACTTCCAGCCCTCTCTCAACTCTTTATATAATCTCACTCTCGAATGAGCTCTCGATATCACCGAGTAGTCTAACAAGAGAAGAAGGTGGAGAGACAGGGAGAGTAAACGATGGAGTTCATGATGGACCTAGACGACCCCATGTTCACGGTGCTGCAGCACATGATGGACATCCCAGACGACTTCGACAAGGACTACAGCGCACCAACGCGCGCCTATATGCGCGACCGCAAGGCTATGCGCGCGACCCCGGCGGATGTGAAGGAGCTCCCGGGATCTCTGGTGTTCACCGTAGACATGCCGGGGGTGAAGTGCAGCGACCAAAGTCCAGGTGGAGGATGGTAACGTGCTGGTTATTAGCGGAGAGAGGCGGAGGTCCGCTGACGGGGACGAGGATAAGGAGAAGGAAGGTAAGCACCTGAGGATGGAGAGGAGGATGGGCAAGTTCATGCGCAAGTTCCCACTGCCGGAGAATGAGGACACAGACAACATCACGGCGGTCTGTCAGGATGGGGTGCTCTTCGTGACTGTTCCCAAGAAGCCACCGCCGGAGCCCAAGAAGCCGAAAACCATTGAGGTCCAGGTGGCTTAGAGGTTTGTAGGTCTGTTCGCAGGTGAGGAGTGTGGATGGTGGGAAGACTGAAGGTTGTCTCTTTTTGGCTTTAGAATGTTTGATATGTAATAACGAGTAAATAAACGTCAGTCTTTAAGAGTGTGTAATGTATGTCAGTCTCATGCTGTTCCAAATGAGAATGAAGCGACTTACCATCATAAAAGATTTAGAGTACAAATTAGCATCCGAGTCTCTTGCAAGCCTTATTTTCTTTCTTGGAAACTCTGCACCTTGTAGAAGAATGCTTCAGCCATAACAGCGAGACCTTGTTGAAGGGCCATGGAATAGGTCCCCTCTTTGATGGCACCAAACTCCTGCGTTTTGGTCTTGTGGATACGTTTTCGCTGCGCTTTCTAACAAAAAGAGCAACGAAGAATCCTTCCAGGTCCTCTGTTGGATCAGTCCTGAGCAACTTTTCAACTGATGGGATAAAAAGAAAGGCCCAATCAGTCTTCATAGGCAATGGATGTGAAGAACAAATTAGTTGCTGCTCTTTTTGATACTTACACCCATCAAAGACTGGGAGGCCACGGCGTGGCCATTGCGGAAGAGGGGTTGCAAGTTCAAAATTAAGGGATGTTGCAAGAGGCAAAACTGACTTGATGACCTCCTCGTTCTCCGTTTGATTAATCGAGCAGGTACTATACACCACTCTCTCAACTGCAGGAACTGCCGTAATGGAAATGAGATAGAATGTTATCGATTTCTGTCATTCTTATGAAAAAAGGTGAGCAGGATATTGTAGGTTTCACATACATGATAAGGCATGAACAAGTGCTTTTCTTTGAAAAGCAGCTAGTTTCCGTGTTCTCTGACCATCAATGGCATCAGAATCATGACCTGTGCGTACAGAGAGGAAACGATTAGCTGCAAAATGGTATCTAAGCTGCAGGAGATTAAGTTGGTGTAGAACCGTGCAATATCTATGTATTCCCCTATTGACCCGGAGTTGACAACTGCTTTAAAAGAGCTGTTATTTTCCCAAAATGGCACACTAACAGTCCAATTCTTTGCTTGACTTGACTCAGTCCAAAGCATAAAGAATTCCTGCTCACATTACTGATCATAGCAAACATTGAAATCTGATAGCTGGTATGATTTATTGGCATATTGTTTCTCCAGATATCATCCTAGTGATCCAAGAATCTCCACCATGAAGATTTGGAGTTTTTACCGCATCATTCTGAAAATGCAGGTATCTAGAGAAAATCTGATAGCGATCCTATGATATTCAGTTTATGCTTTTATAAAACCCACTGCTTCAAGAACCTAGTCTTATGATCTACCTTCAGTATGTGATGGAAGTAGATGATCTAATCTCTCTGCAGAGATTCCAGATCCAGAGCACGAAGGATCCAGCAGGATGGCACGGACCTGTTCCAAGAACAGAGAACAAGAATGAACCACAAAAACGAATGAATAAAAGGATATCCATGAGTACACAAATCTATTCAGCATAGACTAAAGAGAAAGAATCTCATTCTCATTTCCTTTTTTTTCCCCTTTTCCGATGAAGTATTATATAAAAGCTGATGTTCAGTACCTAAATCCTCTGTAAGCATTCATTTAGAACTCAAGGCCATTCAAGTCTAGTCCCGGTCAAGTAAATGTTGTTAACCTGACACTTTTAGTTGGCATGATTTAAAAGAGATTTGCATCTATTTGAGTATCACTTAAATAATTATTGAAGGATGACAGACTATTGTCACGAAATGCAAATTCTAAACATTAAACATGCCACTAATGTTGAATATCTGCTACTGGCCCCATTTATATATAAAGTTTTCCATAACTCACACTTCTCAAGTAAGATAAAGATATACAAGAAACAATTATCATACCTCCGAGAAGACAGGATTCCGGTTATCCACTTCCAAAAAGTCACAATGAATGACATCTACATCTTTTGAAACAGGTTAAGATGCACAAATATTCAAAAAAAATCTCATTACAGTTCGCATGAAATAAAAAGAGAGGATTTGTAAATGATACAATTGATTTTGAGCGTCTTAATACTGCAAAGATACACAAAGTGCGTGAAAGAGCTGCAACTTTGAGGAATACGTATGTTTCATAAAAGCTTACTCTCAAGTCCTGACACTTATGTAGTCTCTGACATTATTCAAACTAAGAAATAAAGCACTAAAGCATATGAACTGAAAGATGTCAATATGAGATATCTCGCCACCTGTACAGCTCTACTATATCAAGGATACTGGATGCCCCAGATCTTCTAATAGTATCTTCCAATAGTTTAACCCTTTCTTTATGCAGTTCACAAGCTATTATATTTCCCTTTCCTTTCATGAGTGCAGCTAGGTGAACAGTTTTGTTTCCTGGAGCAGCACAAGCATCGAGGACCTGAAAAATTATTACCAGAAAATAACGCGAACAAGAATCGAGATATTCGTCTAAACAAACTAAGGTAAAAAAGAAAAAGAAAAAAAAGAACTGCTAGATAATTGACCAATCTAATGCACAATGGAAAACCAAAATGCTAGTTCAGCAAGATTTATCCACTGAAAGCTTGTATCAAAAAAAAACTCAAGCCAGATTATTTAGTTAAAAGATGCATTGCAGCACACATTTGGATGAATCCATGCAACTCAGATTTCGCTTTACGCATACAATAAGGGTAATTATTGGAGGTTTTAGCAAAAGCACAAACAATTTTCTCTGATAAGAATCATCTCACCTTCCATCCTGGTTTAGGATTTAGAGCAACAGGCACCATTGAACTTGCTTTCCCCTGCAAATGATAGAAGAGGAATATTCATATAAAAAAGCAAGACAAAATGCCTACTTTGACTTCAGAAGAATATGAATTGCCATCATTGCAGAAGGAATATATGTTGTGAAATATATAAACATCACTTACTTGCAGAAAGACACTTCCATTCATGACTAGGGAATGATTGTGCAAATCAGTTCCAGGTGGAAAAACCAGCAAGTCTGGAACTACATCATCTTCTGCAACCTATTGAATTCATATGGGCTCATCATGAAAGCTCAAAGCTACCTATAGACAGAACAGAGCAGGACCCAATAGCTCAAAAGCTATCTATTAGAAGAATTAGGGCATTGGTGAAAAGCTAATAACAGATATTTCTCCGATTATTCTTCAACTTTATTAAGAATATTTAAGGACCTTGGAACCACTCATCCGGAGTAAACTCCTTATTTTTCAGTGAACTGAAGAACAAGTAGAGCTCAGCAAAATGTGACAGGAAGAAATGGATGAGAAACCATTCTAATGAAAACATCAGAAACTTGTCAGACATCTGGCAGTCTAATTATGTATCTAATAAAACCTTCACTTCTGGATTACATGGGATTATATGGGTTCACATATATTCTCCTGTCCCTGTGTTTATCACCTAGCTCCTTTTGAGACTCCTGGAATTATTCGAATTGCATGCCAGAGGTCTACAAATATTTTGAGTGTGTATTAATAAAGAATCCAGATCAACCAAGTGATTACAGACTTCCTATGCATTAATAAAGAATCCAGATCGATCAAGCGATTACAAACTTACCCTTAAACATTCCAAGTGCAGATTGGTCATTAAGATGAAGCAAATGAAACTAAAATCCTCACAAAATAGTTATCAAGTGTATTAAAATGAAAACACATCATTTCTCTGGGCATGGGACTTATTCAATTTAAAAGGGTCATACAATTTTCTGATAAGCTACATTCTACAGGCATGGAGGGGCATCAATTGCACTATCAGAGCACATCAACAAAATGTTCCTTGAGCATAACATCTAGACCCACAAGACCTTCTAAATGATACGGTGGCTAAGATTTGAGTGCCAGTAATGATCCAGGATGAGAGATAATTTATCAAAAAAGCATTCCGATCAAGAACATCTCTAATTATTAGTTAACCCTCTAATCAGATTTGGTATTTCAATTGCATGGTCAAGAAAGAGACATAATAATTCAGGTATTGTATTAGCTTATGAGGATATGAAAAAACCGTGTATGATTTGTCAAACTCTTGTATGGCTGACTTAACATCCATCTTCAGTGTATTAACCCGTACATATCGAGGTTTTTGAGAAGCTGCAAGATAAGGTTTAAGTAGGAACTTTAGAGGAAACTGTAAGGCAAAGTACAAGAATGCAATGAGATGGAGGCTAGAAACAAGAAAAAAAAAACATGTTTAAACATGAATTAAGAATCCCACTTGCATATGACGCACAAATACTAATCCATTCTATGCAATCAAGGAAGACCACGCGCTATGAACAACGTATGTTATTATTCTAGAAACCTAATCTCTTATCTTTCTACCCTATATAGTATGATGCAAAACGTAAAATGGGAAGTGCTCTAATTCGCTACCATGTATAAGTATTCGATGATACCACATAAGAAACAAAATGCTAGGTAACAAGATTTCAGTGTAAGCTCTGACCAGGATTATTTTGAAGCAAATCTTCAGCACACTTGACTTCCTTTCTCACATACATTTTTGCTAAAGCCAACTGAAGGGCATCTTTGTGAAGCATGAGAAACTTCTCCACATCGCCTGTCATTGCAGCATCCTGCATATAAAACCCTAAAAGTCAAAGCAATAAAACAGCCAGACCAGCTATAACAAAAACTGCATATGCTGTGACTGTTATCACTAACAATATTTGATAACATCAAACTATTCCACATTCTATTTTTGTACTCAACCTTACTCTTTTTGGTTACCACTTACCACCATACGAAACGATCATGCAATCAATCAAACTAACAGCAAGGTAAACCCTACAAACCTGCCCGAAGAGAATGTCATATGCAGTAACATACACCAATTCCTCTTGCCTCTGCAAAACAAAAAATTACTTAGAGAAAAGGTGACAATTGGGACTTAAGCACTACCTTAGGTAGCAAAATTAGAACATGCTGACCTAAAAGAAAAAAGATGTTATAATAGCTATCAAAGGACATTCTCCTTTGAGGTAGACTGCACTTTGATCTTTTTCAATACCTTGCATTTGCTATTCAGTATATCAATGGATCCTAATACATCCTTGATAAGTGGAAGATCTGCAGATGGATAACAATACAAACAAAACTAACATCAAAAATCTATCTTGGTATCATACAAATTATAACATCTGAGAAACATTTAGCCAATTAAAACACCATATATTTACCAAAAGAACAATACATCATATTCTTGCAGAGGAGATGTTTTAGTGGAAAATGCAATTGACCATAGCCAAATGCATACTTCACATATTAAACACCTCTTCTGTAAGACATCAGAACTAGGTGAGACAAAAAAAAATCCCTTTAGCACACTCAACCGCACCTCCCTATGCATCCAATTCTAAATAAGCAAAGGCATATAGTTCTACTATACATGCATTCACTAAATCTTCGTGGTGTTAGCGTTGGCAGAGATTGATTTTAGAGAGAGAGAGACGGGAGAGGAGTACACTTAAGGGTCTGGCAGACGAGAGCAAAAGTGGCCTTCTTGTTACGGACGGAGGGGGAGTAGACGAGGGACTTTATGGAGGCCGCTGCGCGGCGACGGGCATCACCGTGGAGCACCGCCCGGAGCACCCTCGCCGCCTCTCTCCGCGCGAAGTACGCCGACCGCTCCACCGCGCTCCCCCTTCTCATTCCCTGCTTCCCCACCTTCTTCACTTCTTCTTTAACCTTCTTCGTGCGAGAAGAAAGAGGCGGTGGCGGCGCCATGGAATTCCGGCGGCCCGTGCAGCTGGTTGCCCGCTCACGGGCTTCGTCAAGGGCTTCGTCGGGGATTTAATCTCTCTGTCTGACCACACAGGGCGAGCCATAATTGGGCCTTGGGTCCCTTTAGAGGCAGTAGAAAAAGCGCTTAAAAAGAGGTCCAGGTCCACCAACATCTAAGGGGACCTCAATGGGACTATGGTATCAGGTAAGAGTTGAGGTGATGAGGTGATTGAGGGCGTACTTGCTGCCTTGAATAGACTATATTTATATAAACTCGCTCTCCTTATCGGTTGAGAAGTTTGGCTCCAGTAATTAGATTTTTTCATGGTATTAAAACCAAGAATTTGAGTTTGAATCATCCTTAGTTGGAACTAGCGGCGGAGGTTGTTTTTTTAAGTGGTTGTGTATCCCATACCTCCCTCCTGATTTTCAACTAGAGTCTATTGCTGCGACTTGTTACATTGTATTGATTTAAACTTGTCTACACTCACGAATTAAACTTTTAGTTTGAGTAATTAGAGTTATTTTGTGATATCAGAGTGGGCAATTTGATGTTGTTATCATTTATATTTTGTCTTGTTTTGCTTAGTGTAACTCACTTGTGATTAGCTTTACTAAGTATCAAAAACTTTGCTCGATTAGCAACGATCATGAGTCCTCATATGTGAATATTTAATTAGAAGAACGGCAACGGAAATGTGTGACATGGAGTTTGCACTCATAACCTGACTCTGATACCATGAAAGCACTTTAATGACTCAACCCAAAATCTTAAATTGATAAATGAGGGTCATTTTATATTAAAACTAAGTGGGCCCCCCGTGCCAGCGCGGGTAACTACCATCACTAATTACTCCGCACACTATCTCTCATAAACACATGATAACCAATTAAAGGAAAAAAATTTATATACATGCCATGTGCATGTACACAACCTACATGGCTAACATCCAAGCCACTACATAATTTCGGAATCCATCTCCATGCGGATTCCGAAATTATGGAATGCGTCGGCGCGCCAAACGCTCGAATGAGCGCGCATGGAATCCGCTGATTCACCGGATTCCGCCCATTCAACCCCTGCCAAACGCCCCCTTAATGACTGTTAGAGGGGAAATCCAACCGTTGACCTGTCAAATAGTCAAAGTCAAAATCCTATTCCACACTTAAATATCAGATGATTGTAGCAATTACTAAATGGACGATAACTACATAATCTTATCGACCAGATGAAACCTATCGACCAAATGAACGATAGAGTCTATCGACCAAATGGACGATAAAATATCGACCAAATGAAACGATGGAATCTATCGACCAAAATGGACGATAGAATTTAAACCAAATGGACGATATCGTCCATATGGCACCATCATTTAAAGGACTATGGACGATCATCGCCCAAAAGTCACAATTGGACATGTTACTCAATTTTATCGTCCAAAAGCAATTAACACGTGTGTCAAATATGGTTAAAAAACACATGCAGGTATGACGTGGACAAGAAACGATAAGTAAGCCAGCGTAATCATGACGTATGCAATGAACGAGAATCGACCACGTGTACTCTCCAAACCAGACACAGACGTGGGAGAAGCTTTTACGGAGCAGTTCGCACACGATCTCCTCTTTCCACGCCATCAACCCTCAAGGCGGGAGCAGTTATTCAGTTCCTTAGTATAAATAGTTTCTCTTCTCCACTGTAAACCCCCCCGACAACCTGTAACCTGCTCTTAAGCATGGCTTTCGTTTCTTTTGTACCTGTAAGTTGATTAATAAATGATCATGAATAACGAAAACAGTAATTAAAAGACTAATTTAATCTTACTTAGAACTAATTTAACTTAATTAAACTATGGAAAAGAAACGGACAGAAAACTGAAACGAAAAGAAATCCATTAATCTAGAATTACAAAACAGAAAGAAAAGAGGAGAAGACGATTAAAACGACTACATTATTGAGATTATGCTAAGAAAGCAATAAAAGACGCCATTAATCAAACTGAAAGCTTTATTAATCAACTTACAGGTACAAAAGAAACGAAAGCCATGCTTAAGAGCAGGTTACAGGTTGTCGGAGGGGTTTACAGTGGAGAAGAGAAACTATTTATACTAAGGAACTGAATAACTGCTCCCGCCTTGAGGGTTGATGGCGTGGAAAGAGGAGATCGTGTGCGAACTGCTCCGTAACAGCTTCTTCCACGTCTGTGTCTGGTTTGGAGAGTACACGTGGTCGATTCTCGTTCATTGCATACGTCATGATTACGCTGGCTTACTTATCGTTTCTTGTCCACGTCATACATGCATGTGTTTTTTAACCATATTTGGCACACGTGTTAATTGCTTTTGGACGATAAAATTGAGTAACATGTCCAATTGTGACTTTTGGGCGATGATCATCCATAGTCCTTTAAATGATGGTGCCATATGAACGATATCGTCCATTTGGTTTAAATTCTATCGTTCATTTTGGTCGATAGATTCCATCGTTTCATTTGGTCGATATTTTATCGTCCATTTGATCGATAGACTCTATCGTTCATTTGATCGATAGGTTTCATCTGGTCGATAAGATTATGTAGTTATCGTCCATTTAGTAATTGCTTTTTGCTTACGTGTCCGTCATTTATGAGTTAGCCATTATTTTGGCTAACAATGACAACACTCCAGGGCCGTGTTTGTTTCGTGGGATTATGGCCAGGATAGGATAACTTCTACCTCTTATCCTGTCTTATCCCATGTTTGGTGCGTTATTTGAAGGTGGGACTAATTATCCCATTGGGAGTCTATATCCCACATACATGGGATTAAATTATCCCATGGGGGAGGTGGGATACTATCTCCTGGTAGAAAAAAGAGATGGGATATAATAACAAAAAGACTCAATTACCCTTCTATGTATGCCCTAACCAGTGAGGTCTCGAATCATTTTCTCCACCGCCGTTCTTCTCAAGCACTGCTCAACCCGTTCTTCTCTGGTGGGATACTCAGGTAAGTAAATTTTCATATGATTCCGATCTCTATTTCATCGTTTTGTCCCGTCCCATCCCAACCTGTATGTCTACCTGCAAATTGCCGCCCCTGGAAACCAAATCCATGACACAATGCATGCCAATCGCCCGCTTGTGAAACCAAATCCCTGACCAAATCCCTGACACAACCTGTTCTCACTCATGTTCTCACTCATGATGCATTAAAGGTGATGTACGTATCCATAGAATAGAGGTAGGTATCCATAGATAGATAGAATATTGTATGTTGACTGTGTGATTGTAATATTGTATGTTGACTGTGGAATTTATTTTTTTGGTAATTTATGTACTCTAATTAATTAATTGCTTTCTTTCTTTCAATTCAATGTGTGAATGCAAAGTTTTCTTTGTTTTGATTTGCTACTATCGGAGGTGATGATAATAAGATGACAAGTTAATTTTTTTTTTTTTGCATGTTGTATTATATGATGAATGTGAATTTTTTTAATGTAGATGGAAGAAGAATATAATACTGAAATTTGGGATGAGAATACGGAAGAAGAACATATTGTTTTAGCCTTAGAGGAAACTCTTCGTCAGATTATCATGATGTGTGCTACTGCCACTATGGTTATTCACGCAGTCTTAGTGCAATACTATGCCAAATACCAACTTAGGCAGCGACGTCCCAATTCTCTTGGTCAACAGATGGAGATTATAAATAGATTGGTTTGGGAGAGTGATACAACTTGTATCGAGCAGCTGCGTATGGATCGACATTGCTTTGCTCGTCTTTGTCGAGATCTTCGATCCACTGGATTGTCGAACTCAAGACATGTCAAATTAGAAGATAAGGTGGCAATGTTTTTGTATGTCTTAGCCCATCACTACAAGAATCGCAATATAAAGCATTACTTCATTCGATCTGGTCAGACAGTTAGTAGGCATTTTAATGAAGTACTCAAGTCCGTTATGTCACTGCATGCTAATATTCTCAAAGCACCCGAGCCGGTCTCAGAACATAGCACAGATAATAGATGGAGGTGGTTTCAGGTAGGAGTCTAATATCATAAATAATATCTATATTACATTTACTTAATCTAAGCAAGCGTCTTATTTGGTGTAGAATTGTCTTGGAGCTCTAGATGGCACATATATTAGAGTACGTGTTCCTTTGGAAGACAAAGCGCGATATAGGACTCGAAAAGGGGAGATTGCAACTAATGTTTTGGGAGTTTGTTCCCAAGACATGCAATTCATTTATGTGTTACCGGGATGGGAGGGATCTGCTGCAGATGGTCGGGTACTAAGAGATGCTATCACTAGGAGAAATGGCTTAAAGGTTCATACTGGTATGCGTGATAGTCATGGGCATTCTTTTGATTGTCCTTATAATTGTAGTCATTAACTATAACATCTCTGATATAAAATATAATGCAGGTCATTACTATTTAGTAGATGCTGGCTACACAAATGGAGAAGGATTTTTAGCACCATATAGAGAGTTACGTTATCATCTATCTGAATGGAGGGATCGTGGACAACCAACCGGTTATCAAGAGTATTTTAATTTTCGACATGCATCTGCTCGTAATGTTATTGAGCGATGCTTTGGGTTGTTGAAGATGCGATGGGCCATTCTTAGGAGTGCATCCTTCTTTCCAATTCAAACTCAAAATCGCATCACAACAGCATGTTGTTTGCTACACAACTACATTCGAACGAAGATGCCTTATGATCCTCTTGAAAATCATATTGAAGGACAACTTGAAGCAACTGAACCTGGGGAAGAAGAGGAGTATATTGACACGATTGAGCCATCAGACCAATTGTCTGAGTGGAGAGATACCCTAGCAATGCAAATGTATAACGAGTGGTTGGCTAGTAGGGGTCTTGGTCAAGCTAACTGATAGATTGAATAACATATTGTGGATTGAATTGTATTTGGATTTTTTCTTGCTTAATTTAGTAAGCATTTGACTTTTGTTTTAAAATGTCTCAAGACTATTGCACCTAATTTTGAGTAAATTGTTTTATTTTATAATGTCATACATTTGGTCGCTTGCGAAAATCTTCCATGTGTCTTTTGGATATTCAACAATATATTGTTCTCCAACAACTATTCAATGTTGGTATTATTCCTCTTACCTTCATTTTCTACTACAATGAATGCTATATTATTTCAGGAATGGATAACGAAGCACCAACCTCCCAGAATGTTATTGAAAAAGGAAAATCTAAGATGAAGGCAAAGGATTCAAATGACGTTGCAAAGAGGAGAGTATGGACAAAAAAGGAAGAGGAAAAATTGATTTTGGCAATGAAGGAGTTAGTGGTTGATGGATGGAGACAAGAAACTGGATTTAAACCAGGTTA
Organism: Narthecium ossifragum; assembly: GCA_963920575.1. Taxonomy (NCBI): domain Eukaryota; kingdom Viridiplantae; phylum Streptophyta; class Magnoliopsida; order Dioscoreales; family Nartheciaceae; genus Narthecium; species Narthecium ossifragum. The sequence continues at coordinate 26,943,106 of OY986968.1, forward strand.
TTTGCAATTACTTGAAGCAAAACTAGTACGTGCTTTTCCAGGCACAGACCTTCGTGCCAATCCTCATATTGAATCAAAGATCAAAGGATGGAAAAAGACATACAATTGTATTTGGGGAATGAAGAGTACTAGTGGATTTGGATGGAGTGATGTGGACAAAATGGTAACTATTGAGGATGAAGATATTTATCAAGCTTACTGCAAGGTAAAGTTTATACCAATGCCAAACTAGTTTTGCAAATATTTTTAGCACCATATAATTGTGATGCATGACTTTATCTTTTCTTATGTGTAGAAAGTTCCTGATGCTAAATATGTCAGAAACAAATCATTTCCTTATTTTGATGATTGGCAAGCTATTTTTGGAAAAGATAGAGCTACAGGAGATTTGGCTGAAGGACCAGCAGATACAATTGAGATTATAGAACATGAAGAACAAAATGGGCACAATATTCCTATTGACATAGATGATTCTGCAAACATTGACGGATCACAACCAGCTAAGCAACAGACTCCCAGCACAAGCAAAAAATCAAGAAAAAGAAGTAGAGGCAGCTCAGAGTTAGCAGAGTGTCTTTCTCAATTTACCGAGACATTTGGTACATTTTGTGAGAAATCTGACAATACATTGAATCTTATTGCACAGAGGATGGGATATGCACATGATAGTTCAAATTTAAGAAAATCGGTTCCTGTCGAACTTGATAGACTTCCACTTTCTGAGGATGAAAAATTTGATGCGGCAGAGCTTATTGTGATAGATAATCGCCGAGCAGAGCTTTTCTTCAGTTATAGTGACGACAATAAAGTTCGTTGGGTGCGCCGATTGCTTAATAAGAATTCAGTAGATGATATTTTCAAAGGAATGTAATGATCTGCTAAGAATATTAGGATTTGTTTTGCTTATTTGAACCAATAGGCTTGGTTTTGTGGGATTTTAGTTGGCTGAATGTTAGTTGTTGTTGTTTTATTTATTTGCTTTGCTTAATTGATTGAACATGCTTGGTATTAGGGATTTTAGTTGAGACAAATGTTAGTTGGTATGAATAATTTTTGTCTAACTAGTATATATGTTTTGAGATTACAACCATTCTATGTATTTCCTATGTAGCATTCTTTAGACAACTCTCTTGTTTTTATCTCTTTAATGGAACTAGTTGTTACAAAAAATTGTTTGAAGTAAAAATCAAACATTTGATATTTGCAGGATAAATAATTACATGATATCGTACATGAAAAGGAATGAATTGGTGGTACAATAAATACGTGATATGTGCTAGGGCGAATTGGTCTTTTTGTCATTTATTCGTTTCCGTTTTTTTATATTTAAATGTTAACTAATATCTTATCCCACCTTATCCTGTTACCTACCAAACATAGGAGAAGAATAGTAACATTCACACCATCTCCTGGGATATGTTCTCCCAGGAGATTATATCCCAGGAGACTATATCCCCCTTATCCTATCCCATGAAACAAACGAGGCCCAGGGGTTGGATGTTAGCCATATAGAGAGTTGATAGTTTACTACCGATAGATGCCACATGTACATGTGCACCTACACGAATCATTATTCTAGTTTAAACGTGCCTCAGCTCAATCTCTGCTGCCACGTCAAGCGTGCACGTGCCTTTGCAGTCCATAGATGGCCCGAATTGCCAAAATGTTTTCATCTACACGTCGACCAAAAAATTACTCCCACTGAACCACCACCCTCTTTACAAGGTTATCATGTACAGAGAGATTTTAAAATAAAAAATGGTGCCCGAAAAAAAAGGACACTGAAACAAAGAGGGCTCCCCGAAATCAGCAGTACACACAGTAAGATGATGAGCTGCAAAGAAGCAGGAACTCCGATACATCAGTGTGTTGAGAACTCGTGATTTTCTTGGAGAACATATGTATCATGGTTGCTCATTGAATGATCCACAACTGCTTGCTCTATCTGCATGTTGTTTTCTCCATCATCAGATGATTCATGGTCATTTGCAAAAGGATCCATCGTCTCCTCTGCTGGCTGCTCTTGCATGGACCTGATCTCCAGCTTCTTCTTTTCCTTGAGGACAACTTGCCTGGGCATGACATCCAGAATATAGCTTGCACCATTCCATATGGCAGCCGAGACCTTCAGGATTTGGAATATGCAGTGCAATTCATAGTACAGGAAGATCGGAACAGTGAAAGCCATTGTTGCCACCGTAAAGATGGCCTGAAATAGTATGTACATGTTGGGACGGTTCTGCTCGCCAAGACATCCAGTCAAACGCCACCAAATGTTGTTTGCCTTCTGAGCTTTTTTCGATAATCCCCTGTAAGACATGAATAAGAACTGAAACAATTAGGATTTATCGTTCATAAGAGCAATTCTGCCAAGCAAGAAATCTGGTTCATGCTAGTTGGTTAACTTAGCAGAGAGTATATATCATCAATAAATAGGAGAAATCGAATAGCGTGAAAAATTTAAAGACCTGTAAGAGGTCATGACTTCAGGATCTCGAAGCAGCCTCTGTCGGCGCAGCACATTCACGATGAGAAAATAAAGTACTTGCCACAGCGAATAAGCAGCCAAAGGAACGACAAACAACCAAGTCCACAAGTAGGACTTATCCTCCACATAATAAGGCCATGAGACTCTGGCAGCAATTCCCTCTGGCCGCATTGCAGCAAAGATTGTCGGATTCCACCATCTTATAGTGAAGAAAACTATCCCTGGAGATCACAATCGCATGAGTAGCGAAAACAATATGAGTAGACTATGTATTAGGTTCAAATTAAGAAAATCTCATCTATGTGAATCTACATAGCTGTTCGGAGTAAGAAATAACATTCGCTTAATCTGGACAATACAGGGTGGATTTGCCTTACAAAAGTGCAATGTGAATTTTTGTAGAATATTAGATTCGGTGGCAGAATGTTTGGATGATGCTTACTCACCAGGTAAAAGATGAATAAGAACACTAACAATCTTGTCGACGGAACTAAATACCAGACTACAGCGCCAGACAATTAAAGCCCAAGCCAATGGACCCTGTACCAGTTAAAGCACATATAAGAACTCTCAACAATTGAAAATCAAATGTTTAAGAACAACCAAGTCTTGACCCTTACTTCTGCAAACGAAAAAGAAACCATGAAGAGCTTTTCATTTGTTGGAAAGAAGAGGAGCGTAACTATGAAAATCATATTGGCATAGTAGCAGAAATCCTGCAAAACCAAATAATTAGATAAATCTGTTGAACAATAATAAGTATATCCTTGCATACGAAATATGATGGTTGAAACATGGCACATATACGACATATATCAGTTAGCCATCTGTTAAGATCAGATCCTTAAAATATGGATTTTAACAGTGGTCAGAGTTAACTAATACATGCGAGAAAATCCGCTGTGTTTTTACATCCTTGCCGTAAATTACTACATGTGATCCATTTAAATAACAAGACTCAGTATACCAAGTGTTTCCAACTCTAGGAACATAACAGTCGAAAAATTGAGAACGAAATAGAACCATAATAAGAGACAATCTTATCACGATGAGAGAGAGATAAAAACAAACGAGAAATTCAATGATTAAACCACAGGTTCCAATCTTCAATAGAGCTTACGAGTACCAAAAGATGTATTTCAATTTTCATTTCTTTGAGAGAGAAATCATATAGACATAGTAGCAAGGAACCCTGACATAATGGAATCTTAATACTTCTTCCAGCTTCCAGCTTAAAACAGATGAAAATGACTTGCAAATTTGCTCTTGCTTTCAGTAAAGCATCTCCTGATTCCTAGCACCCTCGTCAAGAGGACAACCAGAGGGGTATTCAAACAAAAACAGAGACACAACATATTTTGGAAAAATGGAGTCTGATTTTGTCATGTAGGATAAGCATCAAGAGCGTCAACAGAACCGAAGTCTTTGCTCTGTTAACTGCATATTCAGGTATAGTCCAGATCTACATTATGCCTTCTATGTGAAGCCTCCAGTAGAGTATAAATCCCACTAGGAACAGAATTACGAGAAGGTAAGTGGCCAAGAGATTGAGATTATCTTTCGATAATTAACTGGTTTTTTTGCTCTACCCACCCCTTTTTTAACAACTAATTCCGTGGAAAATAGAGTTCCACTTGTAGTCTCTGACTTAACAGGCATGCATCAAATTAGCTCTAAAAAGAGCTCCCAGAATGCAGGTGGCAAGTTACCAAGAGATTATGTTGTCGCATTTGATTATGAAAGGAGTAAATAGATATCCATAACAGACTCCAGAATTCCTTTTGCTTTCCAATTTGGTCCCAAATAAATTCTTGAAAACGGATATCCCCATCACAAAATACTAGAAAAGGATCCTAAAAGTCTCAAATGATCCCAAAAAAATTTGATCAGAACCTTAGGACAAAATGCCTAGCACAAGACCACATTGCTAGCTTCAGTCAGAATCACACATTGTACATGCACATTAAGGGATCAAAAAGCAATATCCAAAAAGATCCTGACCTTATGGGAACTGCTCAATCAAAACACTCACCAGCAGATAATAATGCCATTTCTTGAACCGATAGTATATCCATCTTAGAGGAACAAACGTTAAACAAAACAAACAGTACACATATGGTACATATTCAGGACCTGTTTGATCCACAAGAAGAAACATATTAATTGAAAGAATAGAAAGCTATGATCAAACTACTCATGTAAGCATTCTAACAAATAGCAAACCATCTCTTACATGCACCCAATAGGTAGCAGAATGCCCCGAACGCAAGGACACCAACGAAGTGCGTAACCTGATTTCAATAAAAGGGCAAAGAACACCGACTTAAATCCCAAATTAATCCATCATAGTCCCAAAAACCCATCAACAAAAAAGGGAGGGGAAAAAAGGCAGTCGCTAACATATCCCATCCAAACGCAATAAAAATCTCAACTTTCTCCAACACGAACCTTGTTAATCACTATCTCGTGCTCCTCCGCTTGCTTGGCGATCCTAACAGCTTGCTTTGACAACAACTTCTTTGTTTTCTCCTTCGTTTGCACCACCATCTTAACCCAAATCAAGAAACCAAGAAAAGAACTCAAAGAACCGCCCAAATGGGGCCAACAATAGACTAGATTTAGAACGAAAACAAAAACAATCAAAGGAGGTACCTTGGACCGGTCGGCGATCCTCTGCCGGACTCTCCGGAAGGCCTCGCCGTTCTCGAGCCTCGGGTCCACTTCCATCGTCGTCCCCATCCTCTAGGACCTCTACCCAATTACAGAGGCTTCCTATATATGATCCTGGAAGCCTTTGCTACCGTGGGTCTCCGTCCGAGCTACAACTCTCTGCAGCAATGGCGAGACAGGGAGGAGCTTGTTACATAGAGAGGTGCACATAGGTGGCTGAGGGGCTCCCCGGGTCGGTCGATTCGGGTGTGACTCATACATTTCCACATCCCGCTGTCGGTATGGACACGTAAGGCTACCATGTGGCAGCAGGACAGTCGTGGCTACTAATAAAGAAGGAGGATGTACTAACACGTGGCGTGCATCATGGCGCCTTATGTGCCATCCGGATAACATCTAACTATGATGCCTGTCACATCTAACTATTATACTCCTCCTTTTCTCTCTCTCCTAACGACCGTAACCATCAAAACCCCCCACCAATTTTCTTTCACGTAACTTTATATATATATCGATCGTCTGATATACCATCATGCATGGTCAGTCATCTATTGCACGTGATGTTGTATAATAGACTTATTATTTGATAATATATTTGTTGTTTGTCCCGTAGCTTTAAATGCCTCCTTTTAAATTAAGCATCCGCAACGTGGCACTGTGTCATGGAACTACTATTATTGAAAGGAAAATATTCGCCAGCCAATCCTACCTTTAGTTGGCTATCAGCCGACCTAAGATGGCTGGCATGAAATACCTTTTGGCTATCAGCGAACCTTAGGCGCTCCTCTCCGATGAAATAGTCGGTCAGGTAGGAGCACTGAAGCTTTGGCTGCCGGGAGGAAGGGTCATGCCCTAGGTCGGGTGAAGGAGCCGCGGGGAGAAGGGGTGATGGGTGAAGCACTAAAGCCTCGATGGTGGGTTAACGGGTCTATCAGGCGATCAGCATTGAAGCCTTGATCTACCCACATTTCCACCGCCGATTTCAAAACCTGGATTGCCACGTGTCGGCAATCCAGAATAGCCACCTAGGTTGACTAGTTATATATCACGACTCTTCTTGAATTGAACAGTGGCACCGTGTTAGCATGCATGCATGATTTTTTTTTTGAGTTCAATCCTCAGACTAATACTTATAAATTACATAAGCATATCTAAGACCTCAACGTCACCACCACTGGATAGTCTGGATCATACAAACTTTGTCCTAAAACGTTTAGAGAAGTGATTGGGGTACATGCCACGTAGGCATGTACATTGTACATGGTCACTTTCAACGGTCCGGATTCATTCACATCCGTTGGTCCCCATCACGTAAGCCAATGATATATGGCCATCTAAGCCATGTGTAATGTACATGACTGAAAAGGCATGTACCTAAATCTTTTTTCAAACGTTTATAGAAAGGGACAATACTATTCGCACCTCAACGTCATCACTATTGGATCAGCCAAACTCTGCCCCTAAGATGTTTACAGAAGCGGACAATAATACCGTCCGCACGCACATTACATGATCTAGGCGTGGTTGTTTTGGGAGTGAAAAATATTTTTTCACATCAGGTCCTAATATTAGAACAAAGAATTGATGGGACGATTAATTACTAGACTACCCCCAGCTACAGTGGCTATATTTATCTATTATTTAAACCTCAGTTCTAATGTTTAAAGGCCTATTAGACATTTCACAAATTAATCATGTATTATTTACCAAGATTAGACATTTCACAAATTTGACACTAGCATGTGTACAAATCTACGCTTAGAATACTTCTTTAAAATAAAATTATCATATGAAATTATGTCGAAATTGTATTTTCAAAATTACCAGGGCCCATTTGATGTTTCTGTTTAGGTCCCAATTCATATTGGGCCGGACCTGGCCCCACGTAATCATGGATCTGTAGTCAAGTAATGGAGAGTGGGTGTTACGTTATCATAGTGGTGGCATCTCCATCTTTCCAGGTCGTCGGCCCCATAACGGCCCTCGCGTCTTGGCTTTTGACTTCAGCCGACGGAGCCACCGCTGCGGGCACATGAACCCCCTTGGGCCCCTTCCCAAAATAGAACGGCTCCTTTTACCTCTTTTGGATACTTCGCACGCCGGCCCCCTACGCCACCTCGCGAGGCGTCCTATCCTATCGTTAACCGCGCGGCACACGATAAATTTTCCGACCTCCGCGAGTTATTTTAACCTTATATGTGGATATTCTACCGTTTGCCGGGTCTCGGAGATGGTGTTTGCGAGTGGGAAAGAACCGAGGAGGGTCGAGATCCCCGGAACCCTAATCCCCCACCAATTCCGCTCGGGGATCTTCGATTCTTATAATCTTCGCCCCAACTAGCTACCACTGTCGGATTCAGGGCGGTCTTTCTTCGAATTGACCGCAGATCGGAAGGTGGAAGAGGAGGTGGAGTAGTTGGTTGGGGGCGGGGCGCCGAGGGGTTTCGGTTCTCAGGGATGGCGTCGCACGGGGATCTGGACCGGCAGATCGAGCATTTGAGGGAGTGTAAGTTCCTTCCGGAGGGGGAGGTCAAGGTTTTATGCGAGCAGGCGAGAGCGATACTCATGGAGGAGTGGAACGTGCAGCCGGTGAGGTGCCCCGTGACGGTGTGCGGGGACATCCACGGTCAGTTCTACGACCTTATCGAGCTGTTCAAGATCGGGGGAGATGCCCCGGATACCAATTATCTATTCATGGGCGACTATGTAGGTTGGTTGTCTTCCTTTCTTTGTGGATACTTGTGTTTTTGTTGGATTTTGGTCCGGATTTGTTCCCGACGCGAGGGTTGTTGTGCCTTTGGGTTGGAAAGAGTGTTGCCTTTTTCAAGGCGATTTAGGTATTTAACTTCTGTTTCTGATTCAGTCAGTTTCTTGATTTATGCACTATCTCGTTATACTCTTAGATATGATTCTCAGAGTTAACATCGAGAGGATAAGCATTTATTACGACGAGAGTAGAATTTTTGTGATTTTGAATTTCATATCTGTGAGTCAGATTTATAGGCGCCTAAGGGTATCAAGACCACTAAGATCCTTGTTGTGACGAGAGCAATACATGTGTTTTAGGGTATACATGCGGGATGTAGAATCTCGGGGGCGATATGCTCGATTTTTCTTTTCTTGAATTGGAATCTCATGTGGTTATCAGCTTCTTTCTTGTCCACAGTTCATATCTTTAGCCTGCAAAAGTTATGTATATTTTTGAGTTAGATTACGATGGTTAAATTCTTTGACATATCATGGATAGAGTATGGGGCATTATGCTTCTGCTATACTATAAGGAGCTGCTTTAGGGATTTGAGCTGCTAGCTTATTTTCCTATACCTTAGCACTTCTCTGAAAATGATAGCTATGTTAACCTTTAAGTGGTGATTAATGTTGAGGGGTTAGCATGAAAGGCCAACAAAAGGTCAAAAAATTTGTTTTGAGAGCGCGTTGATTTGTGATCCGACACAAACACCCACCACATTCTGAAAGTGAATTTAATGGGGTTCTGCAAATCTGTATCAAGGGAGCTTTTCTTAAGGGTATTGAATGGGTTTTCAACTAATTTTTTCTTTGATCTTCTGATAGGTGTTTTGCATAGCGAAGGAAAAGTATCTCGATTTCCTGATGTCTGGTTTTCTTTTGTATGTTTCTCCATCTGCATGTTTACTTTGAAACTTGTGCAATGCATGTTGATATTCTGAACTCAAGAGGGTTAATTTCGTCTTTGAACTCTACTTCTGTCAGACATAAACAAGACAGTGATAAATGTTATTACCTTAAAATTTAAAAGTCCCTCTTCTTGTTTTCATATTTCTTTTTACTTTTTTCTGTCTAGTTCTGATCACATTCACTTTTCATGTTCATTTGCTGCATCTTTTCTGAACTTACGTAGGCCACTAAACTTTTCGTAGTATTTACTAGAACTTTCATTTCCCAGATCGTGGTTATTATTCAGTTGAGACTGTTACACTTTTGGTGGCCTTGAAAGTTCGCTATAGAGACAGAATTACGATTCTAAGAGGAAATCATGAGAGCAGGCAGATAACTCAAGTGTAAGAGCTTTCTTGTTATGTAATCCTCATAATTATAGTTTTGCTTATATGGTATCAATAAGACATGACTTAACCAGTGGAACAGTTACAGTGCTGTATTGACTTTTGTTGGCATTTTCAAAAAGATGTGTAGTGGCTTTGGATCTTTAAAGTTATAGAATCAACTTTTGTCCGTACAAGTGTAGGTCTTTTGCAGCCAGTCGTGAACCTAGGGCCTGTCAAATTGGTGCAGGACTATGAGCCAATTTATTTTTTGGCAGGAAAGAACTTGTTGCTGTATAGGACCATCACTTGTAATAGGGGCTTCCAAACATTTGTGTTGTTTAAACCATCCATGTAATGAGCAGCCATCTAAACTCCATCAGACATGGTAAACACGTGGAAAAAGAGGGAATTGATAAGCTCTGTTTTATGATTGACTTCATTAATATGACGCTTTGAGTTGAGTGGTTACTTGAAACAGACTCTTTGCATGCTCCACACTAGGCAATATGGGAATATTCCATTTTCCATGCGAAAAGTTGGATCTCAATTTGATTGCGTTGTTTCTCATGGTAGATGTGATAGTCTTTATTTTTTCCCCTGTATTTCTTGCTTGAAGAATCTGAAGTACCAAAAGAATATGAGCCCACCACCAGTGGTACACCTGAACCCATATGTTGGTTAAGGAAAACAATTTGAAAATGGACATGAGAGAGAGAACTATAAGCAGGTGAGGATGCTGCGAAAACTTTGTTATTGAAATGTGATAGGCAGTAAGACAAGAATGGTTTATTGGATGGAAAGAAAATATGATCACAGTTGGTGAAATCAAATATTTGACCTGAGTACATTCCTGCTTCTCAAATGCCTGATAAAGAAGGGTACAGAAGACTTAGGCTGTGAAGACCGTATTAGCAAACTGGCTTCACTTGTTTTACTAGTGGAGAAATTCTGAGTGAAAAGTGATAGCTTCAAATTCTGGGTTCAGCATTGGCAGTGAGAAAATGCAGCCTGTTTCTTAAGAAAGGTTTAGATTCTTGCTCTAGGAGAGCGATTATGGATTTGAGTAGAGACTTCGTTGAAATGCTGATAAAAAAAATGAGGTGGAACTCATGGTCGGTTATACATTGCATTCTTTAGCTGGTAACATCTACTTATTTGTACATTCGCCATTTATATACTTTATAGTAGAAACAAAAGCAACATTAAGAAATATACAATACTAATCTAGCTGGTTCTAAGATGAGGAAGTTCTGTTTATACATTGCGTTATTTGGCTGGTAACATCTAGCTATTTGTGTATTTGCCATTTATGCTTGATCAGAGAAAACAAAAGCAACATCAGGAAATACAGAATATTAATCTAGCTGGTTCTAAGACGAGGTTCCAGTTATCCATGATCATTTATCAACTTCTACTTCCATTGATATTTATGTCATTTTTCAGGTATGGTTTTTACGATGAATGCTTGAGAAAGTATGGTAATGCAAATGTGTGGAAGTATTTTACCGACCTTTTTGATTATCTACCACTTACAGCTCTTATAGAAAACCAGGTTTGTTTTTCAGCTTGGTGTATTTTCTTATGTAATTTAGTTTGACCAGAGATCCCTGATAGAATATACGACTTAGCAGGTGTTTTGTTTGCATGGAGGGCTCTCTCCATCCTTGGACACGCTAGATAACATCCGTGCTCTTGACCGCATACAGGAAGTATGGTTTTGGTTTTAATTTTAGCATTGTTCATTTTCTCCATTTGATGTTTTAACTTTATAGTTGCTCTATAATATATGACTAAATGATCGACTCAATAGCAATCAGAAAACCAATTCCCTGTCTACGAGCTAGTATTTTCACCTTCATTTTTGCAAAAGTTTGAAATATCAGGTTGTATTCTGAATTGGTTTCCTGGTATACGATCATATTGAAAGTCTCAACTCGTATAAGTACTTGAAAATATTGAATTTTGGAATCTTTTGATTGGTAAAAAGTTTGTTGATTCCTCTGCAGCTGCTTTTCTATGAGATGTATTATTAGTTGAAGTCATAATCATCATTCTTACTAATAGGCTATGTGATTGATTGGTCTTGAAATCTCTGTGATCACCATCTACCACGCTGGAAACGGTGTTGCATATCACTGTGCCACATGACAGTGTGATGGTATTGTTGTTCATTGGGATATGTGTAGGTTAAGTTCATTGTGATCCATTGTGATATCAGATTTTTTTTTCCTCCAATTTATTAATCAGTTGATGTCATTTGTTTCTTGAACCTCACTTGATGGATGGAGGTCAATGCTGAAATTTCTCCTTATTGTAACTAATTTTTCCATGAATAAGCCTAAAGGGATCAGCGAATTCTCATAGTTATTTAAATCTTCTATTTTTGTTAGTTATGTGTTTATGTTTTTGTGGGTGTATAGGTTCCACACGAAGGACCCATGTGTGATCTGTTGTGGTCTGATCCAGATGACCGATGTGGGTGGGGAATATCGCCAAGGGGAGCAGGGTACACATTTGGACAGGACATTGCTCAACATTTTAATCACACAAATGGTCTTACACTTGTTGCTAGAGCACATCAACTTGTAATGGAAGGTTACAATTGGTGTCAGGTAAGTCAACTTAGTTGAATATGTGGTTGTTCTTTGGTTTGAGTATCAAAAGCCCACCCCCCCCCCCCCCCCCCCCTCAATTTTATGCCCCTTCAGATCCAGCCAATAATCAATTGGCTCTTGTTTGTAAGAGCTTGGATTGAAGTGTGATATCCTGGACTCTTACAACATCTGCATTATTCCTTTCCAATATTTTGTTTGACCTCTCAATGAAATGGTTGGACTTATTAATGTGGATCATGGTAATGCATGTTATCGTCTACTATGTTTGAAGCTTTACATAACAGCTGGCAAAGTTGAAGTAGCATTTTGTTCTACATTCTTACTGTTGATAATCAGCTTAAAGTGTACCATGCATTGTGCAGGAACGAAATGTTGTTACGGTGTTTAGTGCACCAAACTACTGTTACCGTTGTGGAAACATGGCAGCTATACTGGAGATTGGCGAGAATATGGATCAGAATTTCCTACAGTTCGATCCAGCGCCACGGCAAATTGAGCCTGACACCACAAGGAAGACCCCCGACTATTTTTTGTAAATTTCATATAGCCCATTGTTCCTGCCACATCAGTGGAGTGCTGTCAATATGTCCCAGAAAAAAGAGAGTTTAGATACGCGAAGGGATGTTCAACATCTTCGAGTTATTGCTGCTGCTGCCTAGCTCAAGGGGACTCCCCCCTACAGGCTTTTCTCGTGTATTGCCTTGGTACTCAAAGAAACAAAGAAAGAATAGAATGCAGCAATTACTGGGTGGGATGTCTTGTTTTTTGAAAACACACTATGCATATATTGGGGAAAACTGCATTTGATTCATGAGAAGACCAGGCCATGGTCGTCAGTTCTTGTGGGGGTCAAGATGTGAATACGAGATGATTGGAGGGTCTTACTACTAATCCAAGCTCCAGCCCAAGTGGTGTCAAAGACGCCCAAGCCCAGTCCAGGTAAGTATATTAATTGAGAGGTCCCCGGTCCAACTTTGCCAGCATATCAGAACTCAACCTTATTGATTCAGCTTTCAAAGCAGGTATTCATTTTATTTCAAAACTGCGGTTTGTTATTTTTGTTATTCTTATGTATTGGTAGGTACATGTCAAATATATTTCAGGAGATGATTGGATTTCCATAGGGCCAAATAGATCTCAGGTTAGCATAGAAAGAATCTGAACTCGTGTGGCCTTGGACATGGTATAATTATTATTTTTTTCAGAAAAGAAGTTGTTAACGTATTCTCCTAGACTATTTATTTTGTGATCCTTTTTTTGAATGTTGTAGCGGAAGTTTTGGACAAAATAGCTTTACTGGCCGATGTAAAGTTTGTCGAAGTTAAAGATATTATTTTTTTTTGGAACTCTCTGTGGTGCTAAAGGTTAAAACTTGGCAGGTGATATCCAAATCTATGCTTGAATTATTATTGTTTTTATTCTATTTATTTTACTTCTTTTTCTTTCCGGTTTTTTTTTTAATTTTTTTTTATGTCAGACGTAACTCTCAGGGATAATAAACTCAGTATAAAGTGCGTGGACAATAAACTGGATTGAACCTCTGAGGAAAACATGCAGCTAGACTTACCCATGTGAAGATGTTAGTCTTCTAAATGTGATGATCAATAAACTAAAGGGGAAATGGGCATGCATCAAATTAATACATATTATCCATCACTGTCCCAGCTCATGTCCTTGCTTGTCATCTTTTTTATGTCTAAACAAACCGAACCGGGTCTTCTTTAATATAAATATGCCCCCACCGCCACTTGGGCGCTACTTTGTTGCTTTATTGGTCTACACGCCATGACCGCAGCACGAAGCTTCCTGGAAGTTTCCTGGGTGGAGTTCTTTGCGTCATCCAGTGCGTCACCGTGCTATCTCGTGCCGCTGCCGTTGGAATGTAAAGCGTCCAATGACCTCATAGAGCCGTGTGATCGATCATCTGCCTGCCAGATGCGGCGGATGAAATTACCGAAGACAGCTGTCACGCTCCACGACGAATTGCAAGGTTTTCCATGCTTCCGGATCCCAAGAGTAAATGCTGATAGGAACCGCCTTGGAGAAACTTCGCGTATTTTTCTATGTCCACATCAGGGCTTTTGTTACACTATATATGTACTTCATTGCGCCTCGGCATTAGATTTTTTTCTTTCGTCTGTCCATCCTGCTGATCCTGAGATTTTTTGTTTAGGTAAGTTGAACCCCCCATCCTATGGATTCCAAGCTCCACCAAAGACCCGTTGGGAACGCAGCAGCAAACGGGCTGGCGACGGCGCCTCAGGCGGAGCCGGCCTTCTATGCATGGCTACCGACCCTGGGTTTAATATTCCTCACGATTAACTCCGTCATGGCCATCTATAGATCGATAGATGAGCCGTGGACGGTGGCTTTCGTGGTCTCGTCGTACGTTAACCTCCTACTGCTGTTCTGGTGCCTGAGGGCGTTCGAGAAAGCCCCGGCCGGCTCGTTCACGCGAGACCGAATCAAGGTCGCCGTGTGGGTGCTGGCCTCCACGCTTGTGGTGATGTTCTCGCACAGGGTCGCTGGAACCATGCCGATGCCGGTTGCCGTCACCGTGTGGCTGATGGCCGCCCTCACCACCGTCGGCAGCTTCTACGCCCTCGTAGTTTACAAGGACGACAAGAACGCCTCCAGGATCTGAACCGATGATGATAGCTTTCAGTATATGTTGCCTTGTGTAAAACTCCATCTCCACGTAGACATAAGTCGCGTATTTTTTCTCAATAAATGCTACGTGGTTTGGCGAAAGTCGAGTCAGTGTGGTGTGGTGTGTGTACTTTGGAAAAAGATTCGTGTACATGGGATGTACCCATATACACGAATCTCCACCGTTGGATTGAACCGGGCACGAATCCCGGTTCAATTCAACGGTGCTGATTTGGGTACATGCCAACGTGGCATGTACCCAAATCAGAACTCGTGTACTTTTATCTTCTTTTTTGAAAGTATTGGCGTCCATTTCGTTTCTCTGCAGTTTATGCGTGTGGCCCACGCTCATACAGTGTAAGACTACACGGTTTTATAATGTACATGGTTGCGTCCGATCAAAGAAAAGTGCGTTAAGGCATCTAGCTTTGTGGAAGACGCGCTTCTTCCCTTTACAATCCAATGTAAAACAAATAAATACTCCTTAGATGCGAGATAGTTTTGAGAATGTTTCATCCTTCATCTACATGCTTGCAACTTGAGGTTAACCAAAAGCAAGCTAGAACTTTGTGCAGGATAAGTTTAAGAGCTCTTCTTCCAGATTCCCACCAATCTCTGTACATTCTAGGTCCTCACATATTATCCAAGTAAACGAATTATTCAAAAAAATTAGAATATGTGAAAAATTAAACAAAGTCGATGACAAAAACATACTCGCCACAAAAGAAATACCCGAGAGTAAAAGATTCATCAAGTTCTTTTTTTTATGTACTGAATCAGAATCAATTCCACAATAGGAGCAAAAGAAAAACGCACACATGAAAATTGAAACCGAGTTGCCTATTGCGGTTTGCGGATTTAGATCCTGGAAACCAAATGTCAAGCTTCAAAACCTCAATATCCAATATACATGTGAGATACAGCGTACTTTTATATGTCAACAAGCTTCGAAGCAGTGTTTTTCCTCCCCAACAAAACGTAGAAGGTTTTTCTTGCTTGTAAAGACTCAATAATATCAGATAATATGTTCTAGATTTTACTGTAACACCAGAACAGTGTCATATGGTCAATCAGAGTAAGTAAAATTATAGCGAAACCATAAACAGAAAGAGAGCTAAAGCTGCATGTTATTCATCTTAGCAATTAGGAGAAGGCAAGCGTTATCCTCCGATAGCTTTTAGCTCCCATTGAATCTTTTTGGGGAAGCCACTTATGAAACTCAATTGAAATGAGAAAAAGCCAAGCATGCGAGAACGGATGCAATGAGTCCAGATGTAACAGAATTCTTATCATCGATTAACATCAAACTCAGCATTCCTTAGTCATGAAAGTTCAAAATTTACATTTACAAAAGGTATCTAGCACAATAATCACATCACATAAGTTGTTTCTTTCAATATCTAGAATAAAACCAGGAAATTAATTTACTCAGAAGCAAAACAAGGCACGAGCTGCAAAATAAGCGAAACACATACGACAGTTGGAGTGACAACCGACAGCCAAAGTTATCTATAATCAGCTCACTAGTTTTGTAGTTGAAGGATCTGCCGTCACTTTTTTGTAGGCTCAAATGTTTAATGATCAGATTTTGTCAAGAAACCCAACAGAATGTGCAGGGAGAGGAAATGGCTCATGGATCCACCAAAATCAGGTTGTCCACAAAATGAACTGGATGTTACAATTTCCCCATGTGCAAAAGTTCCATGATCTCCAATGCGAACTCCAGTACATTTCCTTGATATTTATTGATACACATCTCAGATGCAATAGTGTTAAAATAGCAGAAAAACACTTGAAGCCCAAGCAGGAGATGAATACAGTTATTGGAGAAGATGATAGCAACACCGTAAGTTTTTTCATTGGTGTCCACTTTCAAGAGAGTTGTATTGCATTTCAGGATTCAACTAGAGGTCCAGATGCCCACTTACTAATTGCTCCACACTCTTCAAAAGGGTGCTAACAATACCAAGATATGAGATCAAAAGTCGGGACAGGATATATATATTCTGATGTGGGCAGGTAAGATCTGTTTGACACCGAAAGTCCATGTAAAATTTTCTTGGTTTTGTACACATTTCCAGCCGAAAATGGCCAGATTAGGATGTATATACATTTAAATCATCCACAACCTGTATAAACATGGCAATTGAATGACAGGAAGTGGAAGGTTTTGATGGGCAAAATTATATCACACAAGCCCAAAATCCAATTACATTCTGACTACACAAGAATTTGGAAATACAATGACTACAAACATGCTAGGTTATGCATGTCAATTGAGTGGATTAGCTGGCCTGGTGAAGCAACATTAGCTGTGTGAGAAAGCAATTGGTACCTGATTTCTAGCTATGCAAGATGATCTCTGTTTCGGGTTCAAAAAGCATCGTTGCTTTCCTCAGTTTTCATCATCTAGAGACCACAGAAATAAAGTGAGGGTTGCATCAGATTTCAGCTGAATCAAAATTATCAAAAATACCAACAGTAATACATATCAATACATGTCGATGGAACAACTGTTCCCCTTCAAAAGGTTGACTTCATCTCTCTCATTATCTGAGAGAGAGAGAGAGAGAGAGAGAGAGAGAGAGAGAGAGAGATAATAGGAATGCGCTACTAATAACCTCTTTATCCATCCTACGTTTATCCAGGGAACCATTGTCACGCATGCGTGTACAAAGCAACATAGTAGAGTAGAAGTACGAACTAGCATATTTAGGCAGAAGAAATCATAATGAGGATAAGGGTACACTTCTATATACACTGACTAAACTTGTTCCAAGAGGATAAAGGATATCAAAAGGACTTTCGGCCTTTCAGGCATGCATCAGGGTACTTGAATGACATAGGTAATGTAACAAAGCCACGTAACATATGCTACATAATAGGGCATGAAAAAGAGTCAATGATAAAAACAAAAAATTCTCTCTGATCATGGGAGCTCTACATTGTAAGGTCAAAGTGTTTCAACAAGACAGAATTTCTCTTTTCTTAAAGCAAAAAGTAACTCAGCCCATGCTCCACCTTGAGTTAGTTGTGTCATAAGCCCCTGTATTTTAGAATTTGGGATTTTCATTCACTTTATGGTATCACTAATATGCATTGATTCATCTGTGGCTTTTAAGGCAAAGTGCCAAAAATAGAAAATCCAGGTTAAAAAATCATCACAGAGGAACTTAATCCTCAGAACGCATAATGCTTCTTCTTGAATTCCAGAAAAGTAGATACGTTAACAGTAGAGGAGGATGAACTTGCCTGTACACTAACTCAAACTGAGAGCAGGAAAAGCTTCTTGGGCTAAAAGATCCAGTCCAAATGTCTGCTATCCTGGTCCTGAATTTGAAGGTCGAGCATATACATCGCCATGCACTGTTTGTCGGTGCTGGTGCTGGTGCTGGGGTTGTTGTGTCTGCTGTTGCTGATGAGGGCGCTGTTGTTGCTGCCACAGTCCCCCAGTTTCATGTTCATGCATTGAAACAGCCCCTTCTGAAAACTGCCTCTGGACTAATCCTTGGCTGGGAGGGGGCATCAAAGTTTCAGTTCCCACCAAATTTTCCTGTGGGGAGCTAGCTAAATGAGCAGTAGAAGGTGGAGTGTTTGTTTCATATGATTGATCAGGTTTCCACTGGGCTGCAGGGGAAATGGCAGAAGCAGAAGCAACTGAATCTGAACACGGAGGACTGGATGCAGTTGGAATCATCTGATTAACTTGAACTGGATCAGCCAAGGTTTGTCTTCTGCCATCAGAGTTCAGTTGACGATTTTGCTGAAGCATGATTCTCGGCATTGCCTGTGTAGGTTGGATTGTCTGACGCTGTGGCTGCTGAGAAGCAAGAGTCACTGAAGAGACGACAGGAGATTGCTGAGAAGCTATTAAAGTGTGAGTTGAAGATGCTTGGATTGAGCCTTGGCTGGTAGATTCCGTGTGTGAGGGAATTGGAGGCATTTTCTTTGAACTTTGGGGTACTGGACGGGGATACATTTTCTGTTGGCCTGAATTTTGAGGTAGAGATGGGTTCAGACCTGGGTTCCCAGAATAGAATCCCTGACCTTGTTGCATCAAATGCTTCTCAGAAACTTGGTTCCTGTGAGTAGGACCTAGCCCATTTACATGAGAAGCATCAGCCGGTATGTTCTGATGCATCAACATGTTCCCTCTGCCTAAGCCCTTCATGACTTTACCCTGCTGTTGAGGCTGTTGCCTTTGTTGCTGTTGATGCCTTAGTGGTGATGGTTGTTGTTGTTGTTGCTGCTGCTGCTGCTGTTGTGGAAGCGGTTGTCGTTGTCTCTGCTTCACTATCTGATTGGGCATCCCGGAGCCTAATTGTGGATTTCGAGACAACTGTTGTTGCATATGTTGGGCTTGTGAAGAAGGCAATGGAGTTGCAGGAGAGGACGACTGAGATTGCTGCTGGATCTGAGAGCCATTTTGTACAGGTGAAATGGCACTGGAACCAGAGAATAGATGCTGGTTTTGAGGCATTATTCTCTGTGGGTGTTGTTGTTCCTTAAAGCGAATGGCATAGGCTTGCTGTTGTGGGCTCGAATGGTTGGTGCCTTGAATGTGAGGGTGATGTGGATTTCCAAGCATGTGTGGCTGTTGTGCCATCTGATGTGTCTGTTGCTGTACTGGGAACGCTTGTACAGATGCCGAAGCTGCTGCATTAGAAAACGGCGCACTGATACCACTGAATGGGGAGACTGGCTGACCATTACCCGGTGAAACTTGCATCTGGAGTTCTTGCATCATCACCTGTCTGTGGTCTTCCGTGTTCTGCCCAGGCTTAAGACCACGTACGATACATCAGTACATTTTTCTGATCACGTAAGATATTCATATGCACAGTAATAATAGAAACTCCCCAAAAATAAGTCTTGATAACTATTTATGCAACACACTCCTCTTCTCAATATGAAATCTGTTCTATAAATTAGTCGCATCTATATATTAAAGTGGATTTTTTTCACTGCATCTCAAAGCTAAATAACCCAGGTTATAGTCTATGCATATGCAATAAAAGTGGAAAACCCAAAAGGAAGTCATGCTCTTGAAGTGATCGTCTACAAAAGTCCAATATGCTTAATTCTAAATGACCTAGATCATGTTCCTAAACGCTGCAGAATATGAATAAAAAAGTAATAGTATGCAACTAACAAAGAAACAGCCGGTAGTCAGCAAAGCAGCAAGCAACAAGAAAATGTAATATTTCGACTGTACAATTGCAAAAGTTTCTATTCAAATTACTGTTTCTTTCCGTGTTATAATTGTCTTCATGGCCTCACAGCACAGAGAAATGAAAGCAATGCGGATACAAGACGGCAGCAGCAAAACTTAGACAAATACTTACTCGTGGCATCTGCAAAGAATCGCGCGGCCTCAACATTGAGTTTCCTGGTCCAGAAACAGCAGCTGGATGGACATTGACAGTGTTTTGCATTGCAACACCATTGCCTGAAAGCATGCTACCACTGGAAACCATGCTAAGCATGCCTGGGGAACTTATTCCCTGAAAGCCGGGTCTAGGAATAGTCATGCCTCTGTTCATCCCACACATCATCCCCATACCATTTCCACCAGATAACATGCGCACTCCTCGGTCCACTACCACTGGTAAAGCTCCAGGCATAGACACGCCAGACTGCTGAATATTTCTACTAGAAAGCATTTGACTATACTGCTGCATTCTTTGCTGGTCATCTACTGGTAAAGAAGCTGGCCTTGGCATACCATGTCTCTGGCTTTGAGTATCCCTGTGAGGACAATTTCACAAATTACAAGGCCTCGGTCACTATTATAATAGTATTAGGAGTGACACATGGATAGACAACATAATCCTTCATTACCTAGAAGCAGCATTCAGTGAAGCAGATGGTGATGGTAAGCTACTGCCTAAAACCATACCAGGAGATACTTGTAACATGGAATTAGAATTCGAGGTAGCAAAAACAGGGGCCATAGGGCCCTGATGACTTGGAAGGGCTATGCCATTTGCATGAGAGCCCTGAAAACCTATGGGCAGGACCTCTTGGCTTGAAGCAGTTGCATCACAAAGATCATGTGGCCTACAAGATGTACAAAGAAGAACATAGGCTCACATGGATATGGGATGTCAGGGAAAGAGGACACAAATTTTCAGAAATGTCATTAGAGATGGAAAATAATACAAGTGGTGATCAACACATAAAAATATGTATCCAGAAAAAGCCCAAAACAAATACTTACGATAAGACACCCCCAGCTAAGTTGTTAGGGCAAGCTTGAGAAAGAGCAACGACATGAGAAGTATGGACTGGCGTTCTTTCTTTCGATTCTTCACCATCAATCTTCATGTAACACCAAGTCATAAACATGGGTCAGGACAAAAGATATCATAAGTACCAACAGATATTTGAAAGATAAACTCAAAAGTCAAAGAAACAAAAGCATGACATGTAAGCCAACACAATCAGGAAAAAAGATATAAACCCTATCAAAAGTAAATTCATGGACAAACAGAACCTCAAATAACATATTTTAACTAACAGATCTAAAAAAGCCAAATATGTATAGCCTCCACGCAAAACTGCCTCCAACCCAAAGGCGGAAGTATGCCATAATTACAGTCCAGATAAAAATTAGATGCAACTAAAACTGCTACGTAAGGACACAGATATTTGCTTCCTGTAAAAGAAATGATGCATCCTTGTTGCAACAAACTGCCATGTAAGAACACAGCTGTTTGCTTCCTCTAAAAGAAAGAAAGACGTATTCTTGCAAAAGGAGAGTGCTTCATCTGATTGTTGACCTGTCAGAAGTGGATGTTCAATGCCAAAAACTACCTACAATGTTACATGCCTCCTAAACATAGTACACATACTATATGTTCAACCAGATATATACCTGAAGCCTACGGGAAAGCAACTGCTGCCCAAGCAAAATGATTTTGTCAAAATGTGCTTTCAGGGTATCTTCTTCCATTGGTCCTTGAAGACGTTGAAACAACTGCCTTGCACCGCCCTGTTATTAATAGTAGCAATGAACACATGAAAACTAGTGAATCAGATACACCAAAAGGGAAATATAATGTAAATCACAAAGTAATCAGGACATTAGGCCTCGCCTTTGGAATGCCAGGTAAAGTGGATGGATAAGGTTGAGAAGAACCCGAGTCTTCTGCACTATCAGCGCCATCACCGGCACTTTTATCAATCAAAAATTTGTGGCGCTCCTTACATTCTTTGGGTCCCCGGAATATATACTGAAATTGGCACCCAGAAGACACTATTATTTTTTGAGATAAAAGATTCAGAAAAAATCTGATTAACAAAATCTGTTCAAAAGATAGCTCTGCAACCGACAGACTTTTAGGACTGACATTGAAAGACTGTTACATCTTTGGTTTTCCCAAGGAAGAACCATGTCATAAAGCATGCGCAAAAATCAAACCAAGGAGAACATGCATATCTGCATTATTTGCAAAATTCTATTTGCAACAAGTACAAAGACTCCAAGTTCGATGTGATCATCAAAATAAGATTTGAAACAGAGAGAGTACTAATCCACTAGAAGAATACAAGTGCAGGGATGTATCTGACAGCAAATATGAAGCTTAGATGAGGACTTCACGCAATATATAGGCATAGGAATAAACTATATGGTTACCTTGAACACCAAGGTGCTGTTGATAGCATCGCTTATTAACTCCCAGTTTGGCCCCATATCATGAACAAGGACAACAAGCGCCTGATATCACATTATATAATATCAAAAGGTGGATCTATCGCGGCAAAAAAAATGATGTCAAATGAAAGCATTATCCAGAGAATACAGGTTACCTGGTCCTCCAAGGGTGACCATGGACTTCCAGTTCCCGATTGTCCAGAAGCCATCTATACAGAACAACATTAGAAGAGAATGATCTAAGATTGGAAAATGATGTGTATTTATAAGCCCTAAGCAGCTGAAGGCATGATTCATTTAAATGGATTACCAAATACGAAAAGATGCAGGCCAGAAGCCAATTATGAAAGTCAAAATAAGCAGAATTACAGCAATTACAATCAGTCACAAATCCGGCAACAAAACCAAATCTACAGTGCTACAAAAGGCATGAAGTACAGGCACACAGTTCCATACTGCGCCCTCCACCCAGCCTCATATCAAACAATACTTCCAACACAAAAGAAAGGAGAAAATTATAATGTACATACCTACCACATGAAATCAATTTTAAATCCTTAGCTAATGTACAAAAATATTCTGAAGACCGACATTTCTATACTAAATTCATCTCATTGGAGAACACAATGCAAGAACTTTACTTAGGAATGTAAGTTTGTGATCAAGGAATCTCTAAAGGATAATCCATTGACAATCTGCAACTAAATAATAGATCAAGCACCAGTTGAAACAGACTACTTTCGCATTGAATATATAGTCTGAACTCTGAAGACAGTGAACAGTCCTAGGACAGTAACTTCTGAATGCTTAAAAGAACAAATGGGAGTAGGAAGCTGACATTTGAATCCAAGAGCATACCTTCAAGGTCTTGCACTTTCTTGCCCGATCCCGATTAGCTATTATTTTAATGAGTTTGTTTGGATTGGACATATTACTCATCTGGGAAGCCGCCGGAGAAGGCAATGAGCCAGTAATTGGCATAATTGTTTCTGGTGAAGTCTCTGTTTGTTTGTTCAAAAGCTTGGGTTTCTTAGCAGGATGTTGTGCATACAAAGCTGCAGAGCAAGTCACGACTACATAGATATTGATATCAACTTGAGAGAAAATGTAATCTCTAGAAAACACTAGCTCGAAAATACCTACCACCATTAGACTCATATTGCTGGCTTTCCAACCTTTTCTTGAAATGTTCCCGCTGCAATCATAAAGCAAACCACAATTCATTAAGACATTTTAATGACTTCAAAAGAGCTATGGATCTTCTATTATGCTCAAAATTCTAGTCACTAAAATGTGTCTCACAAACTGTTGTGTAAATTCAGGCGGTAGGGGAAAAAAGTGAGCACAAGACATATCAGAAGTAACTGAGCTGGTTGTACGAAAACAAATAAAAGTGGATGATCACAAGCAACGTCTAGATGTATCCTTGGAAGCCAGTAAGGCCACTCATGGCCAACTAGGCTTGGGGTCAAGAACTGAATTTAACTCTAAACAGAGACAATTAAGGGATCTATAGTTTGTAAGGAAGGTATTAAAAGGTTACATGTAAAAGCAAATGTAGACCTCCAATAAGATTAGGTGGACAAGTAAGGAACACCAAACTGATGCCCATATACACAGGTTGTAAGACACTTTCCATTTATATAATACTTGGAATCCTAAATTGCATATGTCGGACAAAAAGTCTCATTAAAGAACGAACAACCCTCATTAATCCAAGAATACAAAGACAGAAAAGAAAAGAAGACCTGGTCTTGCTGAGCTGTAGAATCAACTTGCATTCTCTGCTCATACAAGGCTACCTACAATGTCATAGGACTCAATTACTAAAGCAAAAAGAGTAAATAGTACCCCTGAAAGACAGTGATTTAAAAAATGATCTTACTTTTCCTGGAACAACTAGAACACCAGAATCAGTCAGGTTTGACGAAATTTTGTATCCCAAATGCTTAGGCTTCTTCTTCTTTTTAGATTTAGTCGACACTTCACAACCATCAAATGGCAATTGCCTCTCAAAGTCCATTCTAGATTCAACTTCAATGTTCCTCTTAGATTGGGATCCGCCATGCAGAGAACTCTGATCATCTTGAAAAGAATTGGTGTCTCCACTTGAAACATCAGTTTTAGTACTGTGTAAACTGCTAGTCAATCCAGCACTAAAAGGACTCACAACTCGCTGTCTGGCAGCAGCCGTACGCACACGCTTTGTTGGAATGGAACCAGCATTAAGATTGTTAGGAAGCCTCTTACCATTAAATGTCATTGGCTGATTTCCTGATTTACTTTCTAGGCAAGGCTCATATGCTATATCTGGACCAACTTCATAAAAGTTTGCCCCATATGACTTATGTTGCAAGCCTTTCCTATTCTTGTGGGCTAACTTTGATGACAAACTGCCATCAAATACTCCAGCCGATAAATATGTACCTGTCTCACCTTCATCCTCTTCATTCACACTTTCCTGCAGTCCATCTGAATCCAGACACATCCACATAAGAATTGAGAACAGAGCCAAATAAATGACTGAAATATACCATTAATACCTGCCACAGAATCACATACAGATGCCTCACGATCCTCTTGATACACAGCATTACCTGTTTTCTGAATTTCAGCTTTATAATCAGTCTCAACAACATTTACAGGGAAAAACTAACACTTTTAAACAAAAAGAAAAGAAGGACAGATGGTTGTAGAAACACTCATGAAATATCATAGAACATAAACCACAAACGAAAACATAGATAATGGGCTGTATTTAGTGAAAGAAAATAGTCCACAAATGAAACCATAACTAATTAGTGCTAGTAATTCATATAAGAGATTGAGATAGAGCATAACCCACAAATGTTCTACTGACTAAAACACTTACATATCATTTATTGAAACTGAACTGGCACTCATTAAGACTGCAGAAGCTAGAAGACCAAAATACAATAAGCTAGACAGATGAAACTGATATTTACCAAGTATATCTGAGATAGGGGAAAAGGTCAGAAGTCATATATCTGCCCGAGACTGACATGTTGCAATATGAGATGACAGCTTCCCAACTGCCCAACTCAACTCAAGAGAACTACTTTCTAAGCATTTATGCACTTAAAATGGTCCATTCCCAGAAGCAAATAAGGGAGTGTCGAGCGTGTTTACTGTGTGAAACTCTTTGATATGCTTCTTCCAGTCAATACTATGTATAACATCAAACATGCAACAAACAGCACAAATAAAAGAAGAGAAAAACAATTGTTTTCACCTTGAAGTGTATCCGCCGAGACTCCACAGACTTTCTGTAAGCCTTCATTGCACCAGGAGGTACAGCATAGAACAGGTTTTCCTGAAGAAATGGTTTCTGATTAAGGACAGACACAAATGCATAATCCAGCAAACAGAGTTCCAGCTAAAACAAGACAAAGAGGTACATTTCACTATGCCCAGCCACACAGCTCAAATATGCTAAGAATTTTTCAAGAAAATAATGTCAGAGTCCAGGAAACAATCAGCATTGCAGACAATGAACTGTAGCGAAGTTAGGCATGAAACAGTGAACCCAATACATACTTCTGAAAGCTGATCTTCCCACGAAATTTCCAGTATTCCTGCATCATAAATCCTATCAGGAGTAGCTGGTGCTTCAGCCAGGACAGGACAATCAGACGTGGTACTTATATGCTTTAAGAACCTAACAGCATAATGATGAACTGGTCGAAATACTCGCCCAGAAGTTTCTGCTTCTGTATGGTTATCACCCTGTCAGAATCCAGGAAAACTCTTAATTAACTGCACAAAGCCTTGGAACTTAAATTTACAGAAAGAATCATAAGAAAATCCATACACAGTGAAAGTACAAAAAAAAATATGACGAAAGGGAGAGAGCAGGGAACATGAATGACAAAGTTATTTAGCTATGCAGATTCTTGTTATATCATTCAAAGAGCAATTTATTTTGGATGATTGACTACTTTACATGATTAGTGAAACATAGAAATAGATTATGCATGAGAGATAACAGAAGAAGATGGCTAGCAACATGATTTCGTCAAAGAATCATGCTGAAGAAAAAACATGGTGTGCAAATAACTTCATGCACTATAATAAAATACCATTTTTTGAAAAATAGAAGCACTTCAATTTATGGTACTACATAGCCGAGGTAGACAAGTATTCGTTGTTCAAACCTGGCTTTTGTCCACCTCTGCAACAGTAACCAGTCCTGATCTAGATAAATCTGAATTGCACTCTTTGTCCATCCCAGTTGCTGCCTCACCGCTAGTCCAGAAAACCTCAGCGGAATGCCAGAAGTGCATAACAGCCTTGGCCAGAGTTCTAGAGACATCTTTCTGTCTTCGGCACATGATTTTATGTCTGAATTTTGATAGACCATCAGAAGCTATCCAATGGCATAAATGGCCAGCTGCAGTGGTCTTCCAAACACGCTCCTAGTTGATATAGTCAACACAAAAATTGTAAGTCACCAGAACACATGACTTGGTATAGACAGTGAAAAGAGATCTCAATTTAACATAGCGACTTTTATGCCGCCTTTAATTTGAAACAAAAGGTAAAGAGAAAGGCTTGTGGATAATAATGCAGCTAAGGACATGAATGGCTGCCAACACAACGTGCAAAAGAAAGGAAATGAACCTTGTATGCAAGATGATACCTGCATGAAATCGTTTGCCATCCATGCCATTTCCTCAAGAACAAAATCCCAGTGGCACTTCTTTCGCTGCTCGGAAGAAATATTAGACACAGCTAACTCGCCAGCCCTTTTGAGATTTGCCTGGTCAGAAAAGAGTACAAAACCTCTTTAGTCCAAGAAAGAAGAGCAACTCTTGAGAGATTATATATCAAATTGTAACCATCTGGACACACCTCTATTATACGAGCCTCTTTCAGTATGGCATCTTCATGTGCCTTCTTCGCCAACTTAGTGCTGCTTACGGCACAGTTCTGAAGCTCACTTGTGCTTGTGATAACCCTTCTCAACGGAGCATTGCTTAAGAGATCACAAGTGGGAGAAACTACAGAACTGATTATTACCAAGTCCTTGTCGTTCGAACTCGAGCCATGCGGTAACAAGTTGTCCAGCTCAATTTCTGGCTTCAAATTTACATCTCCGTTGCATTTTTCCTTCTCAATGCCGCCACGAGATTCCACATCCTGCTTAATGTCAGTATTGCCATCACACAATTCCACCTCATGCTTTACCTGAATGGCTGAGTTGCCCAGCATGGGCTGAGGAGACTTGGATTCCTCATTTCCACCCATATGCACATCAACAGCTATCAACTCACGGTTTCCAATGAAACCATTGTTATCTGGCTCAGAGGGGGCCTCCTCCAATACTGTTTGCTCTTTCAAGTATCCGTCTGAATTTCCATTTGCCATGCTTACCAGCAGACCCTCGTCATGAGGAGCATTTCCATCAAAAGTGCCACCGATATTGGCAGTAGACGGACCAGTGCTGGTGTTATCTACACTTGAGACTTCAAGAGGAGTACCAACAGAATAAGTTTTCCTACTCAGATCTTTGTCAGGCAAGTCAGCTACATCTTTATCTGGCAGACTAATGCCATTCACCCTTTCAGTGTTGCAGACATCTTTCTCTCGTTCTGTACAATCGAGAGGTGCAGAAAAACCAGGTGGACTAGCTTTGCCTTCTGCAGCAAGGTCAGATATCGAATGGGTGGGGTCATTAACAACTCGTTCAGCAATATCATGAGAATGTTTATCATTCTCACCATTTAATGGCAACTCTTCAGCAGATTTGACAAGTTCCATGCTTTCAGGAACTCCATCTTTGGTCATATCCTTAACTGTAACATGAGTTTCTTCGGCATCTACCTCCATTCGATCATCTGCACCCAATGTCCTTGAAACGCCATTAATGTTTGGACTTATGGGCAAGTTCGAAATAGAAGAAATGCCTTGATCCTCTGGTTGTGCTTCCAACAACAAACTCTTTGCATCCTTCTGATCAGGAAGGGATGAAGGGAATGTCAAAGATCCATTACCACTCACAGGCAAATCAGTTGAACCAGCATGAGCACTATCACGATTTGGTCTGGACCTATTCCTTCGTGCATATGCTTGACTTCTAACACCAAGACGAAAAATAACCGATTCTTCTGGTTCCTTTGCATTATGAGAACCATCATTTAGAGAGGACTGTTCAATTGCTGCAGCACGGTCTCTTTTGCCAGTGCATTTCATATTTCTCCCCCCATTATGATTAATGTTTTCTCCGTCAAAAAGGAGAAGATTGTCAGCAGTGTTTGGCTCTCTACCAACCGAACCCCCAGGTCTGCCACTGCTTTCAACAGAATCACCATGAGGTGAAGCCGCCAGTGCAAAGCTGCCTTTTGCTTCGCTGGATAATGAAAGATCAATAAACAGCAGCTAATATAACAACCCACAGAAGAGGAAACATATGTTTTCAAGTACTTGCCCTGTGATGAGCTAGTATAAGGAAGCACAAACCTCGTCACATATTGCTCCGCCAGCTGGTCCGTGAGGGAAGTAGACTGTACACTGATTGAAGCTGCATGGACAAATTTGAAATCCAAAGGGTTCCCCCCCTGCAATATGATAGATGGTGTAAATCAGGTAAAAATCTGCTTTCAATATAATATGGTCTGCAATGGCAAACAGTAGAAGATGCTTTTTAGTGGGTACTTTCTCAAGGAACTCCAGTTCCCTCCTCCGTTCTTCACGTACGTCATACTCCTGCCTGTACCAGAACATTAACATTTTATGAACTTTGCTATAAAATCAGCACGGCCGACTATGCGAATGTTACACTCCATATACCTCAGTTCTGCTTGTGCCTTCTCAATAGCTGCACGGCGTGGTGAGGTCTTGGTATCTAAACCAACTTCACTATCAACAACACCTCCCATAGAATCAACCTCTGCATTTACTAACAGAGCAAGGCCTGGGCTATGACCATGCATTACTGAAATACCTAGTTTCAGCACATATCTGCAGCTTTAATCATCTCCCTTTTCAGAAGTGATCACAGGTTCTGCTATCAAAAGAAGAATATAAACTGAAATGAGTTGGATAAAGAAACAGGAAAATATAAGTTACCACTCATATAAATGATCTGATTCACCATGAAGTTTGGGTAACGCATGTCATACTAGTAAACACCGCCATGACTGCAATCTACCAAATAGAGCCGAGGTTGAAAAGTATGTATACAAGATGTGTATGCAAAACATGTGAGACCTCTACAGGTTATAGGCATACAAGAACATACAAACCTGATAGCCACCACTCGACCCTCTAACACTTTCAAGCCCGCTGTGGAGTGACTGCTAAAAGCTTCCTGTTGAAATTGAGAACTGGCCATTACGAAAACTATGTGCCTTCACATGTATGCTTCTTGAAACATCACAATTTGCTTATATCGGGAGTCATTTACATCAATCAACCTGCTTATCGAAGAAAATTAAACAAGCTGAACCCACTCATTAATCCATGTCCCTGTCTCACTCCAAGAGAGCAGCATTTCTCATTTCGAGCCACATGTCCAGTACCAACGCCTATACTCTACTTAGAGTTAAATGCAAAAAGAAAAGGCAGCACAATTCACAATCCACTGCCGTTCAGCACGGAAGCAGCAGCTAGACTGGCATTCCATTGTTTACGTCATCACCAACTCGAGTTAGACCCTTAATTACACGCACTATACTCGCAGGAAATTCAAACAAAGTTCAATTCACGTTAATTTCGAGTACCAAAACAAAGCCAACAGATGTCCATGGGCAACTAAAATGATGGCAAACAAATTCAAGAATTGGCAATCCAGCAGTACCAGCAACCGAAACAAAACGCACAAACGGCGCCATACCTAAATTTGACACATAACGAAGGCGCCAAAGATCCTCGCATTGTGATAGTTTTCCGTGAATTGGACAACACACTTCATTTCCGTGCTAGAAAGCCCCGCATCACCTCCACGCCGACGAGCGAGAGCGTGGGAAGGCGGAGTGCACCACGCGCAGCCGAGAAAGATGCGTCTTGGAGATGAGGAAGGGTCGTCGGACGTCCGATGCTAGGGATTCGAATTAGGTCTATAGAGGAGGGGAGGGCAAGGGTGGGAGGTTACCCGGGGGGTGGGCAAGGGACTCTAGGGCACAGGATGGCGACGAGAGGGGTGGGTATTGGTCGCCGGAGACGGTGGAGGAGTGGTGGCACCGGGCTAGGGCTCCGGTTAAGGTTAGGGATTCGATCACACCTTAGGGCTCGCGAGACGGGGAAGGGAAGAAGGTCGCGAGAGAGGGGCAATTGGAGGACCGGTTGTAGCGACGCGACTTGGCCAGTTGGGCTCGAACCGATTTGACGAACTATGGCTCGGCCAAGTTGCTTGTTAGTTAATCGGGATTAAACGGAACCGGGTCTGGATGAGCGGACCCGGAAAGCTTATCGGGTGGAGAACTTGAGATGGAATCATTTTTAACTGTAAATAGGCAGCCGGCAACGAGTACACAGTGTTTCCATAAAAATGGCATAAAGCCCCTCTTAATACCATATGCATCATTTCATGAGATATATAGTTCGTTAGCTTAATAGATGATGTGATTAAATGGAAAATTCAGCACTCAATAAAACTTGGATGTAATTTAAGCTCGTAAGAAGTGATGAGTATTTTATCTTGTAGTTTCACTGTTTAATGAACCTTTGGCTAAACTAGTTTGTGTGAGCTATTAGCCCTTATTTGGTACACGGGGTTATTAACCTCATTCTTATCCCTAAATATCAAATATCATCATTATTATTTGATCATCGTTTCACCTATTATCACTGCTTTACTTTTTTCTATTCATATCTTTTAATCTCATTTTTTCTAATCCTTTCTAATCTTATTTTCTTTTAATTTTATTTTTTTAAAACCCATACCAAACGGTCTTTTTAAATTTTCCGAGCTTTTTGAGTTGAGAAGTGGTTTGTGGACATTGATCGGCGCTGTTAGTCAACGCCGAACAATGATGGCAAGCGAAGGCTACGTTCGTTGAATTTGATTCCCTTGGTCCTATTAAATTGAGTAACGTCTCTTCAAACTGATTGATTTGGTTTTCTACACTTCTTCTGAAGTTCCGTCCATGCTACGTAATGTGACATTAAACCGGGTATAAACATTGTGATAATGAGTTTAATTGACGGTTTGATCAAGCCGAGTTGAGACATGATCGAGCTTGGCTTGAATCTGGTTTAAGTTGCAATTTTGATAATCAAGTTTAGCTTGATTAACTTCGAACTGACCTCAATATCGAGCCTATTTTATAAGCCAGTATACTTGAATTCAATCAAAGCTTGAAATTAGGAAGTCTGGAGCTTAATTTGTCAGGCTTGAATTCAAATGGAATTTTTTTTCTATCATCAACTTTCACCATCAAACGTAGAACTTAATTCCAAGATATAGTTCATTTATGTAAGGGAAAAAATGAAAATAAGGTAAAGGAAATGAACAACCTATAATGTCAAAAGAAGAGCCGAGTCTGATCGGAGTTGGCTGCTAGTTAAACTTGGCTCATGATCATCTTTGGAGCCAAACAAGAGTGACCAAGTTTGGGTCTCTAGATTCGAACAGAGAGGTTTGGATATGTTTTCCGGGGTTGCCCACCATGATGTATGAGCGAAAGTTCCTGACCAAGATCGCTGCTTGTGCTGGTACCCCTCTTGCTCTAGATATGCCCATCGCCTTGGCTGCCAAGTGCAATTTATGCTCGAGTGTGTGTAGAGATCAATATGGATAAACATGTGAAGGTTGGCACTACTATTGATATGGCTGGTGAGGAATCACCCCTCAAGTTCAAATATGAAGGGGGTGAAGATGTGTACTCATTGTGGCCGGATAGGCCATAAGATGGAGAGGTGTGAGGTTGAAGCTTTAGCGGTAGCTGCTGCTAATCTTGGCTCTACGTATGGTCCGAGTATGGAGGAGGATTCACACCATGCTGCTCTGCTCCCGTGCAGTTGTCCGGGGATCCTGCGAAGATTATCTCGCACTAGAGGTGGCAATTCGGATCATGACTTGTAAACCTGACCTAATCTGATTCGAGATAAACGGGTTTGGGTTTGGTATAATCGGCTCGTTTATGACTCGTGAATAAACGGGTCGGGTCGGATTGACAACCCGTTTACCCATTTAGCTTTTAGGCTTTTAAGCCCTTTATCTCTAGTTCTCTACCGACCTACCCATCAGTCCGTCACTGGTGACCTCAACCCTCTCGCGATCTCCCCTTGCGATCTCCACCATTCACAGCCCCCGTCGGCCATCTCCTCCGGTGAGGCCCCCATCTCCGGCACCCACACCACCACTACATTCACCCAATCCCGTCATCTCCCTTACCTCTCTACTCCTCCACGGCTCCATCCTCTCTGTCCGACATCCGTTGTTAATTAGACGGGTTAAGGGGGTTGGGTCGGGTTGACCCGTTTATAAACGGGTGGGGTTCGGGTTGATAAACCTGACCCGTTTATTAAACGAGTCGGATCTGGGTTTGACATTTATTAAATGGACCAATACATGGCCCGACCCCGAACCCGATCCGCGAACCCGAATTGCTACCCCGCGCATTGCCGAAGACCAGAAGACAGTACCTCGCTTCTGGCTTGAGATGATCGAGCTTCTGATTAAGGGTTAGTAGCTGCTGAGAAGCTGTCGGAGGAGTGACCGGCTATCACGTTAGGTGCAAGATTCTCTCATTTATTATATGTAGATGACTGCCTCTTGGTGATGGGGGCGACTGCCATGGAAGCGCGGAATCTCCGACTGCTTCTATTACAGTTCAAGCTTATTACAGGCATGGAGATAATGCTCAGAAGTCAAGTGTGCGTTTCTCCCTGTCTACACAGAAAGAACCCATGCTGGTGATCTGTCGCATCCTTGGTGTCTCGGAGGCTAATAAAGGGCTATGGTGTTATCTTGGTGTTCCTATTAGCGGGAAGCGGCTTCGCCCCTCATATTTTAATTCCCTTTTGGAGAAGTTCATCTCACAGATTTCTTCCTAACAAGCATTGTTCTTATTTGAGGCAGACAGACTTGTTCTTATGAAATCTGTGCTTCAAGCATATCCGGTTTATTAGATGACGGCTACACCTATTACTGCATCAGTTTTGAACCGGACTGATACTATATGTAGGATGTTCCTTAGGAGAGGCCGGCGTTCATTCTCTCGGGTAGCTTGGGATAATGTATGTTCTCCTGTAGAGTTGGGTGGTCTTGGTGTGAAGAATCTTCGTCGATAGCAAACAACTCTACGAATGAAGAGAGCGGCGAGTCTTCTTCAAGACCAAGATACCATTTGGTCAGTGATTGCTGGGGAGAAATATGCTTGGAATACTATTTTACCCCCTACATCTACTCCGGCCAAGGCTTCGTCGCTATGTAAATCTGTGGTCAAGGCAGGGAGAATCCTGGGGGTGCCAGACATGCGGAAGCTAGTAATGAAGTTAATCGGTCAAGCAAAAGTCACACGACAAAACCCTGAGACTTGCAAACTGAGCTTTTCTAGGACGTGTTTGGTTTTCATCTGAGAAGACAATCTCCTCTTGGAATGTTTAGGCATTAAATAATTGCTCGCTTCTGCCTCGGAGAGCGGCTGTCCGTCAAACCATTATTGAGAAGAGCTCCATCCGCCCGATTATTTTGATAGCCTCTTAATAATACAGTATACAGTACATGAGATCGAGTAAGCTATCTCCGCAACCCACTTGCCCAATTGGAGTAGCAGCCTAGCATGCCTGTTCCAGCCCAGCTTGCTATATAACCTAACTTTTATTTGGCCCATTACTTTACCAAGTCCTTCCAATAGGCACAGTTAGATTTTGACCGGGATGTCTCTAATTTAAAAGACTTTCTCGCATACATGGGCTTCTTCCGGTTTGGGTCGTGATTGGGCCTGGGTGAGCCTTGATCTATGCTGCAGCCCGCCCACAGTCGAAGAGCATCGACATATCATCTCATACGTGGCGAAGCTGTGGCAAAATCATCAACGAAGTCAGACCTCGCGCGAAGTGAGAGGAGCGGAAAGGAGACCAGAGTGGATGGATAAGCTTCCCACTTAAGAAGTTACAAAGGCTGTCCACTAGTTCTGCAATTAAAAAAACAAACGGTATAGGTCCAGTGGACCCCATTTGAGCTTGGATCTTTTTTTCCCCTTCTTTGTCCTATGATGAAGAGAGCCCGGACATGGGCGTCATCACCTTGATCATGCCGCGCAGCGCCTGCGCGGGCGCGCGGTGGCCTCGCGCGCCGAGCAGCACTGCTGCGGGCCATGCGGCAGCGCCCACGGAGCTCGTCAACCACCCCCGGTTTTCCACGTCTACCACCTCCTCTCTTCTCGTTTGTCCTTATCCTCTCTCTCTCTCTCCATCACCATCAATTGTAACAATATTTTAAGCACCCTTATCTGGAAATCTACTAATTATGAAACGCCACCTCACTCGAATCTCTCCTAAGTTAGGGATTTCTGGGCAAACACACATCCCATTCAGACGTTGTGGGAGCTTCGAACCAAGGAGATCTGATCTCGAGGCAAAAGATTTCATGGACCCTCTCTCCCTCTCTAGATTTTTCTCTCCCATCGAGTCACCGAACTAATGAGAGGGGTATCAAAACCCAATCCCCCCCTCGCATCTCGGCTCCTCCGCCTCTCCAAAAGATAGAGCTGATGGTGGCGCTGCGGGTCAGTCGGCGGCACACCATGGCGGAGATGGCGTCGAGATCCGGGGAGGAGGTCACGGCGGACGAGTACTCCCACTCCCTGACGTCCCGTTACTCGGACTGGATTTCGGAGGCGCTCGACGAGCTCACGGAGAGCTTCTTGATCACGGACCCTTCCATGCCGGGCCATCCGATAGTGTTCGCAAGCCGAGGGTTCCTGGTCTTGTCTGGATACGCCTCCCGGGAGGTGCTCGGCCGGAACGCCCGCATATTCCAGGGCCCCGCTACCGACCGCCGTTCCGTGCTTGCTATTCGGGAGGCTATCCGGGAGGAGCGGCACCTCCAGCTCCCCCTACTCAACTACCGCCGTGATGGATCACCCCACTGGATCCTCTTCCACCTCTCCCCCGTGTTCTCCGCCTCCGACGGCCGCGTCGTTCACTTCCTTGCCGTCCAGGTCCCTATTCCGAGGAAAACCTCCATTGCCTCCAGATCGCGACCTCGGTGCCAAGGTTTGGTCTTCGCGACGTGCCGCAATGAGCTGCGCGGCGATTTGGGTTTCCGATGCGATAGCTCCTCGGATTGTTTTGCGGATTCGGATAGCAGAGGTGGGTTTCTGCTTCTTTATTTCTTTAGATTGGTTAGTTTATTTGGTAAATAACTGACTCTCGAATTTTGCAGGAGTGGATGCAGAGGAGCGGAGAGAGGCGAGTGATCGGGAGAAGCAAAAGGCGACGAGTGCGGCTAACAATATACTCTCGGTGTTGGCACATCATAGTAAGCTCACTGGGAGTGTGGTTTCTGAAAAGAAATGTCGATCGGCTGGAGCTGCTCCGCTTAGCGCATCGCTAAATTTATCCCTCGGTAGAATCAAACAGAGCTTTGTACTGTGAGTTGTTTTGGATTCCTTTTATAGTGTTGGTTTTGTGGTGGTTCGTGGGCTAAAGTTTCTGAAGAGATGCGCTCTGTTCATGTGTTCATTGAGGGTATGTTGGTTTTCTTGCAGGATGGATCCACACTTACCTGACATGCCCATAGTCTACGCAAGTGATGCCTTCTTAAGTTTGACAGGTAATTTCTGAAAATTGCCTCTTTTGCTACTATTCATTTTTGGCTGATGGCATACGGTTTTTAGCATAATTTGAAAGAGTAGGCCTGCTGAGTTCTGTCAGTCGGATGGATGAGTGGAAGGCCTTTTTAGTTGGTGCCTAGAAAACTTGTACAGAGCTTCTCACAATCTCACACATAATGCTAAGCTAATAAATGCAAACATAATATATAATATGTTGACAACGTTTGACTTCGCATATCTATAAAAAGTCCTTTAAGTGATAGCAACTGCTGGACTCTTCTGTTCTTGGTGCAATCATGAAGTTGGGGAAAGTCTAGGTTGTCACTGTTTTCGTTTTCTGTGGCAAGTCCAGGTACAAATTCTATTATGGCTCACAAATTTTTTGTCAATATGAGGTCTGCTAATTGATGTTTTTGTAGACGCTAAATAATGGAAAGAGGGTACTGATTCCTATGGGAAATTATATGTTTAAGGGTTAAGATAACTTTTTCATATTGGGTAATCTGGTATGAGTTTGTAAGCATTTTGTCCAAGATCTTTGTGTTGTTATTGGCCTTAGGTAAGACTGGAAGTTTGATCCAGCCTAGCACGGGGAAATTTGTTTTAGGTCACTCAAAGCTTGACAGAACTTTTTATTCAATCGGTTCATAGGTTGGTTTCAGGGCAATAAGATAACAGGATCATTGGCATAAGCTTTTACAGCAAAGTTAGTCACTAGAGTGTGCAAAGTTAATATTGGTTATGAATAACTGATATTGATCTCCTAATTCATCATTAGTGATTCTTGTTCTATCTTGAAAAAATAATTAATCATTGGCTTCATTTTCTTGCATGCAATGTCATACAAGATTCAGATGATTAAGCATATTAGTGTGATCTGGTTAAGCAGGTCATGCTGGGAAGCAATATAGATAGGATGAGATCAACGGGTTCAAATAGTTCATAAGTGGGTAGGATGGTCCTATGGTTGGACCGTGGCACTGGGTGTATGCAGGAGCTTTAAGCGATAAGGAAGCAAATTTTTAATCGTGATTGGGAATGATCAAGGTGTATAGCTTATGGTGTATCAGCCTGTCTTTAGCCGCATGCATATTCAAAGCAAGTCTTTGAAATTTAGTGTGGATAATCACAGGAAATCATTAGATTTCCCTTTGACATATAATTTGTAACGTTTAGTTTTTGAAGACGGCACCAAAACCAATGGTTTAAGTATCTGAGCTAATAGTGACTGACCATGATGATGATAGGAATATGTGGTTGGATGACCTCACTGGAAAATGCGTAGCATCTGGGTTCAAGAGCTGTTTTTTGTGCAAAGAATGAGCTTTTAGCGGGAAGGAATGTTGTCGAGCACAGGGTAATTTTGAGATTAAAGGAGGCTACTGTAGGCACTTTTGGGTCAATCTCTCGGGACACCTACAGTCGTCTTGTATAGATCAACCAAAATCTCCCTTCTCCGCTGAACAGTTCCAGCTATAGATCATTATGTTCAAGATCAAGATATTGCTAGCCATGTCCTATTCTGAAATCTAAATCATTATTGTTTATTAGTCTATCTTGAGTGAGTCTGTAGCCTGAGTCTTTTAGCTTAGACATATCTATTATAAGAGCTCATCAAAAAAATTTCTTTAATCCCTCAACAAGTGGCACTCCTGTAAATATACTTGATTCAGACAAAAAATAGGTAATGGATAAGTATGGACTTTGTTTCTGGAATCTCCTAGCAGCAATAGTTTTTAAACTGCATAATAATGAGAATTCCACACTTTTCCAATCTTACACAATAAGTTAATGGTAAATTGAGATAATGATAGATATGAAATGCTTCGAACCCAAGCGCCATCAGAGAAGAGTAATGAATTTGGAAAATCAGTTCACTCATAAAAAATGGAAGATCAGGAAAATTTTCGGCAGGTTATTAATATCTTGGCTTACCCTTCCATGTTAAGATGGTACAAAAAATTGCCCTTTTTCATTCATGCACCGTTTGTGAAGTTTCTGCTTCAGTCACTTTTGTGGCAGAATCTGTTAGGATGGACGTATAGAACAGAAGTTCAACATATGGGAGTGTGATTGAGATTGTAAATTGTTTTCATCGAACAATTTTTTGCTTACTGAATTGTCCAAACTAAAGTTTGTGTACTATGTC
Organism: Narthecium ossifragum; assembly: GCA_963920575.1. NCBI lineage: Eukaryota > Viridiplantae > Streptophyta > Magnoliopsida > Dioscoreales > Nartheciaceae > Narthecium > Narthecium ossifragum. Next base: position 26,981,104 of record OY986968.1, read on the forward strand.
TGTGACTACCAAGGGTGATATGATATTGGAAAGTGTGCGAAATTTGCAGTTGATGACAGAATCTAGGGCATCTGGGATGTTTCATGTCACTGATCAATAGGACCATGCAACTATATATTTCTGATATTTAAATCTGTCTTTGCTTAAAAGCATGTTATCTTTTGAAAAAATAGAATATTGTCTCTGTTTGATGAGTTGAAAGCAGGTGTAATTTAAAAAGATTATGCTCATTATTTTGTAGGCTACTGTAGACGTGAAGTTTTGGGGCGTAACTGTAGGTTTTTGAGTGGGCCTGATACTGATATGGGGGTGCTAAACCAGGTAGCTTTCTCAAGTCTTTATTGTGAATCAGTATCCATCTTAAGCATATTGTCTTTCTTGGTTTCATTGACTATGGACTAAAATGTTTGGTTTGTTGTCACAGATTAAGGACAGTATTCAAGCTGAGCGAGCTTGTTCTGTACGTATTTTGAACTACAGGTGCAAACGAAACTACTCTTTACTGTATGTGTGGAATTTGAGATAGCAGCCATTTTGCTGTTAAGGTAACTGTTCTTTTTTGTTTTATTTTTCAAATTGCAGGAAAAGTGGAAGCACGTTCTGGAATCTTCTTCATACGTCACCTGTGCGGAGTGCATCTGGCAAGGTTAAATGACAACTTTCTTCACGAGTTTATTGAAAGCTAATACTTTGTGATTCCTGTGATCTCTTGTGGGAGCTGAAAATATACTTTTATATTTTATGATATAACCCCTGATTTCATATGTCTGTCTTTGCTCTCTTAAGGATTAATGAAAGTCCTTAACCAGTTAAAAAGACCATTAGAATTAGTGTCTGCTTTACATTAAGCACATATAGCATTAGGACGAGGTAAAACCTAGGACTATCCGCCAATTAGGAACTTACATTTGGTATGATCCTCTTTCTGAAGAGGAAACACAAGAGTAGAGGTATTGACTATTACGTTTCTTATGTGCTGCTCTTGCAGATTGCATTCTATGTGGGGGTTCAGATAGAAGAGGGCTCTAAAACTGACATGTTTGGGCTAAGCCCAGAGATGAGGCAACTTGGAGCAGTGGGTGCGGTGAAGGTTGCAGTGAGGAGTTTATCTTCAGGAGTAGGTCCTTCTCAGTCAACATCATAGCTTCCATACAAAAATTGTTAGATGCGTATAGCTAGTAATTGTATTTGCTTTCTTCTTCTCGCCTGAAAATAGAGGGCCTTTTGTAACATGTGTTTGTGTTGTTTCCAACTTTACTATTCATTTCAATGAGAGAATAGTTCTTCTCAAATTCCTTGACAGAGTTTGACCATGAAACTCTCCAATTTGTCTGTCTTTCTCCATTTTATAAACTATAAACTACTGAACTAAGGAGCCAGGTCATAGCATGCCATCCCTTGTGTGATCAAGTTTTCTTATGTCATCCCTTACTTATATCATGTGGTCAAGTTTTCTCTTCAGTCTTCATTCAATAAATCGATGGTAAGGACCATCAAATGCTCTTGTGCCCAGGCCATGTGTGACTGTAGGGCAAGGCTTCAAACATCTAAGATTATGATTGGGCATCCCTTCGTTCTGGTGTCACTTTCTAGAACACAATTCAAAGTAGGAAAAAAAGTATGATCACTATATCTTGTTTATATGCCTTTAGGCCCTGTTTGGCAGCCGGCTGCTAACAGGGTGGGAGGCCAACGAGGCTGCTAACGGGGGTGGGAGGCCAACCAGGCCTCGTTGGCCAACGACAGGGTATACCCGGGGTTACCAATGAAGGTGGAGGCTAATGAAGGTGCCAAACAAGGTGTTAGGTTGTAAGAAAGCAAGAACGCCATTTTGCAGGAGGTAATCAACCAACCCATCTGATATGATGGCTGTTGGGTATCCACAGTCGTGGTGAGATGTCATCATGCATGATCTTGATTTCTATAAGCAAGAATATATTTTTTTTGACTAATTGAGCCAGAGGTCCGGGAAAAGCATACCAAACTTAAAACGACATCAATTACCCGTGTTCACAGCAATAGGTACTCTTATTGTCATTCTTACAAGTCTATTTAGTATATGTTATATCGTTCTCCTCTATAGGAATGAATCTAATATGAATTTCTCTAAAATGGACAACTGACCAACATAGTTGATGTAGTCATCATTGAAGATGTCCTAGCCATTTGCAACGCCCATTCAAACACTTCATCAGATCTCGAGCATCCAATTCAACAATACCACGTGGTGTTAGAGCCAGCGGTGAGCGCCAAGAACCTTCCGTAGAGAGAGATTGATCCAGTTATGTGTTCCAATCTAAAGAGAGAGGAGGGAGAGGAGGGACTTATGTGTTCCAATCAGCAATAGTAACGTGATTAGATAGAGGACGTCTATATTTAGGCTCACAATAAGCGAGCGAAATAAGTTGTGTTTGATGGTGAAATCGATACTTGATTGGATCTGGTTGAACCTAAATTTAACAAATCAAACTGAAATATTGTATTAAGCTTGATCAAAGCTGTGCATCTCGGCTCGGCTAGATTCCCATTTTTCTCAGGCATCTTAGCAGTCAACCACCAAATAGCTGGTCTCCCTTTGCTAGGACGGAAGTTGTCATATATATATATAGTGGATCGGAGCGGAGCAGTCTTTCCACGTGATTACTTTATGGCATGGACGTGTTGGTAATAAAACAGATCATAGACTAACCTTCCAAAATATTCCTTTAATATGTAAATCTTTGACTAGTTTGACCAGATTTTTGCTCCCAAAGTTGTGATTATTTTAACTATAAACACACCAAAATACTATTTTCATTCTTTCAAGATGGATTTGTCGACGGAACCTCAAAAAAAATATTATACAACAGTAGGTTTTCTATAAAAGGCCTTCAGTCGTTTACTATTTATATTAGGACAATAGACTAAACTGCCCCTATCTTTTATCTATATAAATCCTAAACCCTCGGTCCCTGTCCTTGTCGCCGATCCCGCCGTCCGTCATAGTCGCAATGTCGTTCCCGCCTCCGTCCATCACGATGTCGTTCGTCGCCCCGATCTGACGGAGTTGGAGGTCTCGCCGAACGCCGATCCGAGCTCGCCGTCCGTCACGATGCAGTCAGGCGAGGTCCACCGCCTATCGCCGTTCCCCTGCTCAAGGTCATTGTCCCCGACTAGCATAGCACTCATGAGCTCCTGCGATCACTCCACCCCTCCTAGATCCGCCGCATCCGTCGACCAATGGCTAAATCCACTCCGGTGGATCGACTCCAAAGGACCCCACAACCTCTTCTCCGTCGATCCTGACCTCTAACAAGCCCTCCTCGTCAGCGATCAATCTCCAGCGAGTTGTCAGCCATCAGATCATCATTTGCTTAGAATGAGAGAGGAAATAAAGGAAAGTCAGAAAATAGTGGAAAAAGGAGAAAAATCGTGTAAAATAGAGGAAATAATGGGAAAAATAGGAAAGTAACCAGTAAAATAGAGGAAATAAGAGGAAAATAGGAAAGTAATTTGGAAAGTAACTTGAGTTACTTTCCACGATTTCATCATCGAGAACTCAAGTTACTTTAGTTTAATTTGGAAAGTAATTCACAAACTTTACACAATTTTATCATTGAGACTATAGTTACTTTTCATTAATTTCATTAGTTACTTCGGATCCGCTAAAACATGTCGATCCCAGCCGGGGCGCTGCCCCGGACCCCGTCAATTCTGCGTAGTGTGTCATAGTCGAATCGGCGACATCATCCAAGGCATCCAATGCACAATAGTTACTTTCCACAATTAGTTGCAATCACAAGTTACTTTCCATCAGTTATTTTCCACAATTTTAGTAGTTACTTTCCACAATTCTGGTAGTTACACTACATTCCATTAGTTTAATTCGGAAAACAACTTGAGTTGCTTTCCACGATTTCATCATCGATAACTCAAATTACTTTCCACAAATCGTGGTAAGTTACTTTCGACGAATTACTTTCCGCTAGTTACTTTCCACCACCAAAGTTGCTTTCCACAAATAATATGTGAAAAAATATGCTGAAATAAGAAAAATATGGAGAAAAATCGAGAGTTCATGTCAAATTATTTTCATTAGTTACTTTCCATTAGTTGCAATCACTACTTACTTTCCGCTACTTTTTTTTTCTATTTTTCCAGCATTTTTTCCTTTTTTCCCTAGTATTTGTTTCTTATTTTCCAACTTTTTTCCCTATTTCCCATATCCTTCTCGCCACCACCACCTCCAAATCCACGCTGCCACTGGCGCTGTGCATCGGTGATGCGGACGCCGTTGCAGCCATTTCCCATATCCTTCTCGCCACCGCCACCTCCGATCTCGACACCGCCCTCCTTTCATCGCCATCACTCACCACCCATCCTCTAAGTGACTTTTATAAGTTACTTTCCACACATTTTTTTATTCTAATTACTATACAATAGTTATTTTCCATGAGTTACTTTCCACAATTTTTATAGTTACTCTCCACAATTTTTGTAGTTACTTTCGACAATTTTCATAGTTACTCTCCACAATTTTTGTAGTTACTTTCCACAATTCTGGTGCTTACTTTTCACAAATATCATAGTTACTTTTTCACAATTCTAATGACAATTTTGGTAGTTACTTTTCATAATTTTGATAGTCACTTTCCATGTGTTACTTTTCATGAGTTTCATTAGTTACTTTTCAGAATTCAAGTTGGATATTTTCTCGTATTTTACACCTATTTTTCATGCATTTTTTCCCCGTTTTTCCAACATATTTTCCTATTTTCGGCCTTTTTGTTGCTATTTTTCTACCATTTTTCATATTTTTGCTCGGCTTTTTCTCTCTCCTCACACCTCTTATCCTCCTTCACAGCCGACGCCCCGAGCTCATTCTCCCAGCGACCACGTCTCCGGCGTCGCTCCGACCTCCTCCACTGGATCCAAGCCTCGATCTCCTCCGACCTCCGATCTCCTCCCGAGCTCCTCCGCTGGATCCAAGCCTCGATCCCCTCCGACCTCTGATCTCCTCCGCTGGATCAAAGCCTCGAGCTACCATCCATCTCTCGAGCTCCCATCTCCCTTCCATCTCCTCTGCGGGATCCCTTGCCCGTAGACGAAGGTGCTGGCGACGAAGACCTTCCACGGCGAATGGCCGAAGAAAGAGAGCTAGGGCTAAACTAGGGTGTATCGTGGGAAGGAAGGCGAAACGACGATCGTGGGAATGAGGGTACTTTGGTCATTAAAAAATTACAGCTAATCATAACAGTATCCTAAGTAGTAAATCCGTAAGAAAAAGGTTTCCATACTTCATGACAAATATTAATTCTCTTATAAAGGACTAAACGCCAATTATCCCTTCTTTTAAACTACATATGGATATGTCATTGATTTCAAACTCATCACCATTGAGTAAAAATATCACATGTCATTATATAACAAAAATTATTTCCCCTGATAGACAGGTCAATTACTTTACGCAAACAGGGCTTTCAAAGATCGATAACCATGACTCTGGCTTGAAGATGACGCCCTAGATTGCCAACCTGTCTGCATGTTATCCTTGGCTACGAACCATGTGCTTGAAGATGTTGGTCTACAAACTTCTGCAAGAAAAGGATAGAGTTTTTTTATCATACCTCCTTAGAAAGTTCAACATAAAAGCCAGTAGATGAATTATAACTTCAAGATAACACACCTCTTTGTCCTGTTTCTAGCTAGCAGTCAATACTCTCATCCCCATATAATTTGCATTCAAAGATAGATTTTCATGCAGTGTCGTACTCTTCAAGTGACAGTGATCGATTGCTCGGTTAAAGAAGAGTATTAAATGAAGTTAAAAAGGCGTGTGACTACTTTTAAGAATACGAGATTTATTTATAAGAGTATTATAAGAACTTACTGAGCCGCCTTGCAAGACCCCGGCCCCCACCCCCGAACTCACTGAGCCGTCTTCCAAGAACCCCCCCTACTCAAGAGGAAGGCCCCTCAGAGAGTGACCTCTCTGTATGATATATAGGTTGATGGATAGATCCATGATCAGCCTTGAGAGTTGGTAGGGCGCCATGGATTTGCAGTGCTTCTTTCCTGAGCCACAGAACGAGTTCTTTCTTTCAGATTATGCCTGCAACCAATCTCAATTTATGTCTGCATCTCCGGATCAGGTAGAGTTTGCTGAAGGATGGTTCGACTACTCCACGCTTGCAGCCCCAGTGGCGCCGCCGCCGCCACAAAAGATGGCTGAGGAGATTAATTGTGATCCGAGAACAGAGATGTATGTTTAAAGGTTTTAAGCTTGAATTTGGTTAATTCGTCATGTATATGTGATTCTTCTAAACAGCGTGACCGATGAGTTCTTGATATATAGGTATCAGTGTGGGAATGAGAAAGTGGGGAGCGATTGCAGGATTGGATTCAGAATGAGGTCGGAAGTGGAAATCCTGGATGATGGGTTTAAGTGGAGGAAATATGGGAAGAAGTCAGTCAAGAACAGCCCAAACCCCAGGTATTTTATATATAGATGATCTGCGAAACAACATTAAAAATACCATTCTAGTATTTTATTTATCATGATAAGCTAGAGTATATGTAATTGAATCATTGTGTTACGGTTTCAGGAATTATTACAAGTGCTCGAGCCAGGGCTGTGACGTGAAGAAGAGAGTGGAGAGGGATCCCCAGGACCAGCTTTATGTGATCACCACTTATGAAGGGGTGCACAACCACCCCAACCCTGGTGCCGCTGCGACTCCGTTTTACACTGATGTATTTGGGAGCAATACAGCGTGGGGTCCTATTTGGCAGCAGACCCCCCATGTTGTTCCGGATCATGCATGGGCTAATGCTCAACCTTATTCTAGTGCTTATTACTGCTGACTGTTGGTTGGGAAATTTGATGAATTTTGTATCAACATGCATCATTGCTCTCTCTCTCTCTCTCTCTCTCTCTCTCTCTATATATATATATATATATATATATATATATATATGAATTTTCTAGAGCAAACCAGTTCTCTAAGCGCAAACCAGTTCTCTAGGTCTCGTAGAGAGAACTGGTTTGTGGACATTGGACGTTACCACCAAACTGATTTATGAGCTCGTGAAAGTTCGAGGGCGACACCAGAGGCTGGTCGGCGGGACATGAGAGGAGGAGGGTTGATGGAGGCAACGTTGGTCGGCGGAGAAGTGACGACAACGCTCTAGGGTGGAGAGAGTTGCGTCGGGGCGGCGCGATGGCGAAGAAGAGAGGACGACGTCAGCGCTTAGGGCACGGGAGATGGGCTTGGGTCACGAGACTGGATGGGGATGGGGAGGTGGAGATTAAGTCCCAAGCGGAGCATGACCGTGCGATGGGATCATATGATCCACAAACGAGTTCTCTTGTCTGGTTTGTTCTAAAAAATTCCTTATATATATACACACTGTAGAATACAAATGGGCTAGCTTGCTTGGCTCGGCCCATAGCTAGAATCGATCGGATGCCAGCCCAACTAGCTGGAGCTTCCACTACTGGGCTTTTTTTTGTGAGAATTGTCGAGCTAATTTGAGGGTTAAAATTGGCTTTTATAGTGTTGAAATATAATTTAAGGGATCAAATATGTTGGTTCCTAGCAGCTTAAAAACCGGTGATTAGACATGTTATCACCTCGTTCAATTCAATATTCACGTGGCTATTCATTATTTTACTTTTTACAAGGATAGAAATACGTGTGTATTTATCATTTTCTGTCGGTGTTTAGTCTCTTTTGGAGACTTTATTTGCTGTATAGTCTCCTTGAAAAATTTTAAGTCATTTAGTCCCTTTTTGGACAGTTGTACTTTTTTTATCTCTAAAATACCCTTTATGTATTTTTTTAAATGAGAGATGGATGAATAGTTTTGAATTAGGTGGTTGACATTAAATGGAGTGGTTGGAAATATATACAGCTATTCCCAATATATGGAAGGCATGCATGCATCCACTTTATGGTTGGATGCATGCATTAATGGGGGCATTAATAGTAAAATTGGGGGAGTAACTACCAATTTATATGGAAAGTAACTACCAGTTAACTGTGAAGTATCTACCAGTTTAATTGGCAAGTAAATACCAGTTTGAATAGGAAGTAACTACCAGTTGAAGTGTGAAGTAATTATAGTTTTTTTGTAAAGTAATTACCGCTTAAACTGGGAAGTAACTACCAGTTAAATGGGGGAAGTAACTACCAGTTTGGATGGGAAGTAACTACCAGTTTTGGGGGGAGTAACTACCAATTTATATGGGAAGTAACTACCAGTTAACTGTGAAGTAACTACCAGTTTAATTGGCAAGTAAATACCAGTTTGAATGGTAGTTACTTCCCACTTTAAGTGATAGTTACTTACCGAAATAAATGGTAGTTACTTCCCAAATGATAATTGGTAGCTACTTCCCTTATCTATGGAAGATAGTAGGTGGTTAGATGGTAGTTACTTCCCAATAAAATTGGTAGTAACTTCCTAGTTAAATGGTAGTTACTTCCCTTATAATCGGTAGTTACTTGTTAATTGGTAGTTACTTCCCAAAATATTGGTCATTACTTTATAATTTTCTGGAAAGTAACTACAAATAGTTAATATAAAAAAATTTCTGATAAGTAACTACAAAAATTACTACAAAATTTTTTGAAAAGTAATTACAATTTATGAAAATTATCTACAATTTGTGGGAAGTAACTAAAAATATTGGTAGTTACTTCCCAGTGTTACTACCCTATTTTTGGGAATAGTAACTACAATTTTTTGAAAAAATATTTACAATTTATGCGAAGTAACTACCAATTTTGGTAGTTACTTCCCAGTTTTGGAAACGGGGAATGTGGCGAGGGACGCCGGTGGCGGAGCTGGAGCGGACCCGGGGACGCCGGTGGCGGCTGGAGGCGAAGTAACTACAACTTGTATGCGAAGTAACTACCAATTTTGGTACGTAAAGAGAATGACCATTTGCCGATCAAAAAAAGAAGTAAAAGATCACAAATTTTTACTAGCTTGCAGAGCTTATGAAGAAGACCGTAGCATGGTGACAGATTAATAGAGCTGGTAAAGACTTATGCAAACGAAAGTACCGATTCTTTAACATTTATGCTCCCCATCAACATAAAAGACTCTGAAACCGATCGAAATCCACGCAACTGTCTAAGAACACCATTAACTCCTCCCAAATCCATCCTACTGCAATCATACAACCGGAATCCTTCGGACGGATTCCAGCTCCTCAACCCGTTCAACCCACTCGGATCTCGATCTTCTTGGATATCCCTCCATCCACTCGTTCCCAGAGCACGAGAATAACCCAAATAGGCATCCAAGCGGCCTCCCGCATGCTGTAAACCCCTCGAGCTCCAAGAACCCTCAGGAGGGCTCTCATGATCGCCGATAGCTGCGGCCTGCGGGGTGTTGCGGGGTGTGGGGTGGGGGGGAAGGGGGGGTGATTTATGGGTGGTGGTTAGGGGGAATTTATGGGTGGTGATTAGGGGGGGTTTAGGGGGTATTTTGGTCCCATCCTTATTTTAGGGTAGTAAAACACTTAAGGAGTGTTAGAAGAAATTAAATGACAAATAAGGGTCACTCAACAGACTAAACAACAAATCCCCCTAAGTTTTTGGTGGTAACCAGTGACTCAACAGTCAAGGATTTTAAATTTTTACCTCTGGTTCATGCACTTTCAACTTTTAAGTCAAAGTTTCTAAATTTCCGGCTGGGTTGGGTTATAAATTTGAAGGCCCCTAGCTAGGCCTAGCTTAGTATCAACCAAACCCGGGCCGGGCTTAGGCCTGATATCCCTAAACTTAAATTTGAAGAGTTTATCAACAAGTATCTATAAAGACTATTTGGTAGCATTTCTTGTTTCTATTTCAAGTACAATTGCAACTAGCTAGCTAGCTCATTTGAAACTTCACCAGATGAAGGGCAATGTACCCTTTACCATTCGCCAGAATTAATGCACATAAATTTATCTACAAACAAGAGACGGATCTATGCCCATCGAAAGATAGTTGTTCATAATCTACTCCACCAGAAACCCCAGCTCAATAGCTCATCCAAATTACCCTTCTCGTCCGGCTGTTGATCTATACTTATATCTCACAGCCCACAAGAGATACAGCATAAAGTTCAGCGAGCTCAGCACACACATCAGCCAGTAGAACCTCTCAAGGTGGAAATGATTCAAGTTGCCGCCAGCGAGCCACGCCCGATGGTCACCGCCGCCGGTGACATGATTCACAATGGACACCAGCACGGAGCTCAAGTAGTAGCCCATGGCCAACGACGCCCACGAAAGCGACGTCGCCAAGGACCTCATCCCCGCCGGCGCCTCCGTGAAGAAGAACTCCAGCAATCCGGCCAACGTGAACAGGTCCGCCGACCCCAAGAACAGGTACTGCAACGCTATCCAGAAGAAAGTTATCGGCAATGGCTTCCCGCCGTCCATCAAGCCGGAGTTCCACGCCACCCTCTTCCTCTTAACCTCCACCAACGCCGCAATGGCCATCGCCGCGATCGAGAGAACGAGCCCAATGCCGATCCTTTGCAGGTGGCTGATGCCCATCTCCGTCTTGGTAACCCTCCGTGCAAAACGCACGATGACATGGTCGTAGACCGGAGCGAGGATCATGATGAAGGCTATCGGAAAGATCGGGAGGGACGCCGGCGGCACCTTGAGGCTGCCGACCCTTGTGTCCATTGTGGCCGCTTGTTGCACCGAGAAGGTGGAGAGCTGGGCTAGGCAGCAGCTGAGCATGATGGTTGAGATGAATATAGGAAGGATGTTAAGGACCACCTTCACCTCTTCTACTTGTTCTACAGTGCAAACAAGTGCTTTGTTCAAAGGCTTCCCTTCCACTGCTCTGTTAAGGAATCTTAGTTCATTGGAAGGGTTCACAAATATTGCTTGTTTCTCGCTCTGATCACTCGCCAATGATCCCTTATTCTCCTCTTCCATGTCGACGATCGCGTTGCTCAGACTCTGCCCGGTGTTTTTGTTCGTCATGGCTGCCAGGAATACCTGCATACATACGTACAAATAGCTCGATCAGTAAGTCTAGCTTATATATTTCTACTAAAAATAGCAAAATTAATGTATATTTATGACAATTCTTCTACTTGTTCTCAGTAAGTCAGGATTCAAACTTCCAATTAACTCGGAACCTCTGCTCTGATATCCTGGAAAACTGAGTATCGATCATAGCCTTTTCGATTCTCGAAAGAGAGGATTCGAGAGATTGTACCTTGGCTATGGTTGTTAGAGGACTTCCAGTTGGGATCTTGTTGCGATAAGTGGCGGATCCGGCGAGGAACACCGGGATGGAGAGGAGGATGGCGATGGTGGAGATGGCGAAGCCCCATTGCCAGCCCTTGTTGTCTTCGACCCAGACGACGAAGGTGACGGCGATGAGGCCGCCGCATGATAGGCAGAAGACGAAGTAGTTGAAGAAGGTGGACCTGTCTTTGCGTCCCTTGATGGTGCTCTCGTCGAACTGCTCCGCGCCGTGGGCCGGCAGGGACCCCTTGATGCCGCCGGTGCCCAATGCAGTGATGTAAAGGCCGGCGAAGAGCATTGCGGCCTTGCCGCCGGAGACTTCTTGGCATAGGGCAGTAGCAGGGTTGCAGGGTGGTGGCTTCAGATCTGATGACTTGGCTTGGATTGTGAGGATCAGCAGTCCCTGTTGCAATTCCAGGACAGCAGGAGATTAATAAGTTCTCACAAGATAAGAACAAAATCTTAATGCATTCAATGACCTTAAAATTCTTGAAATGTAACCAAGACTAGACCACGTTCAACTATAAAAGAACACTATTATCATAACCTCTTAAGCCCATGACAAATGGTAAATTTAATTATTTAGTTTATATTCTCATTGTCTCTTCAAGTTTCGAAGTTCTTGATGAAATCCAAGTCATTTTAATTACATGTGATAAATCTGACAATTTTAGGTGTATTTGACTATTTATATTATCCTACTAGGATCACATAAATGGTTTAGAACCTCATGCTAAAGAAGTTCCACAAAAATCAGGTTCATCTTAAGCGCCCATGAAAGTTAGATTGCTTGGGCCCTCTAACATTAAAGACGGACATATTTGAGGCCTTAAAACCGAAGATCTTGGATAAAAAAAGATCCAAAAAAATCAGATGACTGAGCATAATTACATATATTGGCTGGTGTAGCCCCTCATAAGCGATGTGAGACCAACTCTCTTAAATAAATCGAAATAACTATGATCTAATCCAATTATTTTACTGTTTTAAGTTAAAATGCTAAATTTGAGTGGTCTCTTAATACAAGAACATCAAGGCCCATTTTATCCTTGTCGAGCTTCTATATTCACCTATTAAACCAATATTTTATTCATATACTCAAAAGGAATTTTTTTTGCAAATAGGCAGCGTGTGTAATCAAATATTGCATCTTATATTTGCAATAGGTAGGTAGTACCTACCGTTGGCTTTGGTCAATAGATGTTAAATTTATCTGACTAATTGTCATTATCTCAACTAATTTATCTTGAGAAAAGACAAAAATACATTTAGTCTATTATTGAGTGTTTGAAAAGGGAGATAAAGCATGAGAGAGAAAGAGAGGGGGTATTTCTGTTATTTTGTCCTAACTAGTATCACTAACTGACAAAATAGTTATCTACTTGGGCTCGTTTGGTGTGAGGGTAATTTTATTCCAGGTCAAGAGACTTTATTTTCGGTTTCATAAATAACTTTGTAATGATTACTTGAAATAAATGAAAAGTAGTGTGGAGAGTGGAAATAACTTTATAATGATTATTTGGAACATGGAAAGATGTTTGAGAGATAAAGTATAGAATAAGTAATGAATTCGAAAATATTTCAGGAATATTCCCTTCCTTAATCCGGGTTAAGAGCTATTCTCGTTTGGTGGGGTCTTACAACAAGGATGTAATATTTGATAAGGAGAGTAATTTACTGCAATTTCAACACAATATACGTAGCTATTTATAAAATAAAAAAACCTCTATTTACTTTTAAAAGCCAAGTAAATAGATGAAGAGATCAACACAGCTGCACACTCTTGTTAGTTTACTTTCACTTCAAATCCAAGCGTATATGAGCCGTCAAGAAGGCTTCCCACGCACGCACACAAAGAAAGGCCGGGCAGGCAAGTCTCAAGGAGGAGGACGAATGGACGATGGCCATGGGCAGCTGGTGGTGACCTCTTTACCACTTTTTTCTTGTTGGATACCACACGTGAATCGCCCTTAGCCTCATCGGAAGGCAAGATCTTTCCCCCTTCCTTGACTTACTATTTAAGTCAACGGTCAGAACCACCGGACCTTTTCTGTTCTTTTCCAGCCCAAAAGCGCACTCTCCATCCGCTGTCCTCCAGGAACACTCTCACTATCGTCCACCCGTGACCCATCTCCTCCCTCGGAATGTATGATACGACAACCACTTTTTTTCTTTTCTCCTTTTTAAATTTTAACTCCTTTTCTTTTTTAAGTTCAAATTCCGCCGAATATTCACTTAATTCTACACATGAGATGACATGTGTATTAGGTTATAATATAAAATTATGAACTTATTTTTTTTTTGGATGATAGGTAAGTTAGCAACTAGTTTAGGATAGTCACATGGGTGGGTCACTACTTTGGTTTTGATTCATGTGTTACAATCGGAATCTGATAAGATAGCTTATAAGTCCGTTTGGATTGAAAATAAGTATGTATAATTATATTTGATGGCGCCCGCCATCCGCAAGATTTAGTAATGGGCTGGGCCACACTAATCACCTAATAAGTTGGTGTTCCTCAGGATCACCAGACTCGAGCGTTGGCCTAGTCAACGGTGCACATGGGCGCACCCTATATCCGGTGGTACCTAATCGTACACCGTCGAAAGATAACACCCATGATTGGATGCCATGCAAGAGATGTGGGTCCCATCAAGAACTAATAAAATAACTTGGAGCACATGATCTTGGATTCGTGGAGAGTTTACAATAAATCTAACATGGTTTTGAAGATCTAGAGAAAGATATGATCATATATAATAGTGTGTACCAGGAATTCGACGGAGGCGCTGATCAGGTAGACGCGGTAGGCGGTGGAGACGGCGTCGGAGAGGAAGCCGCCGAGGAGGGCGAGGAGGAAGGCGGTGCCCATGAAGTTGGTGACGGTGGTGGCGGACCGCGCCGGCGAGAGGTGCATGAATCCTGCTAGATACGTGACAAGGTTGCTCGCATTTGCCAGGAAGGCGAGGTTCTCCATTACCTCCACCACTGTTTGCCAAACAAAAATACCAACTTTTCAATCAAGATCAATTACTACAAACTTAGAAACAATTCTTTGTTCGACTTGGATGAAACAAGACATGGGTCATCTTGTATAGTTGTATGAATGATTGGAATCTACAGACGAAGCTTTAACTTGGAGGGGAACAGAGACGTCTAGAGATGCATTTGATGTCAGCATCTAGCCTTAAATAGAACAGTTGAGTTATATTATCCAAGTTTTGACACACAAATTAGTATCTAGCTCTAAGGAAATCATTGGAACAAAGCCTTTCTCAGCCTCAGGGGGGAAAGGAAATTAACAAAACAAGAACAGAGCAAATTGATTGAGAACCAAAAAGAAAAGAAAAGTGGAATTAACCATCAGGTTTGGAGGAGTACCCAGAACAAAGGAAGCTGCAACCATGCCACCATGCTTGCCTCTCATGGCAGGCTGGTTCTTCCAGTCCAAATATCCCACCCATCTCTCTGTCTCCTGAAATCCCTCCTGCCATGGAGAAGATGAAGAGTGGGGGCACCCATCATGAGATCAAGGTAGAAGGTTGACAAAAAAACCACAGAAATCTCTGGAACTAGAGTTACTCACCATTCTTTTCCCGCATGCAACTGATCCCAGAGCCTCCCAGATATGGAAGAAAAAGGCTTGGCTAGTTGGAGGTTATGGTGGAGGACCCTATATTTATAGCGAGAGAGAGAGAGAGAGAGAGAGAGAGAGACTACCCTACAGTAAATAAAGTTCTAGACTTGTACTAGTGAAAGGGACTATTCATCATGTACTCATCATCAAATGCAAACCTTATACCAAAGTTGCATCCATTTCTCATGCTCTAATCTTAGTTTAAAAACTTCTCTTTTCTTGAAGTACTGAAGCCACCTTAAAATTTCAGTCAGGAGGAGGAAAGAAGATTAAAAAAGGGGTGACACCACAAAGGTTCTTCTTATCCTTTGGGTTGCTTGGTTTCAAAGATTTTATCCAATAAGGGGAGAGAGAAAGAAAGAATCATATCCGATTCTCTTCTTTGACTATAAATGCATGCCCACCGCTACTCATTTATAACATGCTGATAGGGTCTTAATTGTATGCTTCCAATTAGAAGAGACCCATTCAATTAGTTTGTCTTTTGGCATCTTGCCATTTAATCACAGAGTAAATATCTTATAAAATAATTATAAGTTCTTGGCTCTCATTCAAGTTTATGCCAGTGTTGCTTCGTAAAGAATTTGGATATCTTCAATGGTGTGCAGTGCTTCAGATCCTTCATAAATATGGTTTGGAAGTATGTATGTATACTTTTCTGTGTTGCAATCTAAATATAGTAAAATACAATATGCAGGTCCAATTGGTGCTTAGATCACTAGCTATAAATTTTTTTTTCCCTTTTTTTTTTGTGTGTTTTGGATCACTAGCTAGCTATGACCTCTATGAATATAAAGTTCTTCTAACTCTTATGCATGCATGTATGCATGGAAAAAGAAGCATAGAACCCAGTTTTGTGGGCCATACCATGCAGCCCTATCTGTCTAGCTTCTTTGTTTTTACTGCAAAATCCCTGAGGTTTCTCAAAGAAGCAGAAGGAACAGGAAGCATCATAGAGATGTGAGGGGCCACTCAATGTGATGAGATCTTCAACAAACATAGGCATGTGATGAGATCTGATTCCTTTGCATGGGTTAAATCCAAATTCCTCTATAAGTGTTTGAATTCTAGCTACAATATGCTTCAGATATATTTTTTTTATGATGAGTTGAGCTCGAAAGCTAAAGATTATTTACAAGGTCAGAGGAGGGAATCTAACCTTGCTAGGCAAAACCGGTGTCCGCAGCTCGACACCGCGACCCTATCAGCCCTAGCAAGGAATCAGAGACTCATGACCGCAGACTAATTTTTCAAATCAATATACAGTGAATGATCAAAGTATGTATGAACTCTTAGAAGTTCAGCAACAATTGAGAATCTTTTGTTGTAAAAGAGGCTTATAAGAATCAGTTCAGTTCAGTAAAACATTTGACTCTGAAGTCAAGAGATTGACTCTGAATTCGGTAAAGCCCTTTCGGTGGTCTGTGTTCTTAGTGGTTAGGCCGTGGATTCTGTGGAAGTTTCTTCTTACTTTATGAGTTCATACCTTCCAAGAGAATTCTAACAACCTTAATGCTATATTACCTGCCTTCTAAAGATATTTTTTTTCACCAACAATGACCATGATCAGCTAGCACCTAGGCCTGCAGTATTTAAGTATTAAATTAGAAAACAAGGATCTATATATGCTTTGAAAATAATTCACGCTAATTGTACTGTGATTCTTGTAAATGACGTGTTACATTGATAGTAAATCAAGAAAAAGGAAAAGTCTATGTCTTATGTCATCTGAGATGTTAGAGTATAAGGCACGTTTGAATCGAGGATAAATATACATAAATTCTATTTATACATTCAAATATTTTTATCTAAATCCTACATAACTATTTTTAATACTTGAATAATTTTTATTTTATTCACTATATAAATTTATCATATCTTTAATTCAAATCAATCTATTAATTCTTTATTTACCGACGACTCAAGCTTTTGATTTGAGTGATTAAAATAAAATGGAAAAAAAAATCTACATACGATGTCATCTCGAAATTTATCCTGGTTGAAATTTGCTAGATCACTTCTCTTCGTGCCCATCACCATCAAGCACTGGAGCAATTGCTTTGAGACCTCTCATTTAAGCTATTTCTAGACATGAGAAGACCTAAAGACATGATTATACGAAA
This sequence comes from Narthecium ossifragum, assembly GCA_963920575.1. Lineage (NCBI taxonomy): Eukaryota > Viridiplantae > Streptophyta > Magnoliopsida > Dioscoreales > Nartheciaceae > Narthecium > Narthecium ossifragum. The sequence continues at coordinate 26,998,110 of OY986968.1, forward strand.
TGATTACTGCTGTTGCCCATCTGTAAGGCAAACTTTGATGTGCATGAAGTATACAACGACAGCAGTGAGCCCAGTCTTTATTCTTTACGTTTTTCAATAGCTCACTTCTAATCACCAAGTCAAACTATAGAAATAAGAACTATAGAAAGATTGAAAGAAGCTTTTTCCTACAGAATATAGCTTTAAAGAAGGTGTTTGCTTCGTATACGGTTTTTTCACCTGTACTCGCTGTTTAACTTTTGTTTCTTAATTTGTTACGTGTTACGCGATCAAAAAGAAAGATCAAAGAGGTTTTATAATCTTGATGTGTACATTAAGAGAAATTAAAGTCTATTTGAGATCATCCGTGACCTATCGTTCACTAACAAAAATTTAAAAACATTGATGTGTGTTGTTTATGGATTGGAGTTCCGCAAAAGCTTAGGTAGTGTCAAGTTTTTATAGAATATTTTCTCTTAAATTGAATCCGCTGAGAATTGAGGAGGACCACTCCCTTCAATGCTTTCTTTTTTAAGGTTGACGTCAAATACAGTATCCTATGCAAGTTGCTGGATTATTGGATCAGATGTAGTGTTATGAAAGAGACATGTTGCCTTCACATGAGGGTCTCTTGGAATAGATTCCAGAGAAGGTTCTGGAGGGCAAGTCAGCTGTGCTCGCATCACTTTGTGTAACTTTGTGCACTACTCTCGGCTAAAAATTGCAAGACTTCCTCTCTGGTTTATTGCATTTTATCAATTAAAACTCGGGAGATTTGTCAATATGGTCTCAAAAAAATATGGTACGGTAATATGACCTCATACCTCTATAGAATGGAAATACCCCTATCATGTTCTATATCTATCCATACCCTAGCTAATCCCTCCCTCCCTCATACCTAAATTTTTTTTTTTGCTTTATAGAAAGTAATTTGTAATAATTATGGATAATAATGTAATGATTGTAGAAAGGAACTCAAGTTATTTTTCATGATTTTGTGGAAAATAATTTACCATGTCTTTGTGAAAAGTAACATAAGTGGTCAATGAAATCGTGGAAAGTAAATTGAGAGTTATTTTTTAAATTAAACTAATGGAAAGTAACTTGAATTAATTTTCATAATTGTTACAAGTTATTTTTCATATTCCAGATATTAGTACCATGGAAAGTAACTTACCATGATTTCCATAATTGCTACAAGTTATTTTCCAAAAAAATTGAAAAATAATTACAAAAAATACCAAAATTGGGGCGGAAAGTAACTACTAAAATATTGAAAAGTGAATCCCCAAAAATGAAAAGTAACTACAAAAAAAATTGAAAAATAACTACGAAAAAAAACTGGAAAGTAACTTTCCGCCACAATTTTGCTATTTTTGACGTCGAAGAAAAGTTACTTTCCACCACAATTTTGTTATTTTTGGTAGTTAATTTCCATTTTTTTTAAATTACTTTTCAGTTTTTTTATAGTTACCTTTCAGTTTTTTTGATAGTTACTTTCTACTGTGAATACGAACAATCACTGAAAATGGAAGATGTGTTGTGAATTTTGAGAGGGCAGTTTAATAATAAAAAAAGACATCATGGTCTAAATGCTTTAAAAAAGGTATTTAACCTTCTTGGCAAATATTTCCTTATCAAATACCTAAACGTTAATTAACTCTTAAGTACTGCTAATTGAGCCTCTTAAGTACTGCTAATTGAGCCTCACCATCCCATCAAAATCATCAAAGAAATTATGAATCAAAATCACAGATTTTCTTCATTTTCTTTACAACAGTAGAGTGACTTCAGACTCTCACGCATCCATCGAACTACAATCTCGACTCAAGTTGAAGTAGCTAATGATTTCTTCGCCGTTAACACTTGTTGATCCTTACAATAGTACCCAGGAAAGTACTTCACATGTAACGAAACACAAAACTTGCAAGCCATGTGCTTGTCCTTCTGACCACATTAGATAATTTGTCCCGCTCAGCTCATGTAATACAAACTTATGTTGATCAAGTGGGTCTTTAATTCTTTAAAAATAAAATTTTATGTATATGAACACGTGATATATGCATTACACATATCATGAATTGGTAAATTACCGATTCTATCATCTAATTCATCGATAGTAACATATTGATGAAATATGTCAACCAAATACCGATTGAATTGTACTGTTTTGTTGACATATTCCATCGACATCTCGTTGCCGATGGACTATAAATAATTCAATTGGTAATGAGCTATCGATTCATTGATCTAGTCCATCAGTAGTAGCACCACTGCCAATAGAATAGAAAAGAGAATCAATATCCTACAACCGATTCACAGTATGTGTAATACACATGTCACGTGAACATATACAGAAATCAACGCTCGTAAAAATTAACAATGTGTGCACTAACACGCCACACACAAGGTGTTGGTGCCTAATGACAATACTTTAGAAGACTTTCAACATGGATCAATATACATAAAAATTGCACATCATGTACTCGTCTATTTGACCGCATTGATTAATTCATCACAGTTTGTGCATCAACACTGACTTAACAGATGACCGCCATTGAAGCAGTACTCCAAGATTTGAAAAATATCACCTCTTGGTGCATTTCTTTTTTATTGATCACAAGGGTTTTTCTTTAAGCCTTCAAAAGATTCTTGGCTCTTTTACAGTTCATTTTATCAACAAATTCATGTCAAAAGATACCTTTCCTAAAAAAATTGGCAAAATTACAAAAACATGGCTCAGTAGTGGGTAAAATCAGTCAATGAATGGCCAAGATCATCAAAGGGGATGAAAAATGACAACATGACTATCAGGAAATAGGGTAGCAAAATGCACAAGCCTACAACCAGCAACATCCAAATGGCACGCCTACATCCCCACTGCCATATCGCCGGAGGCATGATCCTGAATATCCTTCAGTATCTGTGAATGAAAGAAAAGTGAACTTAAAGGGACAAGCTGATAAGATAAGAGAGCAGGAGTAAGACAAGAAGATTTTTGAAAAAGCAAATCAATAATGATGTGAGGATAATTTTTGCCACTATATAGCATTCAGAGCAGAACAAGTTATCGAAGTAACAGACTTCGGTTGTCTTATTTGCTGAACAAGTCCAAACCAACGAGCTAGTTTCAACTTGCAAAAGCATATGGCAACACAAATTGCCAACCACAATAGAGGGAAGTGGAGTCTCAGACAGTGTATGCAGGTTAGGCATCCAATGGGTCAGGTAGAGGAACACCCTATTAGGGTTTGGTCTTCCCTATGTTCTTATTGTCAAGAGGACAAGACATCATTAGATTTCTTCAAGGTATCCCAAAATCATTTCAAAGTGTCGTATAGTCAGATAATGGTGTTTAGAAAAGAAAAAAGGTTCATGCAGAAGGATTACTCTGTAACATGTACAAGAATCATTGTTACGATATGACTTCAATATGTCTTCACTCTACACCAACTGCTAAGATTTCAAATCTAAGGAACCTATCCCGGCTCGAGCAAGCAGTCAGCAATGATTAATTTGCAGCATCATAAATCACAAACGAATTAATGCCTTATCTTGAAACCATAATCAGAAGATATTGACAAAGAATTTAGTTTAGTGTAGATCATCATCAACTGGCATGGATACTCAGCCTGACATTAGAAACACCGAAACTAACACTGGCTTTTATTACATTCTTTGGAAGACTAATCTGACAGTAGCAAAGGTCGAATCAGAAATAGAAGACAAAATTTGAGGCTAATGACTGAGAAAGAACTCAGTTATGTGTCATTTACTCAAAGATTATGCAGGTTTTACAGATCATTAAATCTTTCAGTGCCCATGCAGATCAGACATCTCTCGATATAAGCCACAAGGCTCTAATACAATCAAGAATACATTTCAACCCTACGATTGCAAGCTTCAATGAGACATTATAGAGTTCTAAATATTTACTAGTCTAATAGAGTTTTTTACTTTTGTGATATCATATTAGTCACAGCAGCAGCGTAAGAAAATTTTCTTGCCCTATAGAAGCTTATAGTAGTAGAAAATAATTACAGCGTAAAAACTATTTCAAGTAATTGCATAACGTTAATGGTTAAATGATTCAGAAATCAAAGATTTTGGATTACACCTGAAATTATAGGAAGTGAATTCTGAAACAGCCTGCAATTTAGAAGCCTCTGAAGGCATTAGAGTTGTCCTAGCATAGATCGATAGGGTGGACTAATATTGAGAATCTCAGGGAAAAAGAATGTAGTAGCTTAGCAATGATGCTGGATGCAGAATTAAATAGTCTATACAGCAGTTTCCGCACAATCTGAGAAAAATTCTGAACTAGATGAATAAAACAATACACAATAGCAGAAATATTTAGCAGATTTGATGTTATAATGGGCAATCAATACAAAAGAAACAAATTTGGCTCTATTTTTCCTACTTTTTTAGATCCCGAGAAGAAGCAGAATGCTTTTTAAAATCTGCTATAGGATCTTGTTTCCTGGTTCTCAATGATCTCTACTCCAGAAATTAGTTTAAACTCGGAAACAACTTACGAAACTTACCAATATCATTAGACGAGGAAAACATAGAAAGACTGCACAGTTGGAAAATTAAGCTGATAAATAAACTAATGCAGGACAAGCTATACCATCTCCCTTCAACATGCACATCCTCCTCTCCGCTGCTCTGACGCCGCAACAGGTTCGGGCATGTTCTGAAAGTATCTGCAGGTGGAAGGAAGGTAAATATAACAAGAATGTTAATGTCCACAAATTTGCTTTAGCTTTAAGGATGATGGTGAAGATTAAACCTAATGTAAAGAGAGCTCTTCTAAGGAAGTTGGATGACTTAGTTGGAAATTGCAACAGAGAGCCGAACCACATCAGGAGAGATGAGTATAATGAAAGGCAGCACAGGGGAAAGCTTGAGCAGAATGACAACCCAAATTCACGAAGTTCAAAAATAATTCCATTCCATAAGAGATTTCCTGAAGAAATATATCACTTGTGGAGCAAATGATAGTCTAAGCCACAGAGTGGGATTCATGACACCCTCTAATGTGCGCTGCAGTTACCAAATTTCTACATACCAGGGAAGTGAAAAAAACCGACTAACTCTCTCACCACATAATTTTGAATTAGCCTTTTGACAGAACAAAGTAGAGTCAGAAGTCGCATAACAGTAAAAAGACTAGACTCTTTACCAATATGATCACAGAGGGAGACCATCCCTCCAAAGAAAGCAAGGTAAATAATTATGCACACTAGTCATATCATCCAGCGAGTCCAACAGATATCAAGAATGCTAACGCTAAAGATAAAAATAATCCATTCAACAAAAGTAGTTTCTGTGAAGGATAATATCAGAATGCGATGAAATCTGTGATCTATGCAGAGAATGCATCTCTGATTAGCATGTAAAAATGACTGAACAAAAGGTCATTAAATTGCAACAAATATTCAGAGCTCAGTGAACATCCTGAATATATATAAGGATGAAGCTGTGGTTAATGTGCAAAATTTTCACAACCAGATTTGCAGCATCAAAGAGAATATCAATATAATTCAGAAACATGGTTGATCAAGAATGTCCCAGTGGTCAATTGGTCCCCTTGATAGTTTGCAGTCAAAATTAAAGCAAAATTGTGGTGGAAAACATCAAACATGAAAAAGACAGACCGTAAACAGATCAACACACCAAGAATACATACATATCCAGCTCATGATCATTTGCTAGTGCAAGTTTAGCAACAGAGAGGAAGGCAGCATCAACATTGTAACCCTCTTTTGCAGAAGTTTCGAAGTAAGGAATGTTGCCCTTTGAAGCGCACCAATCCTTTGCTTTCTTCTCAGAAACCTATATGTGAGCTAAAATTTAGAAAATATGGCATATATATATGAAAGAAAAAGGACATTGAGAAGTGGAAGATTGTCTCACCACTCTGCTATTTCCACCATCTATGTCCATCTTGTTTCCAAGTAGAATGAATGGAAAATTGTTTGGATTTGAGGGATTTGCCTGGAATACATTACAAATGGACTTAAAGTAGCAGCTTTCACAATGCGGGTGGGCAATTTAGAGAAAAGTGAATACTACATGCATTAACGAAAAGGATACTGAACAAAAGTAGCTACAAAAGATTTTACGCAAAACATCATAATGCAGTAACATGCAATAGTGCTGAAAAAGTTAACATTTGATTAGTTATTCCTTCAAGCAAATTGCATGCACAACAAGTGCCATTAATATATCAAAAACAGGAAAACCAAAAGCTTGAACATCAAGTTACATAGATCTTTGCAAATGAAACATTCACTAGTTTTTTAATAAGCAAAAGGTCCAGTTTTTCCAGACTAACTCGTGATATGATTCGAGAAGTCTTATTCTGCAGATTGACATAGGTAGAAGCTAAAACAACTACAAGGACCCAACAAGTTCCAAAAGAACTTAGAACCTCAAACTCTACAAAATAAAAGTTTACAAAAATTAATATATAAAACTCATGTCAATCGACTTTTTCATAAATCTGGTTTCATGGTTGAAATTACATCAAATGAATGAAGGAGCAATAAAAGAAGAAAGGGCTAGGTCCTCATGAAGCAAATATACTTCTTTTTAGAGTAATTGATTTAAGAACACTGTGCCATAAGAGAGCCTATGAACGTCCATACAACAATACGTAGAAAAGGTCACGCATTAAGTTGTTGCCTATGCTAATAACAGTAGGCCAAGAAAAAAAGCATTCAATAAACAAAATCCATGTTACATGAAGATGGCATACAACTCATTGTCAAATTGGCTTGTCTTTATTAATCAGAGGTACTTATCAGGTGTGAACAGTAGCAGTGCAATTATGCATTGTCGCATTATGATATGTACTCAGGAACTACAAGCCCAAAGCACTTAAACTTCAATTGCTTGAATAAGGGAATAAGATAAGGACGTACTGGCAAGTAGTCCAACGATCTAATGAATTATACCGCACTGTGTGGCAGAATGCCCAAGAAGGAAGTGCAAGTTTCCAGAGAAGCATAGATTGTGATCTTGAAGTCAATTAAGCAGAGCAATCACTATTAGAAGAATATTTATGGACATCTTGTGAGGGGATGCTAAAGAAAATAAAACAGATTAAATGAACCACCTAAGCGCAAAAGCGTATTATAGGATAGTAAGCAGGACCGATTATTCAAATAAATCAAAAATATAATTGAGAGTCAAAAGAGAGGCTAAAATGGCTAGTTGATTATAAGAATAGAAAGGCGCACGGAGTTATCACAAACCTGCCTGAGGAAATCCTCATACCAGTTGTCCAGAGTGTCAAATGACTTAAGAACATTGACATCGTACACTAGTATGCAACAATCAGCCCCTCTGTAGAATGCAACACCAAGACTCTGAAATCTTTCCTGGCCTGCTGTGTCCCAAATCTACCAAAACAGCATTTTAACACCATAAACAAAAACTCAAAACATAGAAGTTTTCAAAAGTTTCAAGAAACAAAGCAAAAAAGAATCAGACACTCACTTGTAGAGTAACAAGTCTGTCATCAATCTGCAGCTCCTTAGTAACAAAATCAGCGCCAATAGTGGCTTTGTACTGCTGGCTGAATTTCTTGTGCACGTATCTAGATGCATGGTTAATGGTCCAATTTATGAAGAGAGCTATGATTACATTGTCACATACGATTCATGAATGCAAGTAAGAAAGTTGGAGCCTGGAGAAGCTGCAATGTCTGCATAATCATGAAGTTAAAAAAGTCACAAAGGCTGATCCAGCTTGTAAGCAAAGCACCAGAGAAGGCAAGTCCTTACATATAGATTACCTACATAAGAAAGATATAGGTTTGGATATGGAACTGAAAATGAATTATAGAAGTTAACAACTCTATATGCACAGCTTAAGCCAATTTCAAAGAACACTAATAGAGTAAGAATTTTTATGAAGGGAGCTAAACCAACATCATGCAATTTTAATAAATGGATATAAAGGCACTAGGATGTGGTATAGCAGCAAGCATACGAATCAAGATAGACGTGGAGCAGCTTAGGTCCTAAGCGCGAGGGTGAGCAGGAAAATCTTCAGCATTCTGGATAGTATGAGACCCATGAACACATATATACATCAAGACTAGAGCAAAAGAACGAGGAACCAAATAAGATCAGGGAATGGATAATGACCCTAATGAAACAAAGAAGAAATCAACTTAGGAAACCCTCCAATCACTATAAACCAGAAACCAAAAAATATGCACCACTGAAACATCAAACTACAAACACCACTTCTTGCATAAGCCAAAAAAAACTCAATACTCGCACATAAAGCCTCATAACTATGAGGAGATTCTTGTAGAGTATCTTTCCTGTTCCCAAATCTCTGTTGAAAATTAAATTGAGAGCACATTGGCAGCCATCCTTCTAGCTTCCCGATCAATTAGAAAATAAACTGTTCCCAAAATTCACAAGAAAAAGACAAACCAAACCTACCAACTCCAATATAGTAATGGAGAGGAAAAATAGATTCTATCACGAGAGCGAGCTAAAATCACCGAAAAGAGGAAATTAAACAAGAACTTCAAGAACGAAATGATCCAAGGATACTGATTCATCAACGAGGTCTTCCCCACCCTGCATACCAAGAGACAAGATTAAGAAGAGGGTAAAAGTAGTTTGTTCCGAGAACCCTAGAACTCCGCAACAACAACTACGTCGAAACCCTAAAGAAAGCAGCAGCGATCGGCACGGCAAGATGCGAGAAGAAAGAAAAGAACTCGACAAAAGCATAACGGCTCACCCGCTGTCGCCGAGAACGATGACCTTGAGCAGCGTTCGCCTCGGCATGGCGGCGGAGGAAGCCAATCAAGCACTCCAATGGCGAGAGAACTTAAAAAGGCAATGGAATCCAAGAAACTAGCTTTTAATTACAGTCAATTTGAATCCCGTTGGGGCTTAATAGAGAGAAGGACGGGAGACACTGACCGGAGGGAGGGATGGGACTGCAAAACGCCATCATGTGGGCCCGACAGGATCTCAGCCGTAGAAATTCCTATACCTCTTATTAGATAGCCAGTGTGGTGCGCGATCTCCGTCCGTTGCTGGCTTTTGAGGGGGAGTCGTTATGATATCACAGCGGAGCTTTTAAAATTAGACCCTGTGCTACAAATGCCAGCTCTCAACGCCTCTCCTCATTTATTGGATTAAGATTTTGGATTGAATGATTAGAATAAGTTTTTATTGACCGAAGCAGGTTGTTACGCTGCGTCATTGGAGCTGTATAAACAAGGTAAATATCTGGCAACAAACTGAAGCGGAGGTGATTTTGTCGTAGAAAAAGCACGCCTGATTTCTGGTTCACTGCTTTTAAAGCATATGAATATTATGCTAGTCTGGATTTTTTGTGTCATTTGAGCTCATGTTTTCAGCTTTTATCCTTGTCTTGTCATTTGATCTCATTGGCTCATCTCCTCTCACATGGTGATGTTGTTTATTTTCTCTGGTATTTCCTTATCAGGTTATTGGTGGTTAGGATCTCATCAAGTTATAAGGGCCATTTCTATATTGTTCTATCTTTGCAAAGCTGATGAGATTGAATAATACTGGAGTCAATGATTGGGTGCAATTTTAATGCCAAAGGACTATTGCTGGTGAATCTCAACAAGAAGTGGGTGTTGGTTATTGCTATCACGTAACTTAGCTATTGAGTTGGATTTGATTGTATACGATGGTCCTTTTCCCACTCATTTACTTAAAACTATTTGTTCTTCTATTTATAACATATTCTTATCTCTACTTGGATTTGTCATAGCGCCTTGAATTCCTTTGCGATGCAGTATTGGACCTGTCAAGCGTGAGTGCTCTCTTCTTTGGTTATAATTACTGACATGGTATGTTATTATTTGTTCATGTTCTGAACTTGATAGTGCTCTCTTCTTTGGTTATAAACATTGTTTCAACGAAGAGTGACAATCTCCACAAACACGACGCTCTTGCCACCATGCAGTGTCATGTATGCATGGCTTCGTGCTGATCAACCTTGTTGCTATAATAGCATAGCAATTGATCTCCTTCTCTTCTTCGTCGATGCTAAGCAACACCTGCTTAGCCATCCGCCACCTACTCGGCCATTCGCAACTTTTGGGTAATATCCTTAAGGAGAGCATAGATCTCTTTGCTTCTCGGATGGGTATCGTCTTCTACGACGAACGCGTGGATGGTACCATCCATGGTTATCCAACTGCAACCAGGATCTTTTCGAATGCCTAGCTCCTTCATCATCAACCTCACCTCAGCGACGGCGTCCCAGTCGCCTACAGAAGCGTACATACTGGATAGCAGCGCGTAGGAAGTTCCGTCTCCGGGGGCGAGCTCGACGAGATGCTTTGCCACTCGTATTCCCATCTCGACGTTGCGATGTTTCCTACATGCTGCGACCAACGCCTTAAGGACGACGTTGTCGGGATCCATTGGCATGCGCGTCACTAGCTCCTCGGCTTCGTCAAGATGTCCAGCACGGCCGAGCAAGTCGACCATGCATCCGTAATGCTCGATCCTAGGCTCTATGCCGTATAATCTCACCATGCGATTGAAGTGCTCACGACCTTGCTCCACTAGCCCTGCATGGCTGCAGGCATTCAAGACGCCGATGAAGACCACGTCGCTGGGAGTCACTCCGGCGAGCTCCATCATGTTGAAGTAGTAGAGTGCATCTCCGGCCCTGCCGTGGAATGCTAGGCCGCCTATCATGGCACTCCAAGTTATCGGGTTCCGTTTGGGGAGCCGTTCAAAGAGCTGCAGAGCCTTCTCTATGTTCCCACACTTGGAGTACATGTCAATCAGCGCCGAGCCGAGGACGTCGTCCACCTCGATACCATTCTTTTCCGCGTAACTGTGCACCCAGTCGCCCATTTCCAGAGCGCCGAGCCTTGAGATCGCCGGAAGAACGCTGACCAACGTCACGTAGTTGAATTCCACGCCTTCGGTTTGCATCTGGCAAAAGGTATGCACGGCTTCATTGAATCTCCCAATCTGGGCATATCTGGATATCATTCCATTCCAAGAGATTACGCTTCTGAGAGGCATTTCGTCGAACACTCGTATTGCTTGGTCCACCATCCCATGTCGGAAATACCCATCAATGACGACATTGCTAAGAATCACGGTAGCTTCGGTCTTCAGTGCTAAAGAATTCATTCGAACCAGCTTGTTGGCATCGTCCATATGCCCACAAATGGCATACACCCTCACCAGATTGCTGACGACGAAATCATCATAGTCTAGGCCAAGCTTGATCGCCTGCCCATGGATTTGTGCCCCTTCTTTGACTCTCTCGATCCGCGCGCAAGCTTTGAGCACCGACGGAAACGTGTATTGGTTCGGTCGGGAAGAACCCAAGTCGAGCATTTGGCGAAAGAGGAGTATGGCTTCGATGGGGTCTTCGTCGTCGTCGCTCTCGGCGAAGGCGCGGATGATGGTGTTCCAAGAAAAAGAATTAGGCTCTACCACTTGATCGAACACCGTGCGAGCGTAGCGGAGATCGCGGCAGCCAGAGAGGGACGAGAACCTTAGTATCTCGGCGACGACGAGGGCGTCTCGTATCTGCCCGGTTTTGATCGCTTTGGCGTGGAGTTGGTGGAGATGTCCCTTGGTCTTGCAGCTCTGGAGGTCGGATATCAGGGCTGTACATAGCCATGGAGGCGGAGGAGAGGGAGGAGCCGTCGGTGCGCATGGCGAGGCTTGTAGCATGGTGCTTGGCAGCTGGAATAAAAGGCGGGATCTTTAGGCGCCAAAGGCTCTTCTTATGGGGAAGCAATTCGCGGCGGGGGACGCATGAGCGTGTAACTTAGTCGATGGATCTCCTCTCGAGTCTCGACACGACGTGTACTTTGCTCATCCACATCCCCAGTTATTCTTTGCGCTTTGCTTTGTCTATTCTTCTCCTCCTCCTTTGTTAGCCTAAACGCGGTACTATTCTTCTTTCAAGCGTTGGCTCCGGAGTAGCCATAGCATGGCGGCGCTTCCACCTCTCACAGCCGTGTTCGCGGCATTGGGTTGTTTCATGCTGGCAACCCTTGTCTACACCATCATCACCGATGGCTCGCCCTTCCGTCGTGAGCTCTTGACCCCGTAAGTCTCTTTGTTATTTACGATTGGTGTTTCTATTGCAGTGATCCAGAGATTGGAGCCTCTATGTGATTCCTGATTAGATCCTGAGATTTATGCTTCAAATGTTTTTTTAGGTGGATGACTGCTACTCTGATCGATTTTTATGTGAATGTTGTGGCTATAGCGGTAGGTATTCTTTGTTCCTCTGTACATAAATTTCTTGTCTATTATCTAACTATAAGGTTGAGATTGGAAGATTAATTAGAAGAAAATGTTACCTCTGGTTTATACTTGCAATGGTTTCGTTTCCAAAAAAAATGAAAAATTGTTTTGGAAACCATTGTACACGAAGAGTACAAATCATGCACATGAGAAAATGCGGATGATATAGTAAACTGTGCACAAAGTCAATGAATTAATGGAAGTTCACCAAATTTCGACCAGTTGTTGCAAAATTTGAACTTGTTCAGCCTGATTTGTGAAATAAAATCTTGGCAAGCCCAAGGATAGAAACACTCAAACAGGAAAAAAAAATGCTTAGCTCCATATTTTCTTATACTTTTGTGTATATCATGTTAGGTCTGGGTTGCTTACAACGAAACAACATGGATCAGTGCTATCTTTTGGGTGATTCTATTAGCATGCTTTGGGAGGTAATTTCTCCTCCTTTTCTATTTCTCCATTGCTTCATCCACAAGTCTTCTATTGCAATGCCAAGTGCTCTAGTTTTCATTATGACCATCATGCACTTTTCTTTGATGGGAATGAATCTGTTGTTAGAAACTTCATCTTTCTTAGGGTTAACTGTGAACCTTTTTGACATTTTCAGCGCCACAACATGTTTTTATATTGTCAAGAAACTGACTGCAATTTCATTTCAAGAAGCTGTTCAAGATCCTGTGCGCCATCTCTTTCTGAGGTATGCATGATTTTCTGTCATTGTATTTGCAAGGGAATGCTGACGCTTAGCTGTCTAACCGTGAAAAGAGTAGGCTGTATGTTTTATTGTCACAAACAGAAGGAGAACATATAAGGATGGTTAGCTCCTCTTTGGTTAAAAACCTCCTATGTGAGATGGTCTGGGGTTCAAATCCTCAAGAGGATTTTTAAGCCAGCGTTGAAGGCTAAATTCTTCTTTTTCAAGTGTCATATTGTCATGAGTCCTGTGGGAAACTGGGAATAGGAAGAGAAGTAAACATGGGAATACATAAAGTTCATATGAAGTCATGAGTATGGTCCAAGCCCCATCTACTTGTTCCATCATGTCTTGTTTCACCTCCAATTTGTATTATGTAACACAGCATTTCAGTGGAACTTCTTATTTTTTCTGGTGCACTCGTCCTTGGATTAATTTGTGTCTAACATGAAACTCCCTGTTTCATATCTTAATATGAAAATTCCTGTTTTCTTTTACCTGCAATTTGTAAGGTCCTAGATTGACGCTCAAGAAAATAAACCAAAATACTGTTGTTGAGCAGATGTGTTGTATTTTGAGAGATATGCTTGTTCATTTATAAATTCAATATGACAGTGATTTGTATGACACATGAATGGACAACTTCTGCATATATGTAGGATTTGTACTGAAAGAAAGATGAGCTGGTCATCCATTGTTTTCGGGAAAGTTGCTTTCACTTTGCTGGGTCTCGTAACTTTGGCAACTTGTGTCTAACATGAAACTCCCTGTTTCACATCTTAATATGAAAATTCCTGTTTTCTTTTACCTGCAATTTGTAAGGTCCTAGATTGACGCTCAAGAAAATAAACCAAAATGCTGTTGTTGAGCAGATGTGTTGTATTTTGAGAGATATGCTTGTTCATTTATAAATTCAATATGACAGTGATTTGTATGACACATGAATGGACAACTTCTGCATATATGTAGGATTTGTACTGAAAGAAAGATGAGCTGGTCATCCATTGTTTTCGGGAAAGTTGCTTTCACTTTGCTGGGTCTCGTAACTTTGGCAACTGTAATCTATACTGTAATCACTGATGGCCTTCCTTTCCGCATTGAACTATTGACACCGTAAGTCACTTTACTGCCTTTTTCTTAATGTTGTATTAGACTATTGTAGCTTAGTGTTTGATGAAACTGCTCTTTACTGGTGTATCTCTACATACAGAAACTGTTTGAGAATTTCACCGCATTTTAGATACAAGAATGAGTCGAAATTGTGGTAAATGCTGTATGCATATGAACCAATCCTACAAAAGATTGCTAGCATATAAATATATAAGGCATGCAATTTGTTGACGGGTTATAAGGAGACATGACATTCTACTGTACTTGCATTGATCTAGGACTGGTAGCTTTATAATTACATATCAATACTTCTCAAAAATGTTTATTGTCTTCTTGGCATGGAGAGCCAATGTTAGAGATGGTAATTTCTTGTATCTGCATGTGCTCATACCAACATTTGCCAGTGCTTTATAGAGTTTACTATATGTTGAGTGCAAGTTATAGTTCGAATTGATTACATTAGTGGATTTTCCCAGCTGCTCTAGCTATGTAGGTTCTGGTGTTTGGTACGAAGGAAACTCCATAAAGCTCTCAGTTTCTCGATTTATTGCTTGCTATGCCTTAAGGCTGTCATGTCGTTCCCTTATAAATTGAAGCTGTTATATATGCAGGTGGATGGCTGCAACCTTGATTGATTTTTATATCAACGTCTTTGCTATATCGGTAAGTCCTGACGATATCTTATACCTTATCATAGTTAGTCAGTTTGATCCTGAATATGTATATAGTTTTTCAAACATCCTTCCATATTCAATAAAAAGCTTGCTCAAAAATTTACCTAGCTCTTAAATGTCACAATAAGAGCAAGCCTTCCCGGTTGTCAAGCTGAACAATTTCAGCAAGTTTATATCGTTCAAAAGAGAACATACAAGTTAACCATATATCAGGAAATTAATTTAGATCCTGATTAACCAACAAGGGAACCAAAAATCATGAGCTCTAAATCATAGTCAAACCCCTTTCCTTTTCTCTTCACGAGAAGGTCAGTGACATTGAATTGGAATGTCAATAAGGAAGTGGCCTCCAAATTTGCCCCATTCCAGGATAGGTGTCTAATACTTCTCATTACTCTCGAAACCTAGCGAACCGAACCACCAATTTGTAGTGGGGAACAAGAATCACATTTTTAGCTGAAGGAATGGAAGTTAACAGAACTGCATTTGTAGTGGAGAACAGGGGTGGAACAATGGTTTGAGTCAACAGAAATTCGTATTGGTCGCATTCAATGTGTTGTAGGCTGGATGATGTTAGCAGAGGTGGCAATATGCAACTTGGTCGTATTCTAGCAAAGTCGTTAAATGTTGTCATATATAATCATGCACTGGTATTATTATTTCATTCTTATGCACAATACATCAATGTTGTTAGTTCTTGTGTCTTTTTGATTGTGTACATGCACTTCTACTGCATTTAAAAGTTTCTTTACTTGCTTATCACATCAGGTTTGGGTTGCATACAAGGAATCATCATGGTTAGCTACATGCTTTTGGATTCTACTCCTGATATGTTTTGGCAGGTAAGTTTGCTATCATAACCTTCCCTTTCTTGTACATAAATTGCCTTTATCACATACCTCCACTGTTTAACGCATCAAAACCAAAGTGAAAGAAAACCTACAAAGGTCACTTGATAATCACATTCAATCACAATTTTTATCTCGAGAGAAATCTGGATTTTATTTTTATGCAGTTGTTTTGATTCTGAGATCTTCAACTCTTTTTCCTTTGATTCTAGTATTACTACATGCGCCTACATCGTCATTCAACTCTTCCGGTTCTCATGTCGTGATCCAGTACGCCATGTTCTATTGGACTCCAATGCTAAGCGTGTAAGAAGCACATCCTCGATGTAATTCATACAATCTCATTCTGTTGCTGGAATTACTTCCATGAGAGGCGGAAAAAAGGCTTGATCCTGGAAGCCTTGCCAAGTATCTAAAGCGTGTTTATGTACTCGAATTTCAAGAACACAGTATTATAGGGGCTGTATTCTATTCTTCTCTCTGTAAATAATTGGCTTCGATCTATGCAGGTACTTTGAGGATACTTATGAGTTCTGGCAATAACTTTGTGATAGCAGCAAAGAAAGTTTGTATATCTCATAAAAATAGGTTCAAAGAATTCAAAGATTCACATGTCAAATCTCATATGTGATATGCATGTAGTATTTACTCAGAGATGATTTGTTTGGAATGTTCTGTGAATAATTCCTTTGTTGGAAACAAATAGTTCTGTGCGTTTATATCAAACTGACAGATAAAAGATCTATTGGTGGGCCATCTTCTTGCAAAGCCCACGAATCGATACCCAGTCCAAGAAATCTTATCAAATATTAGTTTAGTTCAAAGAAGCCCTCTAAACTTCTAATATTAGTCACAGAGACACGTAATTTGAGCCCACCTCAAACTATAAATAAGTTTTGTCACGGGCACATATGATTGGGCGGCTAGGGTTTTCTAAAACCCCAAATCCACCGCCCTCTTCCTTCCCGGCAGCCGCTTCCTCCTCCCCTCCACCAACAGCACCTCCTTCGCCTACCAATCCCCCGCCACCATGAGTCTCTCCCTCTCCTCTAGTCTTGTCTCCATGGAACCTACTCGGAAACCTAACTCATTGATCGATCCTTTGTAAACGGATCGATGGAAGATCCTATCTGGGGCTTCTCCAATTCCGCTGGACCGGAAGCGTCGTCGGCGCTTCAGAGCTGCCTCTACTGCGGCGCTTCCGGCGCCGACTTTGAGGGCGACGATACCGGCTTATTTTACTGCCGAAACTGTGACACCGTGAGCCAGGGCGTCTTTGCCACAGGTACGGCCGCGGAGGACATTGTTCCCTCCTCCTTCGGCGACTCTCTTTACAGCGCCACCCGCCACCGGGCTCAACCACGTCAGGCTCCGTCGTCCTCCTTGAAATCCCTGTCCAAGGACCAAATTGACCAAGCTCTCCGCTCTCAATCCCAATCCAGCGATCTAGATCCAGGAAATAACGATGAGAAGAGGAAGAAGGAATTGGATGGTGTATATCAGTTTTATGAGGGGCCGGAGGAGCTGAGGGATTTCGGGGGGGCTGGGCGCAGCGTTGATCCTGAGGCCATCAGGGTGAGGTATGTGCAGGGACTCCAGTTGATGCTGCAGATACAGTGCGAGGCACTTGTAGACAGTTTTGGGGTGAGCCCTTTGATTTGTGGGGTTGTTGGAGATGTTTGGTTGAGGTATTTGGCAGCCTTGAGAGTATTCGAGGAGGGGTGGACGGAGACAGTCTTCAAGGAGTCTGTGGCGGCTCGCTCGAAGGCTGGAGGCAAGGCTCTCTAATTCTTTTAGTTTGTGCTTGATTTGCTTATATACTGCTAAGTATGGAAATATATTTGCATGTATTGTGACCTTTGGAGCTTGCAAGGTTAATAGGGATTTTTTCTTGGTTCTCGTTGTAAATAGCTAAATTCAAGTCAACCTGATTCCCAAATCTGAATGCGCCCAACTTGTTCAACCGAATTATTCTGTTAAATAACCTCATACTTTGGTCTTTGATGCTTAAAAATATGTTCTTAGACTCTGAAGATGTAGTAAGATGTAGTGCCATTTAACATCTTGTCATAAACTGCTGTGTTGGACATAGTTGGCATGGATAGTTGTTCTACGTGCTCTCTTTTGGTATTTGATATTCCTGTACGGGCCATACATGATAGGACCTAGGAATTGATGAAGACGATGAAAATTTAGTGAAAGTTGGACGCCTTTGCTTGGAATGGAGGAGAAGAAAAATCGTAGAAAGTTAACATTTACTTCTTTAGTGTGATATGTGTATTTTTTTGAACATGCATTTGATTCTTACAATTTACTGAAAAATGATTGTGCATTATGGTTTATTTTAACTTTTAAGCGTGATTGGTTGGTATTATATATACTGATCATGTTGAGTATCATTGAATAAGAATGAATAGTAAAGAAGGAAGCTTTAATTAAGCCAATGGTTGCTGCATTGAGATTCGATGTGGGATGTTGTCGTTGGCTCGTGTTTTGTAGAAGATTTCTGAGAGCATTATCCTTCTTTCCTGAAGCATTTTGCTTTTTTGTTAGTTTTCTGCTTAGGATGGAGTTTCTATAATTTGGTTATTAACAGTGATGTTCATGGAATCTTCAGATAACTTTTCCTGATAATGCCATTATTTTGCTGCAGAACAACCAAAAAATCCCAAGCATATGAAAGCCAAAAACTCGATGGAATCCCATGATTTGTGTGGACAACAAACTGCAAAATTTTGGGCTAATACCTTACGAAAGAAAATACCTCTGTATGCTACATTGGCTATTTCTTTTTTGGTTTGTCATGTGTCGAGGGAGGCAGTTCTACCGACAGACATTTTTGAGTGGGCATTGGAAGGGAAGCTTCCTTATCTTGCGGCATTTGTTGATGTAGATAAACATCTTGGAAATCCCTCGAAGGCTTGTTGCCCATTGACTTCCAAGTCTTTGTTCAGGCCCACTGGACTCATTGGAGCTTGGCAGTTAGAAGCTATAGCTGGTTCTATTGCACAAAGCATAGGCCTACGGCTTCCTTCGGTAAACTTTTATGCTATCGCTTGCCGATATCTAAAAGATCTTTCTCTTCCGATCGATAGGATTCTTCCACACGCTTGCCGTATTTATGAATGGTCGATGCCTGCAGAATTATGGTTATCTAGTAATGTGCATCGACTTCCGACTCGTGTTTGTGTGATGTCAATAATAATCATTGCAATCAGGATTTTGTATAATCTGCATGGCCAAGGAACTTGGGAGAGGAGTCTTTCTACTTTCACCCTTCCTTCACATAGTCAAGATTGTTGTTCAGAAAAATTAAGCTCAGTGCCGAGCTTTGAACCAAAAGTTGGTCCTTTGGAAGAATGTGATACTAGCATGAATTCTATGCTACCTAAGAACTCATCACATATCCACAATCCGGAATTCGATGCTGCAGAGTTGCTGGGTGCTCTTCAAGACGTATATGATAAGAGCAGCGTAGATCATGGTATTGCCTTTTGTTCTTTGTACCATGTAATAATTTGTTGTTGCTTTTTCTTTAGGACAATTGTTTAACTTGGTCAAGAATTTACTAGTCTAAGTATTTGATAAACTTAAAGCTCTTAGACTAATTACGGCAAAGAGGTGAAATCCATACTCCACCATCTAAACATGATATCTTGATGGTTTCTTGTACATTACCTTCTATGAGGCAATCAAGTTTGGCAATCCATTGAGAACATGAAAAATAAGGGGGACAAGTAAAGAAGCCATGTTCCCGTCAGTTATATTTGCTGATTCTGAAAGAAATAAGCCAAGGCTCAGGAATAAGTACTTCAACTCGTCTATGATGGGTTGTTTGAAGGATTTCCATCATCTTTTGCTTCAAGAGACGGCTTTAAAATGTTATCTGAATATAAATGTATTTGTTACAGATTATTTAAAGGACTTGCGATCATATCTCAAATACTGTAAGGATGTTGTATTTGTCGGGATGGATGTGTCGTACGAGGATGGGCTTTTAGCTGAACGACTATGGGATATGTATGATATGCAAGAGGTAATTATGGCTTTGGATGTATTATACTTTCTTTTGTTTTTTAGTTATGCTCTCCCAGGCCATTATGAGTGAGTTGTAGGTGAAATACTAGAGTAGAACTCGTGATTTCCAAATATATTTAGCGTTTTTAAATGGATGGATCTATCAGATTGGAAGTTTTTTCTAGCTGATCTTGTGGATTACTTTGAAGTACTTGTGTAAGCTTACATTCTCAGTAACCAATGAAGCTGGATATTAACATGATAGTTTTAAGTTGGCTCAATGAATTGCTCAAGGAAGAATGAAAGGGATAGCAACCTTGGAGTTAATGTTTCTCGCTAAATATCTAGATCATGTGACTGTTGATAGAAAGTTGGATTGCTTAAATAATTCAATGGATGCTTAGTATTTAGATAATGACTGCCAAACATTGAGGGTTGTGTTTCTACATTTAGAAAGTTGATAAGGTTCTCAAGGAAGTCAGAGTGAAATAATGTGTGACGAGTAAGCAAGCTTCGAGCCCTGTGACAATCTTTTCTAGAATTGTAAATGATTCAGGTGAATTCACTAAAAATATGAGTAGAATTCTAGTCCTCTTTTCTCTTATGAGCTCCTTGTTTAGAAGCCGATTCCTTTTTTTCTCTT
The DNA here is from genome assembly GCA_963920575.1 of Narthecium ossifragum. Taxonomy (NCBI): domain Eukaryota; kingdom Viridiplantae; phylum Streptophyta; class Magnoliopsida; order Dioscoreales; family Nartheciaceae; genus Narthecium; species Narthecium ossifragum. Next base: position 27,018,380 of record OY986968.1, read on the forward strand.
GTTGTTGATGTATGTATCTGTCCTGCATTTTTTAATTCTTCTTATAGTGAACAATTGTGAACAGTAGTCTTGAATATTGTTTGCTTGGCAGATAATTGCCCTATATGAGGCCTACGTCAATTTTGCATTATAAATTGTAGGAATGTCGAATTGAGACTTTTCCTTTTTCATCTTGTTTTTGTTGGTTTAATTGGGACGACTCTATGGGGAATGATGAGCTTAGAAAAGGTTAATAGATATCAAGTCCAGGTTTATACCAAGAAAATTTAATTTTTAAAGAGTTTCCTCATTAACTTTTGAACACTGTGCATGACGCGAGATAATTTTTTACTGATTAATATCTTCCATCGAAAAACCATAGTAGGGTTCTTTCTCTAGGATCAATGAACTCTTGGCCTTAGTTTGTGCAGTGAGTCCAAAAGTTCTATTCAGGTGGCTTGGCAGGACACAACATACTGCTTGACCTTGATTACTTGTTTTTGTCCTTTTTGGCTCAAAGTTCTGTTCTGTGTCCCTAGTTCATGTTTTTATTGGTATAACTTTATTTTGCCTTGCATAAATTTGTTCTATTTGCAACTTTTCATTTTCCTATGCAGTTGACAGTCTATGGGTTCTTATAATGATAGTACAATATTTTAGGATGACAAGACAAAGGAGGAGGTCAAAAGTGGATTTATGGACTCGAATGGCAAGAGGTCAAGCAATGAAGTAGATGATACATCTTTAGATTCCAAAAGACTTAAAGGGGAAAGCCAAGAGATACTTAGTACTCAAGGGCGACCTAAAAATGATTGTTATGGCGTTGATAATATGCCTGCTGTTCTTTTGAGGGGCCTTCCGATGTCCAAGGGTTCTTCAACTGATGACAGAATCACTGCAATGCAAAAGTTGAAGCTTGACATGGAGGAGGATGGGTACCAGTACCTTCCCCCGCGGGTTAAGATGAAGTCAGATGGTTATCTTCACTATAAGCGTAGGAGGGTGGATGGAAAGCTCAATTATGCTGCACATGCTGATTATTACATTTTGCTTCGAGCTTGTGCAAAACTTGCTCAAGTTGATGTGAGAATTATGCATATTGGTGTGTTGAAGCTTGAGAGAAGGCTTGCCTGGATAGAACAACGAATTGGTAGTAGCTTATGCTTGCTTCCAGAGCTATCTCCAAACCGCACTTGATACCAGACATGGGTATGTTCTATTTCTGATTTTGTCATGAGAATTTTGCCTTGAAAGCTCAAATTGGTCATGTTTTCTTGTTTCCTTTGTGTTGACAACATGCAAATCCAGATTAATCCATGCCTCTTATACCTGTCGTGTATGTGTGGGGTAAGATCTATCTAATGTATAATACTCCTAGTGATCAATATCTAGGGGAATCTAACTCTTAAAATAACATTAGTACAATAGTATAGCTTATCTAGAGAATTCTGCAGATTACTAGTTTTTATGTAATGACTATGATATTAGCAAAATTGGTGAGCGCTTGTTGAAAAGCGAAGGATAGATATCATATGGTGATATCTTATCATGTCTAGGTAGCCTGTGAAAATAGGCCTTACTGTTTTATGATGATTGAAGAATGGCAGTTGTTTTTCATAATAATATACTTGATAGCTGATATTTCCTTGTGTCCAACAATGTAATAATTATTTGAACATTGCCAAAAAGGTATTATTTTATTTGCTGACCCAATTAGTGATATAGAGCATTTAATGGCGATCTTGTGAAGAGGTTGGCAATGTTTCACATAGGAACTTCGGTAAATGTTCTTGGGATTCTAGCTTGTGGTGTTTTGCTACATATGAGCCCATTCATGGTTGATGTTGTTCCTCGACTATAGCAGATCTTATAGAAGATGCTGTTTATAGCCAATGGTTTCTCAAGATTGCTGCTTTTCCATTTAATAGCTGATGGAGATTTGTAACAGCTTCCCTTTCCTTATGGTGAAATAATCATTGTGGATAAGACTTGTACTCTAATACTTGCTGTAATGTCCCAAATTCTTAATAGATGGATAAGATGATTCTTATGTTTTGTTCCCCCTTAGGTGATGGATAGCATTCTGAGTATTCGCGCGCAGCAACATACAGAGAAGCCCATTCTCGGTGGAGAAGTCGAGGCCTGTTCTACTTTGAGACTTGCTCTCATAAAAGCACACAAAACTTGGAAGAGTACGTAGTATGACATGGGGTTAACCTGCCAATGCAATTGCTCAACTTCAATTAGTTTTAATTCATGTCTGATTCTTTCAACGTAGGTTTTGATGAGCTTGGAGGAACTATTGTGGATTTCTCTCCGGGAGAGCTGATTGCAAAGTCTGAAGGCATTATTTTCCGGGGAGAATCTCCAACCAATTCAAAGGCCCGGAAATCAAAAGGTACAGGGAGAGGAAGATTTCTGGAGAGTGATTTTTGAATCAAGAGAGGGGATGAAATTTTCGGCGGTGGTTTTGATTTAGAAATCGAAAAGAGCCTGGAAGCCTAGAAGATCTTCCAGGAATTCGTTTGGCACTATATCACACTTGAACTCGTGAGGTGCCAACTCACCACCACATTGGTGGCCACGTCAGGTGTGTGAAGGCACATCCACGTCGGTGTCGGTGGGCCTTCTTTGCTTGATCATAAATTGAAGCCTGCGACTCAATATAAGTTTCATCCGTCGGATGTGAATCCTGGGGCTACGATACAGTAAGGTGGGAATGTGCGTTGGGGTCTCCACATTGTCACATAAGCCAAGGGGATTTTGGTCGCATGTATCTTTTGATATAATTGCATCTTTTTTTTGTTTCGATTTACTTGAAAGAAATGGATGACTAGTTTCCTTGTTTTTTGCTTGGTATTTTATTGCGCAAGCTGGGAACGCTTATTTTTAAAAAGTGAGATGACCTCTAATAAATTGAAGTATTTTTGTTATCATTAGCGTAAAATTTGGCTTTGCCATCTTTCGAACCCGCCACGCCAAGCATCCGAAGTGCAGCTACAATTCTTTCGAATCAGTTCATTCTATTCTTTCCAAAGAAGCTATAATGCATAGCTATCACCTTTTTCTACATTTTGATATTTTATTCAGAGTAATATTTTGTGTACATGAACAAGTGGTATGTGCATTTGCACATGTCACTAAATCGGTAGTCTAATACCGATTCGTTCATGTACCGATGAACTATATCAATGAATCGGTAGTGGACTATCGATTGAATTATATCGGTAGTGAGATACCGATTGGTTGATAGAGTTCACTAAATGAACTACCGATTCATTGATCTAGTTCATCGGTAGATGAAAGAATTAGGAATCCATTATCGATTTGGGCATGTGTAATGCACATATGATGTCAGCATATACACCGATAAATGCCCTTTATTCGGATATATATATATATGCTATCATGTATGGGCTGAAATAATTCATCGGCCATAAATCTCAACACGTGATCTGTATTAAATGGATTAAGCTCATCCGATTAAAAAATTCAAACTCTTGACTTTTGAGACGAAATTTGTTAAAATTGCCAGACCCAATTATGACCTCGACGATTCATCAAAACATGCCGATTAATATGAATCGATCCAGAGAGATATGGCCCAGCCTCCTTTTGGGCTATTGGCCCAATGACAAGCGTGTGAATCGTTGTTCTCGATCTACTTTTAAGACGTGACCAAAAGCCCAAAAGGTGTGACCATACCTACATAAAGATGGCCAGCATATGGTCATCAAATTGGACCGAACACAAATCCAATTGGACTAGCCCAAGCCCAGCCCCCAGAGGACCTCACGTTTTAATACGAACGGTCTAATATATATTTTCGCGTTTACGGTTGTCTACTTGTCTGGCATCGCTTAAATCTTCCAAAAATCCTTTATAATTTCCATGGCTCTCTGGGGAACCCCAGGCGCTCTTCTCTCCGGCTTGCCTGGGAATCCCCGGCCGGTTCGATTGTCTTCTTTCGCAGTTGCACCAAAGTTTGCAGATCTTAGTCGCAGGAGACCAATCTCGATTCGAGCCAGCTCTGTTTCAGGTGATGGGTGTTCTTATTTCCTTCTACTGCATGCGAGATTGGTTTCTCATTTCTTTTGATTTTTGTATGCCATACTTGATTGGGGAATCTATTGGATGATGCTAATTGCTTACCTGTTGTGATCTTGGAAGAAAAGGAGGTTTTTTTTTTTTTGCATTTTGTTGAAATTAGATCGATACCCATTTCGTGCTAGCGTTTGTATTGGTTTTAAATTAAGTTGTCCGAGTAGATGCGCAAGAAACTAGCGATTGCTTTTTGTCAATCTCAATCTCAGAAAGAAGCCCTCATGGAAATCCTGACTTTGGTTTGTTCAAAAGGAGTGGCTGATTTGAATCTGTCGGTTTGGGATTTCTATGGTGGATTAATTGCAAAACTGGATCCCATGTTTTGTTGTGTGATTGAGTTTTATATTCTCTTATGCTTCTCGGATGATCACTTTCCTCCGTTGTAGTAATTGAAATTTTGCCTTTCTTGAAACATGAGACTACTGATGCATGATAACTAACTTCTGATCTCTTTCGATATTTTACACTTGCAAGTGCTGTTGACAGAAAAGTTTTTATATCCCTTCCCGTTACAAAACTTTTGGTTTCTCATGCTAGAGACAGATGTTTACAGTTCCCAAATTAGGAGAATTCGTGCTCAATCGGAGGTCATAATTAGAGGGAAAGATAGGATGCCGTGAATTTTGATCATAAAATGTGCATTTTAAGCCTAGAGTGGGATAAACTCTTGGGGCTTTGAATTTTGCCTTATCTGGTCAAATTGTTGATTACATCTAGTTTAACCTGACTACATGTTTCCATCTTAATAAGCAGTTTAAATCTTGTCTTAGGCTTTGAGTTGGGTCAAAATTGGATTGCCACTGTGAATATATAGCTTGGGGCCTGTGAAGGTCTTATGCTACTTCAAAAAGATAGAAGATACACCATTTTTGTTTGTCATGGAGTTTGGGTATATGGTCTTTGTGCATTTTATTTTTTCTTTGATGAATTTGTGATTATGTAGCACTGATCTCTGATCCATCTTGGGGCCTATTTAATAGGAACATTGACCAACTACTAACCTGTTGCCTCTGTGAGGATCAATCTTCAAGTATCATGTCAGGGCCATAAAGCTGAAAGATAAATTGTTCGTCTGAATAAAATGGTTTTACATATGCACTTCTGTAGGAGACTGGAAGTGAAATCATCAACATTCTCCCTCAATATTACTTATAATTGTACACCTCAAGTTGTTGGTGACCTTTCAGCAAAGGCTATTAGCCTTCACTTGCAAGGGATGCTTTTGCTTTCTGCTCATTATTTTTTTTCGACTTTCGGGACTTTATTAAGAATTCATCCTCCCAAGCGGATATTGAGTGCATGTTCAGATTTATGGGTCCCTTTCCGCTTTTAATTAAGCCTTCTGCACTTGAACAATTTTCAGCTGTGAGTGTATGATTTTTTCCTCCTGCTGTGGGTCTTCTAGCATAGCTGTTCCAAATGCATGATCTGAATTTTCCAAATGCACAATCTGATTCTAGTAGTATGAGTAGTCACTGTATCACGTATTGTTTTACTTCTAGAACTCATATTAACACCTTCGATGTCTCATCAGTGCCAAGTTCTGGGAGCGTTGCTCCTCCTATATCCTTGTCTGAGAAGGCGTTGAAGCATCTAACTAGGATTCAGTCTGAGCGGGATGAAGATTTGTGTTTGAGGATTGGTGTCAAGCAAGGCGGCTGCTCTGGCATGTCATATACTATGGATTTTGAGAACAGGGCCAATGCAAATCCAGATGACTCGATTATAGAGTGCGATGGGTTCACAATTGGTATGTTTTTCTCCTATCCTTTGTACTTTTGTATCTCATTAAATAGGAAAGTTGTTGTACAATTTTTGATGATCCACATGTTCATACTACCTCAAATAATAATCTATGACGTATGCAGATATTTTCAGTCATTTGAATCATTTGTGCATGTATCTGTGTGTAATGGGATTAGTTCTTTACATTAAATCATGCCATTTTCTCTGGTAATAAGCTACAGAACAAGAACGAAACTTATATGAATGTTCTGATAAAAGAGTGTTTCACAGCCAGCAAATCCAGTCACAGCACCAGTGTTTGCAGCCTCTAAAGGATCTGTTTACATGTAGTTTAAGAATTCACAGAATGGAAGGATATGCTTTTAAGAGGAGAAAAATGGTTGCATCACTTCCTAAAATGCAAGCAACAGAGGTTTAAAACAAGTAATGGAGGCATTCATCATTTCTGATGCTTTACATGTTTATGAATGAGCATATCTCAATGTGCAAAACCCTTATTGCATTATGTACATGAACTGTTATTGGGAAGTTGGGTTTCAGGCTGTTCTTTCTTAAGGTTGGCTTTCTGATTGACAATGATTTGAAGTGCTCAGGAAGAAATTAAGCAGATAAGTAGAAAAGAATGTTCTAAGGCAGCATCTTTTTCCACCCTCCAGAACCTAGTTAGCCTGTTTGTTGCATTATGTTTGCTGCAAGTTTTTTCTTTTTCCTAGATTGTGAACTCCATTTTGTTTGCTGCTCTCTTTTGCAGTTTGTGATCCCAAAAGCCTTCTCTTTATATACGGCATGCAGCTGGATTTCAGTGATGCCCTCATCGGTGGAGGCTTCTCTTTCAAGAACCCAAACGCAACAAAAACCTGCAGTTGTGGCAAATCTTTCGGAACTTAAAATAGCAGTCCCAAAGACAAAATACATGGCATAAACACCTCATCTTGCACTAGTTATGTGTATACATAGAAAGGGGACAATCTTGTGTCAAGTGTATCTTTGTTGGTGGGATGATCTATCCACCAGTTACTTATATACCTTCAAAAATTTGTGTCAATAACTAGTTTGATCCTTAGACCCGGACACAATAGCGTTTAACTATTTCCAAATGTGGTATATCTTGATGGCTATTGTTTCACACCTTATATATATATATATAGTCTCTTCACTCTTGCGTCTCTAATCGAGGTTAAAAGGCTCATATATATGGTTGGAGATCCTGACATATGGTTAAGGGTGTCAATGTGATCCAACCCGAAATGGATTAAAATTATGATCGGAACGCACCATTTACGTCCCAATGGTGAACATGATCCGATTCAATGCAGAACCCAAACCAAGTTCGGACGGAAGCACGAAAATAACACTTTACTCCTACCTTATCTTCATATTTACAACTCGAAATTAACTTTTACAGTTTACACCCACCTTACCTTATAGTTACGGACAAGGAGCTAAGGCCTAAGCTAGTCGATAACCCCGCGAGAGAGCCTCCGGCGACCGTTCGTTGTTACAAGAAAATGGCAGCCTCTTCTTCTCCAGCTCTCTGGTGCTCATGTGACCATCGCCGCCGCAGTCGCCACCACCAAACTAACCCTCATATACCTCTCCTCTCCACCCCAGGCATCGCCCTGCCGTCCAGAGTATCCTCGCGTCCTGCTCGCTGCCCATCACTCGTGCGCGCCAAATTCGAAAAGTTCGACGCCGACGATCCCCCGGTGCCACCTCCCGACGATTCCTCGCAGCCCGAGGCAGCGGGGGAGCAAGAACAAGATAGAGAATTGGAAGAAGACAGGTCCGTGCCTTTATCTTCTTTTCATACCTTTACATTAAAGTAAAAAAAATCAAGATTTTACATTCTGGCATTGATTTGTCTCAGCGACTTGCCTTCGGACTTGGAGGATGCGATAAGGCAGTCGGGCCGAGCGAGCGCTATGTTCATCTCTTCCGGAGGGATGAGAGCTATAGTGGGTTTGGGCCGTTTTCTTCATAGCTTTTTGTCTTTGTTGTCAAAGATGAGTTATGGCTAAGAGTTGTGGCTTATAGGTTTTCATATGACTAGCCTTTGCTTCCAGGTTGAACTTTTAATCCCTCAGTTACAGTTTCTTGAAGCTGAAGGTGCTCAGATTGAGCTGTGGGAGCTGTCAAGAATATTTGTGGAGACACTTAAAGAAGAGACAGGAGCACAGGTATATTTATTCTAGACTATTTCATTCCTAATTTGCTTGATCTATCATCTGTTGGCAGGGATGCAGTAATTCTAAGAATCAGAATTAGCTGGTTCTTCAATGTAAGATTCACCTATCAGGAATATTTTCTTTTCCTCTTTTTGTTTTTTTATGGCATTTATGTTTCATTGGGCTAATATGCTTGGTCCTAAAGTGGCCAAGATGATATACTGATGACATTATGTTTTTCTCGGAATTTGTGCGGTTATCTTAGATTGTTAGGGTTGTCGAAGAATAACTTTATACTCATCACATAAAGAACGAAAGCACGTTGTAAGTGATGCATAAAGCTGCTGTACAAACTACTAATGAAGATTTACATTCCTTGTTCTCGATTAACTTTAGAGGCATTAGCAATCAAAGGTCTTTCTTCAGCTTTATACAGCTTCGCTGTTTCAACCCAAGTGATAACTCTGCAATTTTAGAGTTGTTTTTAAAGATGCTTGATTCATAAATGACGAGGATTTCAGATAGAAGTGTGCTTTCAGGCGGGCGGGTCTATCGATCAAACCTAAAGTATGATATATAATATTCAGTAGTCAATAACTGGAAACCTCGAAGAAATATTTGGCTTGGCTTAAGTGTTATCCTTATGCTCTCAAATTATCTTGTTATCCTGTCACTTTCTTACAACATTATTGGGTGTGACTTTCTCATGCAACACTACATGGACCGGAGAAGTTCTAGGAACACATTTAAGGTTTTCTTCAAGCACATATGCGACAATCAAATGAGTCATGAGCCATCCCTATCTCTAATCTTGTACCAATAGTTTACTCTGTTTTCCCCTTTTCCCTGCGTGGAATTTGTTCAATATTTCACTTGTCAGATTGTGCTTCTTAATTGTTGTTAGCAAAAAAAACTGCGCAGTTATTTCTTAGGCAACTATAGAAGCTGACTATTTAATTCTTTACTTGACTTAGTTCTATCTGCTTTCACACATGGCTGCTTCTTTTCTTAGAGAGTAAGAGCCATATTTCCTGATGCTGGGGCTGCTGCTCTTCTTAAGCACCAGTGGAGCGATGCCAATTTTGGATTTGCCAGGTGCTGATAGTCCTAGCAAAACTGCTTAACTGTGAAAGTTATCCATCATCTGAAAACTAATTATGGCAATTAGGTTGAAAGCTGGAGAGATAATTTGTATAGGAATTAGCTGTAACTGCATGAACTTGATATTTGGTATATGATGATGTTAGACTTTATGTCCGGTTTGAGCAGTTCAAGGTCTGTCTTATTTGTTATTACACGTCCTTCATTAAATTTTCCACACTTCAATTAATGGATTTCTTAATCTTTTTAAAATTGCGTTGGGCCTAAAGAAACTCCGACTTTCAGTATGAATAGTCAGCTACTCTACACTCCCTATCTAATGTTAACATTGTAAAAGGAGCAAATTTATTTCGTGACTATTATCTGTTCATCTGGTTATCTGCAGCAGTCAAGTTAATTTGATCAACTTCTTATATATGCAGCATTCTACATAGAGCTATGATTTGTGATCACATCCTGACCTAATGGCTTTGAGTTTTTCGTCCACTTGTTATGCAGCTTAAGTGACCGGAAGCCTGTAGGGGAGGATGATGAGATCATAGTCATGATAGTTCCTGATTATCAGATGTTGGAATATGTTGAGCGTATTGCTTCTAAGCTTTCAGATGATCCAGTATGTGGCTTATTTGTCAATAAGAAATTTATAATGATCTTTATTTTACTGGTGTATGATGTCTGACTTTGCATGCACTTTAAGTTATATGCATTCTTCTGTTTTTTAAAAGCAGGGAAAAAAAATCAATAGGAAGCAAGTTTTATTATGTGCAGTGGGTGATACTAAACAAGTTATTTCTTAGTGCAATGTAGATGCTTAAATCAAGCATTTTGGCGACTTTGCTTCTGTTTTATGCAATGCAAGACCTTTTTCCTTGACGTCTCTCAAGCTAAGAAAATTATGGAAACTTTTACGAGACAAAACTGTGAACTTTTGTAATGCAGCTTACGAACTAAGGATGATCATTTTCCTCACGCGGAGTTTTTTTTTACTTTATTTATTGTAATCTTATTAGCTGAGGCCACTTGTTATGTGGAATCCACGTCTTGTAAGTGAAGGTGTTGGTGTTGGTGTCAATGTCCGTAGGCTACGAAGGAACTTCTTAAGGTAAAGCATTCATTCAACTTTTCTAAGAAAGGCAAAGCATACTCTTCTTTTCTTTTCTGAATGGTATCATTGTATCCTGTACATGCAGCACTTTCAGTGTTGTTTACTCAATGAAACCGTTGCCAGCGGGTGCGATCTTCAGATGCTATCCAGGGTGAGAAAAAAGTTTTGTGATTGCACGTCTGGTAGACATCTAACTTATTATTCTTCTCAAAAATAAAAAATAAAACGTCTTGAAAACACATGATTTCTACTGCAGATTGTGGAAGGTGTTTTATGATGACAAGAACAGGCCAGGCAGGTATTTGCTAGCGAAAGAACAACCTGGCCGCCCTGATGCAACAGACATTGAGGTTGGTTGCTGTTAACAAGTCTATTGCCTTTCACATCTCTTTTATTTTCTTCTGCAGTTTCAGACCGTATGGTACATCGTGCTTATAAAAGAAAACTCAATACACAAAAGAGAGGGAGAAAGGTGTAGCATAAATGAATTGAAACGGATGAAGGAAAAAAAGCAGTGAACCATATGTTGCTAAACAAAATGCAGACACATAAGGAATTGGGGTGGAACAAGGAGCAGGGACTACAAGCTGAAAATAAATTGAGCGGCAAAATATAGCAATCCCTACTTTTAAAAAAATGTGAACTGCCAGTTCTCTTTGCCTCTTCTCCACACGGAATCTAAAGGATATGAAGTGATAAACTCTGAACAAATTTGATCGACCATTCTAGGATGACACCACTTATAGGGACGCCATTCTTTTATCTGATATTTTTCCAGCTAAATTGTTTAGTTTCTTATTGTCATCAAGAACTGATTTCTGTAGGTGTGTTGCTAGGATTCAAAAAATTGGGGACTTTGTTCTGAATATGAATATACATCGGCAATCTATTTGGAGCATGAGCAACAAATATGTTCGATTTTCTCATGTTTCCAATGCTCTATGCATGCTTTTGACTTCTTTATGTCAATTTCCATCAATAACTTCTTTTTTCTTCTTATGCAGCTAATATTTGGAGACGTTGCAGAAAACTCCAAGGAAGCTCCATTGTTTTTAATAAGAGCTGCGGGCATGTTTTCCTCCCTAAACCGGTTCATGAAAGCCATCTCCAGATGATGCTCATGTGGTACTTCTCAACCTCAGTGAGTCTGTAACGACTTGTTGATGTTATGCAGAGTGACATTTAGATCTTATAGCGGTCATGTAAACGTCCTTCGATGTAAATGAGATGCTGCTGTCCAGAAGTTGTTACAGTTGCACAAGAAATGATCAAGAGTGTTTACACTGGAAATGCTCAAAAATGCTTTTTTTCTCCATATGTAGCCAATTCACTGACACATGATGAGTACATGACCGGATCGGTCGTCAAATCGTTAGATAAATGTTTCTTCTCCGATTAGGAATTCACCTGGGTAGATCAGAGAATTAGTGTTCAAAACTTTAGAATAATAAATCTAGGAGGTTCGGAGTGTCCTCCTCGGCTTACAAGGATGAAGCCTCGGAAAAAGGATGGACGAATTCTTGCCCACGCTTAAGAAAGAGCTTGGAGGGAAGATGAACAATGATAGCAGAGTTCTCGTGCAGAGACTTTAATCTAGAGGTTTCTATTTGATGAAGCAAAACGTACAGATAATTTATATAAATGGTTGGTGAAGAAGAATCCAAGTGAAACTAAACGGAGCCCCATCAAATACGAAAGGAAATCAGTCACAATATACACGTGGCATCAGTTGCCACGTCAGCAGTTTATACACTTTTGAGTGATCCCCCACCAAGTCTGGCAGTCTGACTTCTGAAACAAATGCTTTCATGTCCATGCAGTTTAAAAGTCACGGGTTCATAAAATGGGCAGGCTTGATCTTATCAGATCCTGCCTTAAATCTGTCTGATGGTCAGCTCAATCTTGGTGTCATAAGGTCTAATATTCAGCAGCTTGGATAGCAATCCATTAAAATTTACTTTAATGTGTTTGTCAAGTGAAAAAACGAATATAGAACACCAAGGTTACCTCGATGACTACAATCAATAAACAGAGGAGGGTATCAGGGGGGGTGACCTTGGAATCGAAGATCATCGTCCCCATATTACACGAAATAAGATCCCTTCACACGGGAACTCTTAACAATATGTACTAGCATGCACATAGCTTTTCCACGTTACAGGTATATGTTCTTCGTCTTGGTTAGTCGGGAAGGGGTGACAACAAGAAGTACATGGTGCTTGTTGGGCATATGCTCACGGTTTTGGGTAGGCCGGAGCAGCGGCATCTGGCAGTTTGTTCTGGATATCTTGCTCGGTTTTGACGGTGTTAGGTTCATCGACTAACATCGGTCCAGCTTCAGGGTCCTGGAAACACGAAAGAGACTTCAATGACTCTAGCCATCCTTGTATTTTCTACTTCGCTCAATATGCCCTCAACTAGACTTACCTTGGTAGACGATGCCTCCTCAGCCATGGTTTCTTCTCCTTTGACATGTTCCACAGCTGCCTTATGAGATTCCTGCAAGTTAATCAGGAAGTGGATCACAGAAAGGAGGAGGTGACATCTTTGTTAAGCACTCCAAACATACACCATAACTAAAGTAATACAAGATAGCTCCAATCATCTATGATAACTTATCAGGCACTAATCTGTCGTCTTCCTACACAAATCTGTCATTTTTCTAGTGAGCAGTTCAGCCTTAAACTCCAGTGGGTATAAGATTAGTAACTAGAAATCCCCTTGGAGAACAATCAGTCCAAGACCTATCTTCCAAAGATCGGTTAATAACATTTTACTCCCCTCTAATTTCAAAAATTGTCAATTTACACCCTATGTTTTAAAACGTGACAAAATAACCCTTGAATTTGTCAATGTGGTCGTTTTGGACCCAACCGTCAAACAGAGTTAAGCCGGATGATGGTAAACCAGCTAAATAGGTCACGTGGGTTGCACGCAACCCGGTTTGACTGGTTTTGCCCGTCTCTCCTTTATTTGCCCTGTGAAACCGACCTCCAAAACCCTCCGTCGAAGCCACAGCCGCAGCCTCTCTCGTTGCGGCGACGGCCTGTCCGGCAAGCACATCGTCTCTTCTCTCGTCTTACATAGGCATCAGCTTTGCGGTGTTTTTAGGGTTCCTCACCCGACATTCCCTCTCCCATGTCTCATCACTCCAGTCTCGACATTGGATACTCCCTCAAGCTCTTCCAGGCTGAGGACGAGCTCACTCACTTACGTTACCACCGCCGCGAGGACTCCAAGGCCAACGCTTGAGTCCCGGAGATCTTCTCATCCCACCGCCACCGCCAAGTGTGGCAGCAGGAGGAGAAGCGACTACCTCACGAGACGCCGCTAGTGAGGAGATTGAGTCCCTCGCCGCCCGTATCGCCGAACTCGAGTGATTTGAGGCCGATCTCAAGGCCTGTGATGATTCGCTCCGCTACGAGGTGAGTGAGCGTGACGAGCTGATCGAGTTAATGTCCAGGAAGCACGAGGATGGTGGGGTCGAGGCCGAAGACGGCGAAATCCAAGCACTCAAGGGTCGGGTAGCCAATATGGAGCGATCTGAGACCGATCTCAAGACGTGCGTCAAGGCTCTCCGCAGCGAGGTGCGCGAACGCGACTATATGCTTGACTTCATGTCGAGGAAGCCGAATGATGTCGGCTGTGGCGAGGAGGAACTCGAGGCGAGCGAGATAGGGGCTGTAGGTGAAGATCGTGTGCAGAATGGTGTATTTGGGGACTTTTGTCATGGTTTGGAAGGGACCATAGTAGCAAGAGTTTTCGATGGGTTGGATCCGGTCCCGGAGAGGTCTTTCATGGAAAGGAATACAGAGTTGGATGATATGGACTCTATCTATCGGCAACAGAATGGGTTCGGTCGGGATTTTATGGGGGGCGCCGCTGTTGGCTTAGAAGGTGTGGGGCGATGGATCTGGCGGATTGCAGGTATGCTTCTTCTGTAAAATTCCAGTTACTCATGGGTACTCACGGAGCAAATAAGGGGGGGACGGGTCAAACCGGGTCACGTGTGACGCACGTGACCTATTTAGCCAGTTTACCGTCACTTGGCTTAATTCTGTTTGACGATTGGGTCCAAAACGACCGCATTGACAAATTCAGGGGCCATTTTGTCACGTTTTAAAACACATGGGGGTAAAGTGATAATTTTCGAAACTAAAGAGGAGTAAAGTGTTATTAAACCTCCAAAGATTTAGGCACATGAGTGCTCAGCCATGTGTTGAGCACTGCGATGAACTTCCAACGAATCCAACCAGCTTCCTAAAAGGTATCTATATTGCTCTGGTCTATTTCTATTTCAAAATTCACAGTTCTCTGATGAAAGAAAACTTGTAGGCGGCATCAAGTAAGAACCTGGTAGTCAAATGGGAAGATCATCGAACTAAAAGTTTGCACAATATGTGATGAGTCTTTAGACACAGTTGCCATGAGTATTTCGCTTAATCACAGTCACGCTTATCAGGACTGAGGAAAAATATCATCCTACTTAAGAAAATATCGTGTAGTGATCAACTAAGCATTTGTCCCTAAGCACTCCATTAGCATCTGAATGTCACAACAGAAAAATCAAATCTCTTTACAAGATAGAATCAAGAATTCCACTCTGACAATTTTCTGCTTAAATAGACTCAAAATTTGCAAGTCTCAATGTTTTACATGTATTTAAAGTGCAATGAACAACAAGAAAGTAAACTTAATAAATAAACCCAATCCTACACCCACCAAAGGACATATCACTAAGGAAAATAAGAGTGGCAAGCTTGTAAATTAAGATATACAATAGAACAAAAAGACATGACATCATACGCATTCATATACTCAGAACAGCATCCTTAAAAGAACAGCTAGAAATCAAAGTGCAGGAACCTGCAGAAATGACTTTCATACATAGTGAACTTGAAGATTCATGTCATAGAAGCTATTTGTAGTTGTAAACTGCTTTCAAAACCAAATAACTCGGGCATAAACAATATTTAATTGCAACTTGTCTAAGAAAAAGACCAATTAAGGAAAAGAAGCACCCTTAAGGAAAACCTAACCATATCAATGCCATAATTATGAATTACTCAACTGATCCCAAGGTTCATCTAAATCCATCAAATGCATTTAAAAAGTTATTTAACTAGATACATTCCAAAGAGCAGCAAACAAACACATACCTGATCTTTTAGCTCATTTACAGCATTTTCCACCTTTACTCTTGCATTCGGGATATTGTTTGGAGAAGGTTTACTGCAGCTAGAGTTGGAGAATCAGAAGATATCTAAACAGTAGCGGAATGAGAAGTCCAGAAATATAATTACCTTGGTGACTCATCAGGAAGCTTCGGATCATCCAATTCCATATCAGAATCCACATCGTGTCTTTCCTCTGGATCTTCTTGATCTTCATCTCCCTGCACATTAACCAATTTCTATTATCTATAGAAATGTGCATTACTAAAGTATCTTTCATAGTCGCTCTCTGTTTTATGACTTTCCAACACTTGAGTAGAAAATTCTGCAGTGTTCTGTTTATGAGAATTCCATCCAACTAATCCGAAAGATAAAAAAATACATGAACTCTTAAAATTATTTGTCATGTCAGTGGTAAATACTTTGATGATTATTACTCTTGAACCTTCCTTTCCCTGTCACGAATGTTTCAAGCTTGGAAACCCTCGAAACAAACTCACCCAACCCCAAAGCTTATGTCCATATTGTGGGACTTTAACCCTAGAATTTATTTTTTAGGCAACATTTCTTGAAATGGAACAGCCTCATGGAGACTGCGATCAGAATCAAGCTTTTACACATAAAGATGAAAAGGCTACTCAAGAATGCTTTATATACTGTAAAGACAGCTTTTAATACTTGATGATAAAAAAAAACAACAAATTCACAAACTTAGACAACAAGACGTGAATTGTTACAACATTTCACATACAAATCTGATGAAGAATGCCTGAAATTGTTTCAAGACTTATTTAGCCCATTTTAACATGCATAATTATTTAAGTTGGCTGCGCTTAATCTAGAGATGCTAAATCTTCCTCAAATTACAAAACATAGGTAATTTAATAGAAGCAACTTACAGTTTCATGATTTACCAATAGTAATTAAATAGCATGAGCTCATAGGGGAGATTAGAGTACACCCGAGTTTCAAAAGAAACATCTTTTTGAAGTTTAATTTCCGTTAAGTTACCAGCTCTATTGCTCCTTCTCTTAGCTGTCTCAGGAGCTAGCTATCTCAACTCACATCCATCAAACTAGACTTGGGGATGGAGCTCACACATCTGACATGCTCCATAATCCAAGAGAGAGTCATAAAGCATAGATAATTATGTAGTTTTTTCTTTCCAAACAATATACATGAGTAATTAACCTTGCTGGCTGCAACAGCCATAATGCAACAACAGCAACTTCTTGTTACAATTGGACACTAAAAATTGTTCGATGCACCAAAGGATGGTATTTTCTGTGGATAATCAGCTCCATATAGACGATAATGAAAAAAAACTTGCCAAAGACATAGCAGTCAGTACCTCAGCAAAATCAGTATCAGGTGGTCGTTCCTGAAATTGGACACTCGGAGCATGCCGAAGCTTTGAAAGAATTTCCAGTAGCTTTGTTCTTATATTATCCAACATCTCCCTTGAATTTTTATTCTCCATATTACTAGGTGCTACATGAAGAGTATAATCTGGACCAAAATATTCGTAGTATTCATGTTGAGGCATCTTGTCATCAATCTCCATACCAAGTGCAACCCCTGTCTGCTCAAAAAATTATCATATCATGTGAGTGCATTGGACCAATATATAAAGCATACAGAAATGTATATAGAGAATGAACTTGATGACTTCCAAAATCCGCGTGAATATTTCTAGATGGAACAGCATATGATTTGCACTTATGTTGGTGAACTGGAAAGGTAAAAACCATTTTCTAGTACATTCATGAACACACTAACAAGTTATACAAAAGATAAGGAAAGAAAATTAAAGCAAAAAAATCCACTGTATGATATATCCTTGTCAAAGACAAAGAAAATGAGGAACCAATATATGGTTCCTCTATGACAAGAACATCCAGGATTTCCTACAACACAAGATAGAAAACCGAAGTCTTCCAAAAATGACTTAGAACATCTTTGAAGGCAGAAGTTCTGCTTGCCTTCCATCATGCATATCTATTTCATAAAAATATTGTGAACGTGTTTAGAAGAATGACAGAAATTGAAGGTACTACTGTAAGCAGTATTACAATCCACTGGTGCCACATTGCAATATTCCAGAAAAAACTGTGGGTGCGGTGCTATGAATAAATTCACGGCAAGATAGAATTTATGTTTCGCCTGGAAAATATTAAGTCAATCACACACCAGCAAGTAGAAAATAAAATAGAAAATAGCAACAAAATAGAAGATGATATGATGATGTAGAACAATACCTCATAGCACCAACAACGAGCAACATTTCTGATTGTATAACCACCGCCTCCAACAAGCAAAAGTGGTACATTAAAAGATCTCATATATTTCACACACTCTGCATGGCCTTTTATGGATAGGTTGAAACAACCCAGCCGGTCTCCTGATAAAGAGTCTGCACCGCACTGGAGCACCACTGCACCAGGCCGGAAAACCTCCATTACTTTCCCCATGATAGGTTTGAAAAGAGACTGGTAGCTCTCATCATCAATTCCATCATCTAAAGGAACATTTAAAGAGTAGTATTTCCCCTTTCCAAATCCAATATCACGTATGTCTCCTGTCCCAGGAAAATAATCCCCAAACTTATGAAATGAAACAGTCATCACTCTGTCAGTTGTGTAGAAGGCCTCCTCTACTCCGTCACCATGGTGGATATCGATGTCCACATAAAGAACACGCTGCAAGAAGATAGGAAAGTCATGATAAGCAGATAGAGAAGTAAGAATATCATCACTGCCATACTACTGTAAGTTCATGTCCCTCCTACATGTTCACTACAACAATAATAATCTTCTATTTTTCTTCGCAAATACATTAGAATCCTTTTATATCCTATCAGTATTACTCTCTTACCAACATCTAAACGCTCCTTAACACAGAAAAGAAAGCCATAGCATTTTGATTTTCTCCCAAAGAGCGTAGAGGCTCAGCATAATAAGGGATCATGCACAAAATGGCATGAATGCCATCTTTTAATCACCTCAATCTATTACGATTTAAATATAAATAGTCTATCTGTTCTTAGCAAAGCCTCAATAACCTAATTAACAATTCTCATCGTGTGTATTTGGGCATCAGCCAAAAAAAAACCCTACTTCACCACCGATTTTATTACCAAAAGTTAAACTTTCTTGGCTGTGATTCCCAAACCTAACACAAATTCAAGAAAGGCAGCCACCATCTGATAGCCACGCATCAAAGCCCAACCTGAGCGTCTTAGTTCAGGAGGACAATGTATGATTCGATACCAACTCACCTCGTGCTTCTTGAGGAGCTCAAGGATGGCGAGCACGATATCATTAACATAGCAAAATCCCGACGCCTCGAACTTCTTGGCATGGTGCAGCCCGCCGGCCCAATTGATCGCAATGTCATGCCCATGGTTAAGCTTGACGGCGCCGCCAACGGAGCCACCGGCATATGTCTGGCAGAAAGAGTACAATCCATCGAAAACGGGGCAGTCCTCACCGACGTTGAACCGCTTAAGGGCGCGGATCTGGTCTTGCTGCGTCTCAGGGGTAACCGACTTTAGGAAGGCGACATATTCGTCGGCATGGAAGCGGCAGAGGTCCCGCTCCCGTGCGGGGTTGGGCTTGTAGACCTGCATATGGCCGAGGAGTCCGTAGTGCGCTAAGAGGGCGTGTGTCATCCGAATCCGGTGGGGCTTCATCGGGTGTCCTTGGCCATAGTAGTAGTTCCCCACCTCCTGGTCGTAAAAGTAGCACACTTTCCGCTTCGCACCGTCCGTTCCCACCACCGCCGCCAAAGAGTTACCTCCGCCGCCGCCCTCCATGCCCTCGCCCTTCTCCTCCTCCTCCTTCGTCTCCTTCGTGCTGTTATCAGCTCGCTCTCGATTCCTCGCGACTATTTCGTATCCAGGAAGTGAAGGGGGCTGAGTGGCGGCATATATGTTAGTTCGGCTACTGGGCCATTGGTTCTTGGGCCTTGGGCCTAAAGCATGGATATTTTATGGGCTTAGCTCGGCCCCTTTGATCCAGCTACAGCCAGGAGCTTTAGTTAGTCGTCTATCAAACTTCATCTTTCTCAATCTTTGCACGTCATCCCATCTCCCCTGCTCTGCATATATATCAGACATGATTACAAACGGAGTTGGGCACCATGGTTCCAACTCTGAGATCTCTCTAACCATGACTTCGCCGAGTTCGGCATTAGAGTGGCTCCTGCATGCGCCGAGTAGAGAGGAGTACATGGAATTAGAAGGCATGGGGACTTTTTGTAGTAGGTACCAAGCTTCTTCAAGCTTCCCGGCTCGGCTCAAGAGATCGATCATGCAACCATAGTGCTCTGCTGTGAGATTTATTTTATAGTCTCTACTCATCATCTCAAGTGTTTCATGCGCTTTCTCAATCTGGCCAGTGTGACTACATGCTGATAGAACGCTGAGAAACGTAGCTGAATTCGGAATCACTCTTTGTCTTCGCATCATTTCGAAGATCTCAAGTGCAAGTTCATGTTCCCCGTTCCTGCCATGACCGGAAATCATCGCATTCCATAATGCCGGATCACCTGATTTCTTGTCGATCTGGTAAAAAATACGGCGAGCGTGACGGGAACATCCACATGACATGTACATATGAATTACTGCAGCCTGAAAGAACTCGTCCTTGAAGCATTCTCCAGTTTTAAGAACATGGCAGTGGATTTCTTTTCCATGTTGGAGGTCTGAAATGGATGAACAAGCTTGTAGAAGGCTTGTCAGAATTTTTAAAGTAGGAGCAGTAGTTCCTGCTGACTGCATCTCTCCGAAGAGCTTAAAGGCTTCAACTCCATTTCCTGATTGCGAAAAGGCACTAATCATCAGATTCCATGTCACCGCGTCTGGCCTCGGGCCTTCTGATCTTAGTTTGTTAAACAATTCGACAGCAGGATCAAGGAAACCGTGGGATAATAACCCTGATATCATGGCATTCCAGCTTACAATGTTCCTGTTCTTCATTCCTGAAAAAATCCGATAACCACAACACCAAGAGCCACACTTGGAGTACATGTGAATAAGTGTTGTTCCTACCATCACCTCGGAATCCAATTCACATTTCAGGATGTAGCAATGTATCTGCTTGCCAAGCATCAGATCGGAGAGCTCTGAGCACGCCGAGAGAACAGAGAGCAATGTCGACGAACTTGGTCGCTCTCCTGTAGAAATAGTCATCTCCCTGAACACATCCAAAGCAAGTAGGGAAGACCCATCTTTCAAGAACCCAGAAATCATGGCATTGTAGGTTACAACCTTCCTTTTGCCAAACAACTCGAACACTCTCTGAGCCATATTCAGCTGGGCACAATTCGAGTACATGGTCACCAGAGCCGTCGCGACATAAGCATCCAATTCAAACCCCATCCTAATCGAAAATCCATGCAACTGAGAGCCTTGCGCCATCGTTCCACAAGCCGGCAGTGCGCTTGCTACAGTAACAGAATTTGGGCAAAGCCCTTCCATCACAAGCTGTCTGAAGGCATATAGAGATTCTTGGAAATTGCCACACTGGGAGAAGCCCGAAATGATGGAGTTATAAGACGCAATACATGGGCTGGATATTGTTTCAAACACCTTGAGAGCATCACCAAATAGGTGGAGCTTCATGTAGGTGGCCGTGAGAGATGTGGCAGTGTAGATATCGGCTTCGAAGCCGGTTTTGACGACATGGGTGTGGATTTGCTGGGTTTGTGGAATGGATCGGAGGTTCTTGCATGCTTTGAGAAGGGTTGGGAAGGTGGGATCGTTGGGTTGGAGAGAGGAGGTGTGGGCTTGGCCATAGACGGCGATGGCTCTTGCATACTGACCGTTGGAGACAAGTTTTCGAACGTTTGACTTCATTATTTGGTCGGTTTGAAGTTCCGGCGGGAGGAAAAGGAGCTCGTCCTTTCTCGAGTTACTTTCCCTCCAATCTATTTCTCTATTTTCCATCAGGAATTAAGCTTGAAATATTGAATCTTATACATAGAAAATAAATAAACAAATAAAATAAAATGGAGGACTTTTCATTGATCCCCCTAACAAAATTTGAATCGTGCGCATAGTCTTGAAAATCTTATTTTTCTCTCTAATCTATATATACGAAATTTTTCCTTACAATATGGGTTGGGCACATAAACATGGCTTTCGACCAGGCCACAGGCCATGCTTAGATTTCAAGCACATTAAGGGCTTGTTTGGTATGGAAATAGGGGGGAAATAACTCTTTATTTTCATACTTATTCCCAACACATATTTTGCTATTTCAGTTAATCATTATCCATTTATTCTCATTCCATTTACGATTATCATTCTAATTTTTCTTATTTCAAGTAATCATTATTATTTTATTCATATTTTTTTTAACCTAAACTCTCTTATGTAAGGCGTAAAGAGAAGTTTAACTGTTGTTGATATTTGATAGGTCCAAATATAAATTAACTAGGTGGGCCCCCTGCCACATGGCAGGGTAACCATCAGGTTAATGGGTGATTCGTTCGGTTATAAAAACCGAATTTGATTAATAGATTAGTATGAATATTAGATAAGATTGATTATATTAGATTAGTATACTATAACTATAGAATATATATAACTGTATGAATTAAATTAATATTATAATGAGCGGTTATGCATAACCGTTTTTGCTCTTTATAAGGTTGATTTACTTTTGAGAAATTTCCATAAAAAGGACGGGCAGACCAAGTCGGGCAAGCGGTAGATTTGGTTGGGCCTGACTCAGGGCCTCAGGCCGGCCTAATTATGCTTCAAGGCTCCACGCGCGCCAAGTCAGGCTGATGGGCCAGCTTTTATTTGCAAACGGAAATCTCGGCGCAAAACTCCCAACTTTCTCAAAACCTTCAATTTGCATTGAAAAAAAAAAACGTACAACATAATTCACGAACAAGTACTTGCTTCAAAAGCCTTAACCACATCTCCAAAGAAAACTTGAATCTTTCAGTAGGAAAATTTCATCCATTTTGGACAACACACAGCAGCCTTCTGATGCAAAACTATCTGCAGGTGCCAATTCATTCATACTCATCACCAAAATTGTTTCATCTATTCGTCATTTCCTTCATGGCAGACTCGAAATACTTGTCGAAATGATCAGGAGGTTCGTAGATGAAGCAGGAGATCACATCCCTGAGCGTAACGACGCCGATGACTTCAGAATCATCGCCCTCCACGACATAAACACGGTGAGCTGATCTGGATGCCAGGCTCTCTATCACGCTACCCAGGCTATCATCCAGTTTGCATGTCATTGGTGGTGCTACTACATTCATGTCCTCTGGTACCAGATCACTGCTAGCAATTGTCCTCATAAAATTTATCACAGTTATCTCCCTGTAAGAAAATAGACTTCAGCATGGTTGATTTTAAAAGTTTGAATCAAAAACTACATGAGCTTTTCTTATAGCAAAGCTACCTCAAATTGGAGAAGAGGCCAGGCCGGAGCAACAGGAATCTAATGTCGCGTATGCTAACACTGCCTACGATCTTTCTGTTGTCGCTGTCCATGACCAGAAGGCCACATATTTGGTTGTCTTTCATGCGTTTGAATGCTTCCAGGATCAGCTCATCACTCTTTATGCTAATTACCTGACAAACAACTAGCAGACTCTAATAAGAATTCACTGCCGTGTTCTTGGAATACAAATTCGCAAATTTAAGCAAAAAAGAGCTCACAGATAAACAGAAATCTATTGTAAGTTTATCTCCGTAGTGAGTGATGGATTGACCTCATTATATGTCATAAAAGGAAGTCCAAAATCCGATAGAGGATGTAAAGCGACGCGATCAAACCACTCGCTGCCCTTGCATTGCTTGAGACCTTGCACAACTGCTAATTGTGTTATAAAATTCTTGATAAGCGGCTTCCCGACTTCAATCACTGGGACATTTCTCAATCGATATTTCGACAGTAACAACAGCACAGTGAGCATAGAACTATCCATTTCAACAGGGAGGAATGGAGCCCAAAAGTATGATTTGACGATTGATCCTACCTGAAATCAAGACACAATTCAGCAATGAAAAATTTCTGTTTGCAGTACGTGGAATTCAATATGATCAGGTATTACGCAATGAAATGTAACATCTGAACTTCTTACTGTTGCTGACTTGAAGGGTTCTTCCTGAGGGACCCTATAGGAGTCCTCTCCTAAACCATCAGCAGCAGTTGAAGCATTCGCATCGCCTTCTTGTGCGGCGCCCAATCCACCAGCCACTGTTGCACCAACAGCAGCAATGACAAGGCCAGCAACTGCAAGAGGGCCAGTTGCACCCATGGTCACTGCTCCAACTCCCAGAGCACCAAGAGCACCAGCTCCCACGCCGGCAGCCGTGGTTGATCCCGCCGCCGACAGAGCCTCAGCAGCAACCTCTGCATTCTCTAACACCCAGAATATAATGGCAGAGTAATCTATAATCCCCAGGTATTTTTCTCTCCAGTCCATATCAGTCCCCACTTCTGGATTTTTCACGGGAGCAGCCATTATATTATGCTCAGATAGAATGCGAACTGCCTCAACAACAGATGTGTTTGCTGGGATTTCTATAACTGAACACAAAGGAGAAAACTAGTCATGAATCAAAACAAACAAGATAAAAATACACACAGAGATCGATGTACCTTGGCCTCCAGGAACTTGTGGGAAGGATGACACTGGGATCTTTGCCAATGCGGATGTCAAGAACTCTTGTAATGAAAATGGAAGCTTTTTCTTTGATTGGATAGCCTCAAAATAAGCATCACAATTTGGAATTCTCGATTGTGGTCTTTCTTCTTGAGCCATCTTTAGTAGTAGCAATTAAAATTATATCGCCGATGAGATCAGATCGACTGCAAAAAAGCAATCATGCATGGGATCCATCAAATTTACAAGATTGATGAGTTGACATTAGAAATATAGACAAGCATATCTCAATGGATTATACCCAACAGCTTAATGAGGATTTACTAAGAAAAGTCTTAGAAAGAATAAGCTTTCAATCAAAAATCCAAAGTTCATGGAACATCAATGAGAACTGAATTCATTATACCAGATCACATGAACACCTTTCACATCCTCAATTTGCCTTGAAATCGCAGTAGCAATCTTTCAAACATATCGACGTCAATGTAATTAAAGAGAGAGATTGGAAAACTAAAGCTGATGGATCATAGAGCAAACCAAATAAATTTAAGTTTGTATTTCTTCCGCAATATTTTTTCCAAGAGTTGAGTGCAATTCATTGGTAGGTTTTCAATCTCTTCTTGCCACGTGTATGACACGGAGTATACGTGGCAACAGCTCATACACGTGGCAACAGTATATGGGTGCCTTGAGATGGAGTAAGAAGCTGCTGGATGAAAGGATCCGTTAAAAGCGTGAAAATACGATGGGCAACCCGTTTTCTTCGGCTCGTCCAACATAAAGGGACAAATTTGGCCGGCCCAATAAGAATACGAGTAATGTTTTGTGTACATGAACATGTGGCATATGTAATGCACATGTCACCGATAGACTACCGATTTGTCCATGTAGTTCATCGGTAGTGATCTACCGATGGACTATATCAATGAATCGGTAGTGGACTACCAATTGAATTATATAGGTAGTGGACTACCGATTGAATTATATCAGTAGTGAGGTATCGATTGGTTGATAGAGTCCATCGGTATCTCACTACCGATGGACGAGATGAATAATTCAATCGATAGTCTAGTCCATTGGTAGTGGTCTATCAATGGAATATATAAAAGAATCGGTAGTCCACTACCGATTCGAGCATGTGTAATGCACATATGACGTCAGCATGTATACCAATCAACGTCCGAAGAATACAAAGATGCCTTTCTTCGCAAAACTCACCCAAGAAACAAAATTTTATCTTCTTGAACTGCACCTGCACATAAACATCTTCATGCAAAACAACGTACCAATGTTTCTACCTTCCTTAAGTTGTAAAAATTCAAAAACAAATAAAAAAGAAAAAAAAAGTAGTGATCCGACATCAATTACATCAGTTGATGCTCTCCCTGTTTTTCCACAGGAGATGCACTCTTAGAGCTTGGAAAGGCCAATGGAGGCTGAAGAAACATCATGCTCCCCTGAGGAGGGTTCGAGCTCGCCGGAGTGGTCCTCGTCAAGTAGCTCGACGCGCAGCCGCTGGCTGCAGCCTGCCCTGCCGCGGCGTAGGGCGCCATTGACCCAACGTACTCCCCCCATTTGGCGCCATGGCTCGAACCCTCTCGACCACCACCCTGTGTTCCCTGACCACCCACATACGAGGTTATCGCCGCCGCCAGCGCCGACTGGAAGCTCGGGTCCGACGTGATGGCCTTCGCGATCGTGTCCGTCAGCGCGTGCTGCGACGTCGGAGCTGCAGCATGGACTTGGCTGGTGGCCTTCTCCAAGTAAGACTGGTACAGAGACTCCTGAGCTTGCCTGCCGGCTAGGCTGGTTAAGGAGCCCAACGGGCTCTTGGTATATGGCTGAGATCCATAGTTTAGGTAGCCATTGCTCCAGGATGAGGGAATGGTGTGGGACTCTGAGCCAGAGAAGTTGAAGCTCGAGGAGGAGTACCTCGGCGTGGCGGCGGCGCCGGAGAAGCTGGAAGGGAACCTATTGAATTGGGAGGGTTGGGTGGTGGATGATGGTGGTGCAGTCAGGTCTAGTGTGATGGTTGGGTAGGCAGGGGAGGTGGAGATTGAAGGGCTTGGCAGGTAGAACTGCCTCGGTCTCGAGCTATCGGGCAAGTTGAAGTTTAGGCCGTGGAGGCCGGCGTTGGTGCCGCCGGAGGCCATGTTGATGGCGGAGGTGGAGGAGGAGGAGGGCGATCCGATGGCCGGCCTGGATGCGTATGAGCCGGACATGAGCATGGAGGCGGCGGCCGAGGTGGTTGAGGCCATGGCAGTGGCTGAGATTGGAAGAGGGTGGTTGTGATTGCCTTCATAGGTGGTGATCAGTATAGACATATCTTCTGCACATCGCTGAACCTGAAAATATTTGCAAGGAAAACAAAACTATATAAACGTTCATATATACGCATGAAAAAGTTCATAATATTAATTGTTCTTGAATGATCTGGGAAATAAGAAAAATTATATACCTGCTTTCTAACTGGGCATGCAGGTGCTACAGTGCAGCGATAGTATGCTCGAGGGCATGGATTTCCTTTGGCGATCTTCTGCCCATATTTCCTCCATTGACAGCCATCATTCATCTGAAGAACATTATATATTTAACATGATGAATTCATCATCAAGCTTAACTTTTTACAGATCAAGGTATATATGTATAGAAAGAAACACCCACCGTGGGGGAATCGCATCGGGCTCGAACAGAAACCCTGGCTTTCTTGACGTGGGTCTGTTGAGATATATCATCATCAGCAGCAGCAGCAGCTCTGATGTTCTTGAGCATCTTGTTTGGTGGCCATTGCTCGCTGGCTTCTTCCTCCTTGGTCTCTTCGAAGCTATTCTCCGGGCTCATTTTAACGACAGGTTGTTCGCTGTTGCCACTGCCAGATCCCTCAAATTTGCAGTCCAATCCAAGAGTCAGGCCTTCTTCGATCCCATGATCAGTACTCTCTTTAATTTTGCCTGTGTTCACCTTGATCTCTTCCTTCTTGTGCCCACTAGCACTTGTTCCAAGGCTGAGGGAGACGAGTTCATGTTCTTCCACATCTATGGGAATAGGCGAAGGTTTTGCCAGTTTCTTTGCTTGCTCTTGTTGAGCAACTTCGTAGTACTGCATTTCCAGTGATCGGTAGTCGTTTGCGATTCTTCCTAAGATCATCTTCAACCTTTCATTCTCTTCTCTCACCTCTCCCATCTCTGCCTTAGTGTACTCAAGCTGATCCTCCTGCAAACACACAAATTCAACAATATTACCAAAAGATATCGAAAAATTTATGGTTAGCCAAATATAATTAATAGCTGATCCTGACTTACAGTAGATGATTCTTTGGCACTCGACGAAGATGGTCTCGGGGATGTTTCCATCGATGATTTTTCGCCTGTGATTATGCTGCTTAGAACCTGTTATATACGCATAATTTGAGTCAGAACTCTAGAAATGGATATATAGGTGATCGATATGCTCATTAGAAGCTCTCTTTTTTTCTTTCTTTTTTTATCTTTTTGTTTGAGTAGATAAGCCTCTTAATTAGAATTCTTGTTCATATATTCTTCATTAATTGCAGTGTGTGCACCAAGTAGTAAGGATATGGAAGATGACCGTGGGACCCATGGAAGCATGGAAAGTTAGGATTTTTACAGCAATTAATTTGAGTGGTTACAAGCTCCCATGTAATTTGATAATTAATTCTTATTTGTAATATATATATGGATTCTCATCCTCGATCTGGTTCAAAACCCTAATCTTTAGGAAAGTAATTAAACAAGAGTTCAAACATATTTTATCTTCTTCACAAGATTCATCTTGATCGATTACATGACTCCAAGTTCTTATAAGATAAGAATCAATCCATGTGCAGCTAGTTATGCGATCATAGTTTATGATATACCATTCATCATTAGATCAGATTAGCTGCATATCCTAAACATTAGTTAAAGCCATCAATCACATGGTTTAGAAGCTAATTTACAAGTTTTAGGTAATTAATTGTCAACATAGAGGTACTTGTTTATGTGTGCTCAAAACTCGATGAAACCATGCATGAAGCATCCCCCCAAAACCTTATCCATGCCTTCTTCTTGAATTAAGCTTTAGTTTAATGGCACAGCTAATAATAATTATTATTCATGGCACTGTTACTGTAATTAATATTATGTATGTATATATGTACGTACCTGTGAATTTTTTCGGCTAAGAGAAGGCGACGAGGATTCTCCATCATGAATTGGTATTTCAATTTTAAACTGCACATATTATGCAATTATCAGAAGATATTCTCAACAAAATAAGACGGAAACCACATAAAAAAGTATCAAATCCGAGGCTGACAGGCCCTTGGAAAAATTCTCAAAGAAGTTGATTGCTTGCAGAAAACACCAATTTGTTTCATAGATATTTTGACTTCAATTCAATTACAATCTTTATGCTTGAGGCCAATATATTTTGTTCTTGGATGGCATATATATCAGCTTAATTCCAAAAAAACTTGAAAATGTTATCTTCTGACCGATATATAGCCGAGTTCATGAATTATCAAAGAAAACTGAAGCAGAGGGGTGAAAGAAAGAGAAGATAGCTAGGTAGGTGGCAAACCTTTGAAGCTTCTCCTTCATCATCACCAGCAGACTCATGAGCCCTGATCTCCTCTTCCTTAACAACAAGAGGCTTCTTTATCCCCAGCTCCATTGATGGCTCCAGGCTTTAGCCTCTCTCTTCTCTATAGCTCTCTCTCGCACACCTCCCTCTCTAAGAAACTTGGATCTCTAGCTGGCTAACTTTACTGCTTTGGCTTTTCGATCATTTGTTTAGCGTCTTGTTATAAAGAATAGCCTGAGGTTTTTGACTCCTTTATAGAAATCCAAATCCAAGTGCTCACCTGTAGTCTTATCTTAATTAGGCCTATGTATCACAAATGTCAACAGCCGAAGCCTACTCTAAGAAGTCATAGAAAATGAAGCATCGACTACTCCTCAACGTGTGAGACATGCTGTCTGTATGACAAGAGGAGGTCTTCTAGCCGCACTCTCCGCCACCTCCATTTGAACTTTCCTCCCTGATCCCTAGCTACAATTGCTTTCCTACGTACTACTCACTACCATATGTCAAGACTTATTAATAATCACATGGCCTACTCGATCGGCCCCGGCCTCCACCGGTCAAACCATAATACGCCATCGCCGGATTCCGGTGGTTGGGTTGGGTCCTCCATAATTCCCAGGTGCCAATGAGTTCATGCAAATTAATTCTCTTACATGACCATATATATCGTCAATTTTACTGTAATTTTTCTCGGTCGTGTGCCTATTTCGTGTGTTTTTGGCTCATAGTTTAGCCCGTAAATTCTAAGTTCTATTGATATGTTAACAAATATATATTAAGCAGCTGATGACGAGGGGATGGATAAATAGATCCTGGCTTGTGTAATAAGCATATACCTTCCGTGCATGATTCACCTTAGACCGAGTTCATATGTAAATATATATATAAACTCATTCCTTCCTATCAGCTTAGATTTTTGAGTTGAGCAATTAGAATCAGCAATTCCTTAGTATGAAACGGCCGAATTTATAATTCTTACAAGGAGGATGCATGCTAACTACCTCTACACGCATTCAGCACGTAACTGCAGATATAAACATGTATGCATATATATGCATACGTTTCAAAGAAGAACAAGTTTTTGGAATCATCAAATAGCGCTGAGAAAAATAGTAGTCAACTGGTGGTGGCCCTGGTGGGACATATATATCTAATTAGTTGAAATAGTTTGATGGTAACGTAGCATGATCCAAGATCGGAGGTCTCTTCTCCGAGAGGAAGCGTTGAATCTCTTCAAATATTATAACCCAAAGTATACATAAGCAACGAAGACTGTGCCAAGCGAAGCAATAGAATAATTAGGATTTAGGAGATGATATCTCCACAACTTCCTCACGAAAGCTTAAAGAAATGGCGACGGTGGGGTCCTCGAGACTCCGACCACCGGTTTCCGGTGAGCCGACGGGTGTTGGAGAGGGACACTTAGCTTATAATAATATTATAATTAGGGTTTTCTAGTCTAAACCCAATTGTTTTAAGATCCCAAAGCGTTGAAACTGGTGATTGGCCAGCTCAAGTGGAGATTCCAGTCAACTTCCATGGTGTCAGCTGATTGAGTTCTTCAAACCATCCGAAAAAAAGACCTCACCTTCCACTAAATTAATCCTATTAAAAATTTGAGAAATGATGGAATGCACGCCCATTTCTAAGCACTTTAGGTGGCCGCCCAATGGCGTTGATGTGGCTTAGCTGAACCAAATTAGCTAATATGTAGTCCACTAAAAGACGTTTATCTTATTGTTATTTTAAAAAAAAATCTTCCACAAAACTTTATCATGTGAATTTGACATGAATTTAAATAAAAATGATAGAAAAAACCAATTACATGGGCTCCATCTAAGCTGATGTGGCTTGCCACATCAGGTGTGCATAATACACACCCATAACGATGGGTGTTCATGTATCAGACCTCTAAAAATTTTCCCCTGTTTCATTAAAATAATAATAGAAGCTTAGCTTTTACATCCCGTTTGGTTGGGGGGTTAAGATGGGGTTAAAAGGATTATTTTGTTCTTATCCTCAAACGTCATGAGTTAAACTTTGAGGGTTAAGAAGGTCTCTCTCATTTGAGGTTAAAAGTTTAAGAGGGAGTTTAACATTAGAATATTAATTCGTATTAGGTAATGAACGCGGTCAGGACGCCGCGTTTTGCGCCAAGACTTTTACCAAACCAGATATTGGTAGAGGCACCGCAAGATGGGACCTTTTGATGGGACATCCTCGTTGGATGCGGCCCATTTGGATTTGAGGCTGGGATGAGATGGGGATTGGACGGGTAAGAATGTGTGTGTGGTTCGAGAGTCCAAGGGGTTTTGGTAAAATCCAAGGTTTGACGGGTTTGATAAGATAAGTTGGATATATAATCTTCACACGTTGTACTATTTTATATCGTATTATTATCATGTCTTACGCAACCTTCAAGCAATGCTTATCTTTGGCCGTACTGGTCTCGTACTAATAATAAGGGGATAAAGATGATAAAAACCATGTCATGAGAGAAAGAGAGATGCACCATTGGGATTAATCTTGCATACAGACAAAAGATTAGACGTTGCTAAACTTTATTATACTGTATATTAATATAAAGTCATCATTTTGTAACAGCTCTGATGTCATGTTAGTGCTCTAGCTTATTCATGACACGTGTTTTGGTATGATTCGTGCTATTCTAGCAACTAAAGTCGAAAGCTTATGACTTATTGGAGTTGGGGTAGGGGTGAGTTAATATATACTTGTTAGTCATACAATTAAGCCACGATCATGAGGATGATTGATTTCGATGATGATAATTGTGTAAATAGGATGAAATAATCACAAAATCATCTTTCTACTTTCCCCATCGGTGGACATATTTTTTGCGCAGACAACATATATAATTAATACAATTTACAAAACTCTACACGCAGAATATAGGTAATTGTGAAGAGCTAAGGACCTTTGTTTTTTTAAGTTCCTGTTTGGATTAGAAAAAATGGGGTTAAAAAATAGGGATATGAAAAAATAAAGTGATGATGATAGGTGAAATGAGCATAAAATAGTAATTGTTACTTTTGATGTTCGGGGATAGGAATGGAGATAAGGGGGATTATTCCGATACCAAACAAGAGGTTAAAGTCTTCGGACAATATCCGTCCAAATAATACAAAATAATATCCTGGAGAGTCCTTGAGAGGACATGTGATGTATGAGAGGTCAAAAAAATGCTACTGTTAATGAACTATCATACTGTATATCACCAATTAGATATAAATATGTGGATGTTGAAATGGTCATCCAAAATTTGAAAAATTGAGCAATATTTTAAAAATCACGTTGTTTACTTAATAATATATAGTTCTTCCCTCTTTCATGATGCTATACATGGAGAAAACAATGGACCAAAGATGGTCCGAATTGCTTCTTTAATTTCATCCTTCTTCCTAGCTCTTCACATGAGGAGTCCAGATCATTTATTCATGCAAACCATTGACTCCAAACATTTACAATGTATATTCTGGAATTTAATTTATGGACCTATACTTTTCTTACCTAATGTTGCATGATTTATTTATAGAAATCTCGATCAACACTCCACCAATTCATATCAGTATCATAATCTTTTATCTATTCTACAAATGCTAACAACTCCATGTAGACTAAACATGCATGTAACGAGAGATAGCTGTGATCGATATCCTTCAACAAAAAGCAAAAAACAAAAAACTAAGTGAAATCCGCAGACATTGCGAGATCGTGATAATATATATAATATACACACACTGTTGAATATTTCCCAGCTATTACGGCACATTAAATTACCATTACTGCCTCGATGTTACGTAAGGCAAATTAATGGTGCATACTTGTTAGATTCTTCCCTATTTTTTCCTTCTCTTTGTCTAAACGTACAGCCTAGGATGGCAATGGGGTGGATATGAATCCGCGCCCGTTCATATATAATATATTATAATATATTTATTTTAATTATTTGTTGTCATATATATAATAATTATAAAGTGAGGTTTTATCACGTGGCATCTGAATTATGACGTGATATCTGAGCCATATATATCTGATACACACATGACGAAGAGGGGGGAGAGGGAGGGAGAGAAGGGTAGTTACCGGGTGGTTATGAGAGAGAGAGAGGAGAGTAATTGGGGGTGATGGTTATGCGTGTCAGGTGGCACGGAGGGTCCACCTAGTAGATTATAATGGCATGTATGATCTATATACATATGTGATTTATGTGACACTTAGGTAGAAAGTAATATGCTGATTGTTAATATCTGATGCAACTGGATTAAAGATATGCAGGTGGAGGTCTCAGGAAGTTAATGTGTGGTGGGGAAACTTATATGCCGTATTATACTAAGTTAGAAGGCGTCGTACTAGACATGAGATAACTATTTTGTTCTTATCTCTTATTGTGTTGCTTTCATTTTATGATCTAAGTTTAAATTTGTACTGAATTTAGTTCATATTACAGTTGTTTGCATGAACAAAATATAAGAAATCAATAATTTTTTCTATGTGATCATATATGTATATAAAATGAATTATGTTCGTGTTTTAAGTCTACTTTTTAACTATTAATACCTATTTAAAAAAAATTAAAAAAATCTTGTAACGAAGCGAGATGAGACGGGGTGAGGCGAGGTGGGGTGGGAAAGGGTTGTGATATTTATAAATG
Organism: Narthecium ossifragum; assembly: GCA_963920575.1. Lineage (NCBI taxonomy): Eukaryota > Viridiplantae > Streptophyta > Magnoliopsida > Dioscoreales > Nartheciaceae > Narthecium > Narthecium ossifragum. The sequence continues at coordinate 27,051,650 of OY986968.1, forward strand.
AGATGAGGATGGGACAAGGAAACTACCCCGCAATGGGTTGTGGGGTGGGCTTGGATTAACTTTTCTCCTAACGGGGTGTGACCGGGTTTGGAAAAACCCGCTCCATATGATATGGATTCCCAGTTAATAATCATTCTTATAAGAGGCAGCATGTTGTATAACTTTGCATTAACGGTGGAAATGCGTCCAATCCAAAGGTGAAGAATCACCCCAACATGTAACTGAAAAACCCATGTACCAAAAAACGTTATTCATGCCGCCCAGATCCGTTCGTGAAACATGAATTTTTCAGTTAAAAACCGTGCGAGGGAACGGGTACACGGCCTAGTATTATATAATGCACTAGTTTGCCCCCCTACCACCTGGTAGGGTAACCATTCACTCTCCCCACCTCCCCTATTAACTCCTCACTAACCCCCTTTCTCCCCCCACTAACTTCCCACCTCTTCCACTAACTCCCCCTCCACGTAGGCTCCACCTAGGATAATCCATGTCACGTATGACGCCAGCTAGGACAACCAAAGGTTAACTTATAACTATCCTACTATATAAGGATGATTACGATACCATATCTATTTTTTTATTCAATTTTATTCTATATATAAATCGTGATAATGCATGTTCTTTCTATGCCGTTGAGAGGTAAATGATTAAACCTTTTTAAGAAATCTTTTTGATCGGAATATGTACCAACTTGTAGAATTGAAATCATATATAATACTAATTAAGTAAGGAGATTAGCTCAGCAAATTGAAGGGATTGGTGGATGCATGGGTTAAGGAAAGGAGGAGTCTGTCTTACCTGCTAACTCATAAACTAATCAAATAAATTAAGATAAGGATTAATTAATCAAAAGAGTGAAAGAAGCAGTCATTGTGTCCGCGTAGACCTGGACCTAATTAATTAAAGAAGATGGCTTATATAAAATGCCAAGACTCAAGAGTACGTAGTTTTCAATTCTTCTTTCAAACAAGGGAGATCCACTTGGAGAACAGCGAAGACTATATCATTTGTTGACCTCTTTGAAGATATTTATTTGAACTATAGGTGTTTGATGCTTCCAAGGCACTTATAGTTTTCTCAATAGTCTGACATGCAAGCATGTGTTTCTCTTATTGATCCCTTCTAGTTAATATATGTGTCATTTATATACGTTTATCTTTCGTTTTCCATGGATTATAGTAATATGGTCTATAGATTTTTCCAAATAAAATCAAGGACTTTTTTTTAGCCTTTTGTCTATATGGACAAAACGATAGAGTTGAAGCTATATAATAAGGTTAATTATATAAAACCCCTGAAAAGATTCCTAATATCACAAGCCCCCGTACATTTCTGACAATATCGTAAGCCCCCCGGAACATTAACCACCACCACCCAAAAAATAAAAAATAAAAAAAATAATTTAATGTAAATATGGATAAAGTTACTAAACTACCCCTAACTATAATGGGTAGATCTATGTATTTATTAAACTTCAATTCTATTGTATGCCACATTTGTTATTTCATAAATTAATCATGCATCTTTACCACAATTAAGTCTCTAAATTCAATCAAGGGGTTTTATATGAAAAAATTCTACTTTTCCAAGGGTTTCTGTGATATTGTCAGAATGGTTATTAGTGGTATGAGAAACACTCAACCATGGCAACTGATGAGACGAGAAAAGTACATAATTTAATCTTTTAATTTATCTTTGTTAATCTCCGAGTAAAGTATTATTAATAATTGTTACGATATTTCATGTACAAAAGCCTACAAAGAGAATTGCATCGATTCTGGACCTAAAAGAAGTCAATTAGGAACAAAAATCATGACAAGAGAACAAGACACATGAACAAAAATCCATCTTCATGCCCAAAAAGATCATCTTTATTGTAACCCAGAAAAAAAAAGATCAATATTCTGACAGCAACCCTAGGATGCGTTTGGTTGCATGACGGGAGAGGTAGAGGGAGAGGGAGTGGGAGAGGGAGAGGAGTGGAGAGGAATGGGATTGCCATCGTTTGTGTTTGGTATGACAATGGGAGTGGGAGAGGGAAAGACGTTGTTTGTGTTTGGTATGACCAAATTAAGATGGGAAAGTGCAGGAATGATATTGAAGTTACTAATATACCCCTAAATCTGATGGCTATAATTAGATCTTTTAAAAGATACATAATTTTTAAAAGTGGTATTTTAGTACTTTTCTTTGCGTTGACCAAAACGGGGGGAAAGGAAACAGGATTCCTTCCAATTTCGGGAGGAATTCGGTTTCCTTCCGTCATTGGAGAGCTCGGGAGAGGGAGTCACCTCTCCCGCGCTTAAATGCCAACCAAACGTGACGGAGGGAATTGTGACTCCCTCTCCCACTCCCTCTCCCATGGTCAAAGGGGTAACCAAACACAGCCCTAGTGATTGACTAAAAGGCTCTGAAGACAGAATGGGAACAACAAAGCTAATGTTTGGAAGCAGCTCAGTAAAGTCAAATATAAATGGAAGGAAATCTTGCCAACTAAGAGAGGCCTATGGGGGGATCTACTCATTGGACGGCGTCATGCGAAGCAGCAGATGAATTCCGGAAAGGTTTGAAGTAGCACACCAGGGGTTGGAAGCGCAATTAACCTTTTGCATGATAACTGGTTAGACTGCGGAGTCTTGGTTGGTTCTCCTATGCCATTTAACTGTAATAATCAATTATATTCAGCAATGGTAAGGGATCTGCAACATGGTGAAGCCCGGAATCATGATCGCGTAGTAGAGTTTGGCCATGAATCTTTAATGGAGGAAATCCTCAATGTTTTGATTAGAATAGGGGAGCCAGGGGATGCATGCTGCTGGACCTTGATCAACAGGGCTGGGACAATCACAACTGCTTCGGCTTATGCTTCCTTGATCAACAAGAAGATTAGCAGTTCGAGATTCGATGAGATGGGGGTATGGAGAAATTGTTGGGAAAATCCCTCCTCATGAGGCTGGCAGCGACTTCAACGGAGAACAAAGTGATGTTGCTGTTCTTGGGTTCGTTCTGGAGCTTGGATCGATCCAAGGTCATGTTGGATCGATCCAAAGTGAGTCTGAATCGATCCAGACTTGTATGGATCGATACGAACGTTCTTTCCAGAGACGTATTTGCAGTCTGGTAAAGTGGATCGATCCAACCCACCTTGGATCGATCCAAACCCAAAGCTGGATCGATCCAAATCAACAGTGGATCGATCCCAGACCAGTTAACAGAGAACTGGTTTGGGCGACGCATAGTTGGATCGATCCAATGCATCTTTGGATCGATCCGAAAACGGCGAGATGGAAAACTGGTTTTGATCTAACGGCTTAAATCAATCCGATTGAGGCTATTTAAGGTCAGGATACATGTTAGGGTTTATGGAGAGAGATTAGAACGTGGGTTCTCATCTTGGAGGCCTAGAGAGAGGTCTTAGGGCTTGAGAGAAAGCAAGAGGGCTTAAGAGAAAGCAAAAGAGATAGAGAGAGATCTGTAAGTACGTGAGAACGTACTGGAAGGGAAGAGAGAAGATCTGTGTGAGAGTTGAGAGAGTGAGTCTTGTAAATCTCCTCATATAGTGAAGATCTTCTTCCCGTGGTTTATCCTTCGCGGTGATTTGTCGGGAGGTTTTCCACGTTAAATTCTGGTGTCTCTCCTCCTAGTTATTTCTTTTGGTGCTTTCCCATATTGGTTGAATCCCCACCGAAATTCCTAACAAGTGGTATCAGGAGCTAGGTTCATTGGTCCAACAGTTTGTGATGGCGGGGAAGGCCTCAGATTCTCGTTTCGGGATTGAGCGATTCGATGGGAAAAGCAACTTCGGCTTATGGCAGCAGCGGGTGAAGGATATCCTGGTGCAGTAGGGTCTCTACAAGGCCCTGAAGGGAAAGAAGCTCGAGGCTATGAAGGACGACGACTGGGAGGAGATCGAGATGAAGGCGGTGAGCACCATCAGGCTCTGCCTAGCGGATGAGGTTATGTACAACGTCATCAATGAGGACAAGGCTGCAGGGTTATGGTCAAGGTTAGAAAGTTTATTCATGACTAAATCTCTGACGAATAAACTGTTTCTGAAACAACAGTTGTACACCTTGAGGATGAAGGAAGGTTCAGATCTGATAGAGCACCTGAACACCTTCAATAGGATCATCACCCAATTGCTGAGCGTGGAGGTTACAGTGGATGATGAAGACAAGGCCCTCCTCCTTTTGGCGTCTCTTCCACCTTCCTACGAGCACATGGTAACGACATTACTCTATGGGAAGGAGCCCCTAGAGACAGAGGAAGTCACGGCGGCTCTGCTCTCCAATGCCTTGAGAAAGAGGTCGACAGATGAGCCTATCTCAGAGGTAAATTTGATAGAAAGGAAAGGGAAGGATGGCAAGATCAGAGGAAAGACAGTTACTTGCTACTATTGCGGGAAGGAAGGCCACATCAAGCGGCGATGTAGGAAGTACAAGGATGATCTTGCTAATGGGAAGGTCAAGGAGGATGATGAGAAGAACAGCAATGTAGTGACACTCGACAGCGACGTGTGTGTCATTACGGGGGAGCTTTCGTACTAGAGGTACGATGGGGGTTCCGATCGATCGAAGCTATCGGAAAGGCCGAGTCATGCGGTATGATGGCTCGTATGGTGGCACGACAGAGTGTATGAAGGTCCGAGTCTTGATTGCGACATCAAGAGTTTGATGGGGTCGATGGATTCTTCAAGAGTCATGAGGCGCAATGACTTGAAGAAGCGCATCACAAGGAGAGTGCGAAGTCCGAGCTAGCAAGAGCTCGATGGGGTTATGTTTCTCATGAGTCAGGAGGGGGAGTTTTTTGGGAAAATCCCTCCTCATGAGGCTGGCAGCAACTTCAACGGAGAACAAAGTGATGTTGCTATTCTTGGGCTCGTTCTGGACCTTGGATCGATCCAAGGTCATGTTGGATCGATCCAAAGTGAGTCTAGATCGATCCAGACTTGTATGGATCGATACGAACGTTCTTTCCAGAGACGTATTTGCAGTCTGGTAAAGTGGATCGATCCAACCCACCTTGGATCGATCCAAACCCAAAGCTGGATCGATCCAAATCAACAGTGGATCGATCCCAGACCAGTTAACAGAGAACTGGTTTGGGCGACGCACAGTTGGATCGATCCAATGCATCTTTGGATCGATCCGAAAACGGCGAGACGGAAAACTGGTTTTGATCTAACGGCTTAAATCAATCCGATTGAGGCTATTTAAGGTTAGGATACATGTTAGGGTTTATGGAGAGAGATTAGAACGTGGGTTCTCATATTGGAAGCCTAGAGAGAGGTCTTAGGACTTGAGAGAAAACAAGAGGGCTTGAGAGAAAGCAAAAGAGACAGAGAGAGATCTGTAAGTATGTGAGAACATACTGGGAGGGAAGAGAGAAGATCTGTGTGAGAGTTGAGAGAGTGAGTCTTGTAAATCTCCTCATATAGTGAAGATCTTCTTCCCGTGGTTTTTCCTTCACGGTGATTTGCCGGGAGGTTTTCCACGTTAAATTCTGGTCTCTCCTCCTAGTTATTTCTTTTGGTGCTTTCCCATCTTTGTTGAATCCCCACCGAAATTCCTAACAGAAATCTTTGGAAACTTCATGCTGGCCCAATAGTTAGACAATTTTCCTAGCATGTTCTTCATGGGAAGTTGGCAGTGAAGGAATCGTTGTGGAAGTGCAGGATGGTTTCTGACATGAATTGCCCAAGATGTGGGAGTGTAACAGAAAACATTTCACATGCATTGATGAATTGTGGCTTTGCAAAGGAGGTCCTAGTCTCCTAGACATTGCTTTAATAAGAGATCAAGGTTGTAATGATAAAGACTGGGAGGTAGAGGACTATCTGAACCTTATGCTACGTTCTTCAAATGCAGAAGGAAGGCGTAGGCTCAAGGCTCATATCACCTATGCTATCTGGCTCATTTGGAAGGATATGAACCAAGTTATTTTTTATGGAAAAGGCGAGGCGGCAAGAGCTTTGGCCTTGCGGGCAGGCAGATTGGCCACAGTGTTCTTGAAGACTAAAGGGGCCCAAGTGGACATTAGAAGGAGGTGGGATGGGTCAATTTAACAGCAAGAAAGCTGTAGTTGGCGTGGTAGAATTGGATGGGGACAATGCGATCTGGGTTATACGTATATCAGTTGATGCAGAATCGGCCTTGGAAGTGCTTAGGGAAATCTTTCATGGAATCAAGTGGGCTAAGGAGAAAGGATGCAACTAGGTGGCGATTGAGACTGATTATAAGATGTCTGTGAATATTGAATTTAAGGAGCGGCTGAGATTGGAGCGACTAAGGTTTGAACCCAAGAGGTATATAGTCTAATACGTTGAATCAATTTTGAAGAAGATTTGGGGGATAGAGATGCATTTTCAAAGCTTGGTGTTCTTTCATATTCCTAGACAATAAAATTGTAAAGCTCTCGTTGGTGTCATTGATCGCTCTCAAGTGTCGTTGTATTGGGCCTTAGAGGATGGTATGACAACATCGGATAGGTTTTTGTACTTCTCTTTAGCCGTTAGCCATTTGGCTCAATTAATCAAAAAAAAAAGAAAAAAAAAAGACTACTTGCTTAAATATTAATTAAGCTGAATAACGTGCTGCTGAAAATATATACATATACAACTGAGCAGTTGTCACCAGGGACTTCATTTGACAGACGCAGTCAAGAGAAGAAGGATTGAGGCGTGCGTACTAATTCGTACTTGTGGGCATTCATCCGTGAATTATTTTTGTCAATCAATTCATGACTCTGAAGCTGATGATGAATTCATGAGCATGGTTTCATGGATGGGTTAATTCTGGTTTTTTTTTATATTGTGATATTGGATGATCTGTCATCCGTTTGATTTAATTAGTTGATTAGATGCAGAGAAATGGCCTGGTTGGCTAACCAAGGATGAATTCAGGATTTATTAATCATGAAATCTTATCGGATGGATTTTTTCTCTTCTTCTATTGTTTTTCCTGTGAGATCTGTCATCCTTTTGATTTAATTAGTTGATTAGTTGCAGGGAAATGGCCCAGTTGGCTAACCGTGGCAATTAAGTTGACCTTCTCTAATATATCTCAGTGATGTATGCATCTTAGATATCATGAATTGATCCAATTGATAAGAAAGTTTAGAAGATGGAAGGAAAGATCTTGCATCATAGTGTTGACTTGTTCATTAAGCAAGTCACTCTCTCTTGAGCAAAAATTCTATGTAATTTAATCTTCTTCTTCTTCTTGAATTAGAAAAGAATGCAATGCATTAACGCTAAATCTCTTACCAATGGTAATACAATGACCTGCATGAAGAAAGACTAACCGAAGAATTTTTTATATATATCTAGAAAACTTGAACATCTACTACCGAGTCAGATTGACAGGTAAAATAAACGATTCACCTCGCTTTTACTCTTCAAGTTTGAATTATTAGGTTTTTCTCGTCAAATTCAGCTTCTGCTTTTCTGACTGCTCGCCTAGACTTAATTTGTTTCTGTAACTCTCTTTCTGTAAATCCATAAGCTATTTCTACACCTAGTCTTTTGACTGTCTATAAAGACACCCAAATAAGATGGAAAGTGTGCAATTCTAGGGTAATCAGCATATATATACATATATAAGCTCCATTTTCAACTGAGATTAGTCATTCATTGCTGCACCTTCTACTAAACATGCAACCCCCCTCACTATATCATGAAAATTTGGATTTGGGGCTTAAAAGTCACGGAACTACTATGTAAGTGTCAAGGTGTTTATGGCCATTTGAAAGAACCTTATCTATAAGACAATTTTTTCAAATTACAAAGTTTCCATCCTTGGTGGCCTACATGCATTATTTAAAGTAGAGCTAAGGACTTGAATGACCAACTGTCCTTCAATCTCTGAAGAGATTCACAGCAAACTACTCCCAAGTTGCACTTGTTTTACTTAGGCAGTCAATGCTTCAATGATCAAGCACTGAACTTAAGTTCTTTATGATTCATTATTAAACAACTCAAGTAAGATTTGCTTCAGAATATTAAGAATCACCTAACTATTTCTCTTAGAAGAAGCATGATCCATATGCTGCCAGAGTGATAGCATTGTTTTTGGCAACACTGCATAATTAACTACAGCTAATGTTGATGAACAGCAGTTCAGAAAGTCCACTCCATTTATTATTTTCAGAGATAAACAACACACTCATGGATTATTCCAACTTAATTTCTTCAGGTCAAAATATATGGCATAAATAACACTCATGGATGACTCCAACTTTCTTCATATCAACTTATATGGCTCTTTCTCTCCCTTTTTTACTCGTCATCTCTTCTGTTCTTTTTTGATGCAGCCCTGTTCTTGTTTCCTTCTTTTCTGTGTTCTTGTTCTTCATTTAGCCTCTTGGTTCAATTAACCAAAAAACAAAAAAATCTGTAGCTATAATATACAACTTTCCTCTTGTTTACACTAAACATATATAGAATTCATCTTCATTTAGAGTTCAAGAATAATAAGGGAGTTCACATGATTTCATTCTTGAGTTTCTGCTAAATTACTGAACTTTGAAATGATTTAACCCCTCAATGCATGCTTTTTATCTTTTCAATACTGTAGAACTAAACAGCCTTTTCTATCTTTTCAATTAGTCAACTTGACTATAAGATGCAGATGACCAGAGACAACTTGGTGATGTAATCAAATTAATCTTCCACCAACTTATATGGACCACTAAAAGATTCAGAACCATGACACTAGAGATCTGCTTCCTGGAAGATGGATTAGTATAGTCAATTCTAAGTTTATAGTAAACACAATTGGCCATGGCTGTCATTAGCATTTCAGACAGATAAGCTATCTTAAACTAATCTAAATGTCAGCAGCGTATGAACATGTCAAGAAGAAGTTTTCCACACTATGTATAAAAAAAAAAGAGGGGAAAAAAAATCAAGCTTCTTATTCTATACTCAGAGATAATGCTGAACAAAACATTAGACTACCGACTCCTGACTTCGAATGATGTAATGAGAGTTTAACTTATATGAGGCTGTTAAGAGTAGAGGTTTTGCAAAGACTGCCTTAATTCTAGCGGAATGATCTCATGAAAAAGGCCTGAAATGACTTAATCTATATTTTACATGCACAAAAGTCTAGCAAACCATTGACCATAAATCTATATAAGATTAGAGCAGATGAGAGATGATTGGGCAAACAATAAGAAAAATGATTGAAAATTATGGCATTTCACACCATGAGGCATTGCAGTTCACAGCTGCAACAATCAAGGGGGCCACATTTGCCTTTGAATTAAATGCATCTAAATCAGTGTAGATTTTAATTAGCTCCCGATCGATGTCCAAATTTTGTTCATATGTGGATCTTTTTAAAGCACGAGTGGACCAAAATAATTTAGTTCTTGTTTCAGAGCTTGTTATATCGATCTGCAGAAGTTTCCTAGAAATCTCTTCATGCATGATAGAACTTTCTGACTAGTAATATAATTATTAAAATTTGGATTTAATGATGGTACTCTTTGAATTTGTATTTTATTCAATTTTATTATTATTATTATTAGATGAGCCTAAAAGGCTTGGAAACAAGGATACAGTAACCTACGACAATCCTACAGATGGCCACACACCATCCCAGGATTCCAAACAAAACAGGACAGACCAACTCTACAATATCTAGCAATCCCATCCGCAATCAAATTTTCAGTGCGGGGGATGAATAAGAACATGATAGATTCTAAACTCAACGCTTCCACCCAAATTCTCCTAACAGCCCCCTCATCCTTCATTGGCCAAGGTCGGTAGCCCTCGAGAACATCCACGACAAATTTATATTTTATTCAATTACTTCTTTGTTTATGAAGAAAAGATATGACCAACTCGCAGATCGAGTGTCCAAAATTCCTTCGATTAATGTCTTAATGAATAGTTTTTGCAAGTAAAATTCTCCGATTGGAGCTGTTTGTTTGATCGGACGATAAAGTCCATGAATTGCATAGGATCCGATAAAATTGGAAAAATATGTGTGATTAATTTATGGATGGCAATGGGGCGGATTTTTCCCACCCCATCCCCATCCCGTTAGAGAAAAAAAAACTTGACCAAACCCGCCCCATGACCCATTGCTGGGTAGGTTTTACTTTGCAGTGATGGGATCTAGGGTTACATCGACTATCTTACATTATCGGATTTAGGGTTTAAAATCCAATAGATATGTTGTCACTTAAGTCCACTTATGTATGGTAATATCATTTTGGTCATTTCCATACCAAATTAGGTTGAGATAACCATGATTGGGGGTAAAAGGTAATAGATGATGAGGGAAATTGACGCCATGTAGGTTTTTGTAAATTAATTCCATAAGGGAGGTAGGTTTCTGCAAATTTTAATAATTGAGGTGGGTTTATGCAACATCTTTAAAATGTAGGTGGCGATATGCAAAAAAAACCCTATATATAATTCAAAATTGGACTTGAAATACTAAACATAATCCATTTTATATTAAACTGAAATCACGTAGAAAAAATTTGTCGATTTCTTATATTTTATTCATGCAACCCACCATATGAAATGAATATATAAACTAAACTTCACACAAATTTAAATATAGACCATGAAGTAAAAGCAACACATTGAGGCTATTTTGGAGGCGGTGAAGAAGGCCATCGAGGTGGGGGGGTGACTTCATTAATTGTGAAATCAGATTATTTGAGTGCTGTCCATATTCTAAATGGGTTGAGGGGGGTGGCCACCGGATTTAGAGGGCCTGGCCAAAGATATCTGGGTCTATCCTCTCAAGTTTGAGTCAGTACTTTTCCTTTTTGTTTCGAGAGCTTGTAACGCTAAAGCAGATGATGTAGCTCACGCGTGTCGTCGGACTGATAGGATGTTTACTTGGTCTAGTGAGTGGGGACCCACGCTGATTAACATCATTTAGTTGTAATAGCTTTTAATTAGTCTACTTGGGTCATCTCATCAAAAAAAAAAACACATGAATAAGAAAAAAATTGCAAATAATTATCATGTCTAGTATTGACTTCTCCTAACTTAATATAACATTACATATAAATTTTCCCATCAAATAGCCCTTGCCCCCACGTATTAGGATTACAATAAGTGATTAGCTTATATATATAACAACAATTTATTGAAGTAAGTTTATTATAATATATAATATACTATGTATTATATATTTTATTAACAGGGCAGATTTGGGCCGGGTTTATATATACCCGTCCCTGCCTCATATGTATAACGGATTTGCCTCATCTATTTTGACATGCCCGGTTAACCCATTGGGCCGCCCCGGACGGATGGGTGGAGCGGATGGTCCCATTGACCCACATCATTGCCGTCCCTAGATTAATTGTAAAAATCTGTGGGCTGTACTTGGTTCGGCCTGCGCTCGAATTTATCAAGAAGGATTGGGTTCAGGCCGGTCTGAATTTTTAACCCAACATCAACTTCACGGCCCCATCCACCACAGAATTGGACAGGTATCGGGCCAGACTGGTCGATCCTTTGGGATCCGAAATCAATAAGAGTATATTTGGTCGAAATATAGGCCCAACTATGGAACCACTTTTGGGCCAACTATAACCCTAGATCAATTGGGCTCGAGTTGTTTGGACATGCATGTCCAGCCATGGCTTTCAAAGTTGCAGTCATGGTAACATTTGTGATCTTTCACTTGTAGAAAGGTCCCAAGGAATTATGTTTGTGACTTACAGTGGTGTACGGACACGGAGCTTATTGATTTGTAGAAGTTAATACATAGGATACTCCTTTTTAAGTACCGGATAATGAGCTGAATTAATAAATAATGAGATTTTTTTTAATGCATCATCTGAACCCAAGCGATTAGGTTAGGTAAGGTTGAGGAACTCAAAACCTCCACTCTGATATATAAAAAAACTTTAATCACTCAAACCAAAAACATAATCCATCGACGGGTTTTTATTCATATAGTCTAACAAACAGCACCTCTACCAATACTTCAAGTGAGTTTCGTTTCCTACGCTAGTTGTAGCCGATGCCGCAAGTTGCAGCCACGCTAGCAAAACCACAGGTTATGTTCCATCAAATGATCATAAGTTGTTAAAAGTGAATATTTAATATTTAATTAAATAATTGAATTAAAATGGCATAGGGTTTAAATTCAGGATCTCCGATATGATATTATGAATGAACTCTAATCACTTAAATCAAAAACTTAAATTATTTAAAAAGGACAGGTTTGAACCCAGCAAATTAATGCAAAAAAAAAACTCTCTCCTCAAACCTTCCAACTACAATGAACAATGAATAACGAAAGATCTTGTGGAAATCGACATGCCTCTGGATTTAAATATCCACTATAAAGTATCTTGGATGCTTCCGATTGGAAGCCTCCCCCTCTGTTTGCGATTGGGCTCCTGGTGTTTTGCTTGCGGACAAAAAACGGGCCCATCGCGGTGATATATTTATAAAAGGGTTTCCGGTGGCTTGGTACATATTTTTTTTTCTCCATTTACCCATTCAAATTTGTGAATTTCGTATTCATTCGATAATGATATGATCTGAAAGTACAAAATAATCATGTCGATGGGTCATCAGCAGTTGTCTGACTTAAAAAGTGAGTAAAATGGCAAAGAAGATGAAACAGCCTAACGAATGCATGCCCTTCCTCTACCTTCCTTCCTCGCCAAGATCGACGATTTAGCTGATACAAAACCCTAAAACCCAACGGCATCATTGGGTTTCTAACGGCAGGTGAGGACAAGGCCCATATTACAACTAAAAGGTAAGTTTGATGACTAAATTGGCTAAATTAAAAATACAACTGATTAAACTACATGGTACTAAAAAGTATTTAAACCCTGTCCTTTTCTAGCAGAACAGATAAGTAATGCATCGTCTAACTTGAACAATAAAAGCTAGAGGTTTCTTGAATTCCATTGCATTGCAAGATCACGCATCCTAGAGTAGCTGGGGCTCCCAAAACTTAGAGGCAGGCTCCATTTCTTGCGAGAGTATACGAGCAGTGCAATTTGAGTAGTCCTGGAAGCAGAGAACACCTTGCTCTGAAGCACCGCCGGATGTAACAACTCGACACCCATCTATTCCCATGGCTGATAATCTAGTATTCACATATTCACCAGGTATGCGGCAATCCAAAGAATTGGCAAGGGTCCCTGTATCAGTTTCCCAAATATTAACGTAGGAAGCAGAGGGTCCTCCGGTAGCTACTTTGTATGAGTCCATGTGCAGCATGGTAATACGTCCATTTTGTGCATCCATATCAACGATTGACTTGGCTTTCTCTTGGCTTTTGCGAATGTCCCATAACATAGCCCTGAAAAAGAAGCACAATAACCATGTAACTTTATCACAAATTACCACTGCCAAGAATGACTGATGAGTCAGATTACTGAACACCATAGATATCATCGTATGCGAAGTGAAAAAAAAACCGTAAGCAAAGCATAACACAATACTTGTCTTCTCCACCAGTACAAATCAACCATTTGGCGGGCAGCATCTCAAATGAGTATATTCTGGGTAAATGCACTGCTACAGTCAAAGCTTTTTGCATAGTTCTCAAATCGATTGCAGTAACCGATGAACCAGACGCAATATAGCACAACTTATCATGACATTTCATACCAACCGGCGGACCAGACACACAAGCCATTCCTACACACGATGAGGAAGTTGATGTTGATGCAGTTGTGTCCCAAACCCTGACCTGTAAGAGGAGAAGAAAAGAGTAATCGAATGAAGAACGAATTCAAATTCTAGATGTTTCAAGTAAAATAGCTGGAATAAATAAAAGTGGACACTCAATGTTACTACGTGTCTCATAATCTGGTACCATGAAATATTAGCTTCCTTCAGTGAATACATATTACCTCCAAACATTCTACATATTAGATGCCAGAAAAATTCCATTTCAGTATCTTAACAACCAAAAATCAAGTTACACAACCAAGAGGTTTGGTAGATACTTGCAGTTAAAAAGTTTAAAATTCAAGACCTTAATGACATTTTCTACTGATTATACCTTTGAATCTTTCGAAATGCTCACCAACAGAGAATTCCGGTGCCTGAAAGAAAAAAAGTTAACTATTACGAAGTAAAAACTGACGTATTACATAATATGTCATAGGCCATCAAACTAGCATTCAACTCTCTGGCTATGCCAAATGAACTCACACCTAGCAGCTGATAGAAATGAAAGTGGCTTCTCATGAGCATGATATGTCATTGCTAGAGGATGACTCTTCCCACTTGAACTAATGGACCAAAGGCGAACTGTACAATCTTCCCCACCACTAGCAAGTACTTTTGATCCAGACTCCCCAAGCAGTTTGTCAGCCAGGGTGGTGACAGGGCCATTATGGCCTTTGAAGCATCGCTGAGATCGACCCTGCAGATAATATAGCCCACACGTAAAAATGGATTTAGTCAAAAACAGATATGCAATTATACCAGTTAAATTCTTCCAAATATAAAGGAACAGGGAATGTGCCAATAGATGAATACTAGATACAGTAATTTTGATTAGAATTGTGACAATTGTCTCACTCTTATCAAACATAAAACTAACTGGAGCCCTCGTCCTTAAGCTTCAAGTTAATTATAACTTTTCAATTCCTAAGCAGCACGTCACTAATAGCTCTGGTAAAACTTTTCTTGTCCATATGTTTTGTGCCAATCTTAGACACATGACAGAAACAGGTGCTAAAGAGCATTAGATATGAGGATAAAATTCCTTTCAAATCCTTAGCCCAAAAAAGACTCCTAACCAAAATTCCTGCTCTCCCTTCTATTTACTTCCTCACTTTCAGCATTACTCAAGAAAAAGTAACAGCATCCGACTTAAAACCGAGGATCCATTCAGCTCTGCCTTGTTATATGTTGAAATCCATACTACAGGGAATACATGAACTTCAGTCTTTGCTTCATATATAGAGAAGTTCAAGGGTGAGACCAAGAAATTTTAGGTTGCCAATTAGATAGAGTAAGCATCTCAATAAGAGACTTGAACATATAACAGACTTATAGCTCATCTGGATCCTGTAAATAGTCCAACAACTAGAAGCAACAGAAGTTCAAAAGCTATATACCACTATAATCCAAAAGTTTGGAGTATACTTTCTGTGTAACATCATATTAGAAATAATGGATGATAAATAGTAAAACTTCTCAAGTGAATCTCAGCTTCGATGTTCTTATAGCATAAGAAAACACAACATTGAAGCAAAAGATCATGTAAATTTTGATAGAAGAGATTGTCTCATTGCGTTCAGGAAGTCTGGCAGTTGCATTTTAACAAAAACTTCAATAGAGATAGAGGCCTAGAGTATCAGAAATAAGAGCCAAACATCTTTATGGTGGTGAGATTGTCCTTCTCCAACATATACACGCATGTTTTGGTGGAAAAACACAGAGATTGTCATTTACCTTCCACCATAAACGAATAGTATGATCACGACTTGAGGTAACCAAAACATTTTCCTCCTTTTGTGATTCTCTTCTAAACAAAGATGTGTCCATGAGCGGAAACAACCTATAGAAACACAGCTTGTAATTTCAACTATACGGAGACAATAAAAGGAATTTATAAACTAATCATGCACATGTAAGTCTAGCATGATTGAAAATAGCAAAATAATACGAGTCTTGAAAAAAAAAGGAAAATGTTTTCCAGCATGCAATGTTATTATGTAATTGTTGCACCTTACAGATGTTAAATATATGGTAGACTAACAAAAAATTAAACTCCTACATAGACTCACCTCAAAGAAGTAATACTTGCATTGTGGCCCAGCAAGGTTTGAAAATCTGCTCTACTTTCAGCATCGTGAGAATTGATTGTTATCTTCTGAGCAATTGCGCCCTATGTAAACAATGTCCATAAAGTGACAAGTTCCAATAAAAGCTATAGCTTATACATGCAAAAGAAGATGCTTTACGTGGATTTTGCATCTTCGCTCAGGAGCAGTCACAAAATGAGTAACAAATAGTTCATCAGCCCCGACAAAAGAAAAGTGATAGAATAACACAAACAAATTAAGCCTAGCAGGGGGAAACCGTAGACTAGGTGTCATAAATCAAGACTTCATGATGAAAGGTTCTCAAACATGAAGTCTCAAACAAAACATAAATATAAAATGAGATCTTGAACAGAATAATGCACCTGGGCAACAAAGACATCATTTTTGCTCAGCAGTATATGGCTGTGGGGTATTTGGTAGGCAGACAAGAAAGATCTATGAGGATCATGAAATTTCAGTTGAAGCAATGCAGTACGTCTTGCCACATATTCCTCCCTTAATGCTGAAGCTCCTGGTGTGAGGTACTGCTGCGGCCAACTATCCCTGCAAATTTCACAGCAAGCTATCAATATTCAACGGAACTGACGCTAAGCTAAAAAGTACTGCCAATTTAATCCAGCAAGCAACTGCAAAACTCTAGCACTAATATAAGCGTCGACCTTCAGCTTCTTTTCTTCATTTTTTTCTAGCTTTCTAGCAGTACTACCTTAGAAGAAGAAAATAGTTCACCTTTCACCTAGTGTCTTCACAGAACATAGAAAATGATTCCAAAGAAATTTACTTTCAAAAGTAGTTGGGTTTACTCACAACAACAAGAAGTTCTACGAAAGCCACAAACAAGGAGTACTTCTTCTCGTCATTAATTTTAGTTCATATTTTTCTGAAATCTTCTATTTATCATACTTGATTAGCTGCTTTCCAAACATAATATCCGTCAATAGAACTTCTAATCCAACACATGAATAGGTTCTCATAGATCCTTTGTCACGTTATCTCAAATTCTTTGAGAGATTTCTTATATTCCTTCCTGAAGGACCATTGGCCCCTCCCGCTACCATATAAAGTATGAGAAAGGGCGCATACTGGTAGAGGCGGCGCCAGACGGAGTCCGAGTAAGCGGCTTGCCGGAGAAACTTTGAGGACATGGCCATGCTGGCGAGGTCCCTAACGCCCAAGAACCCGGCGCAGTGAGACAAGCTGTCGGCATCGAGGCCCCCGAGGCTCCTCGGCGATGGAGACCCCGAGCTATTGGGCGGTGGGGAGGCCGGAGGAGGAGCAGACCCATCCATAGCCGTCGTCCTCCCCCAAGCCCGACCACTCGCAAAGGTTCTAAAGAGGGGTGGGTGACACGAGTCTTGTGACCAAAGGGGCCGTCGAGTTCGGTGTGAGCCCAATGGCATCTTTATTCATCCATAACTCGCGGAAGGAGTCAATTGGATCGGATCTTAATTGTACCCAAATCCGATATGCTAATGGTTCCAGTCCAATACGAGATGTGAATAGTGTTCGGATCCAGATACTAAAGAAGTAAACCTTCTAAGATCTCCTTGATCCATCCAATGGACCTTGCAATGTAAATAGACACAGTTCTGGGCTTTAAAACATTGCTACCCAATAAAAGGAGAATAATGCATGCATAAACACGTGGGGGAACCCCTAAACTTGATCATCTCCATGGAGATCGTGTCTGTCAAGATAGTTGCACAAACAATCAAGCAGATTCAAGGTATTAGATACTTCGGTAAGGGTAAAATATTTTGGAACCCACGAAGCATTTCCATCTCTAACCCCAGGATACATGGAAATCTTCACACTGCTGTAAATCATTTATGCATGGAAGTAGCAGCTGCATGTGATCATTGAGATTTAAAAGACGAAGATCTCGCTGTCGTCATGAACTCTGGATTTCTGATTTTGAGCAACACATTCTGAGATCCACATCAGGTTGTCAATATCCGGTACGCATAGAATACCCACCCCATAGAGGCACTGCAACGTCATACAAGAGATGTGGAAAAACACTTCATCAGATGAATAAGTATCACAATAGTTAGGAAACTTCAAGCGGAATTTACACGAGTCAATGGTCTGTTAGATGATTTCACACAGGACGGCAGATGAATAGGCATACGTGATTGAACAGCAAAATACAAAAACAAAATCAGCATGAAAATATCATTTTGGAAACTCAAGGTACTAGAAATTGCCTCTATCATGCACAGCCTCAGGGCAACTGTGCCAAAAAATTGCTCAAGGAGAAGAGGGTCTTCATGTGTACCTAAGATAGAGAGGAAAGGAAGCCAAAGTAGTGAGGCCATGAGGTCTGGGGCAGTTGATTGCAAAATGTTGACCCAAAATAATATTCAGACGAATTACAAGGTGACACCAAACGTCCGCCACAAAGATGAAAGATTAAGCCAAAATGCAAGTACAACAACGCCACTTACAAAATGTTAAACAGATTAGATTCAAAATAATGCCTTAACTGTTACTAGAAGTGGAAATAATCCTACAGACCACAAAAAGCTGTATCTGCACTTTAAAAACCAACAAAGAAAAGTTAATGCTATTTGGCTCTAACAACATTAAAGAGCAACTTAGACTACCTTTTTTGGTTTGCTGAACAGAAAAAGTCTTCATTATGTTCTCTATAACAACAGTTGCTGCTTTTCAAATGGAAAGCAAAGTCTTCATCTCTTCTTCATAGAATGCATTGCCCAGAATCTACCTTTCTCTGCCATATATTCTAGCAAAAATCAACTGACATGGATGATATCTCTCCAAACGAATCGGGAACAAGCAACAGACGAGCTAGGCATCAGGCACTAACATAGGAGATGGCCAGCCACCAAATTCAAAAAGTTGATCCAAGAAGGAACAGCAAATGAAAGATTCAATGCCGCTAACCCCCTGGCTCGGTACGTACCAGGCGGCACACACAGTGCCGGACCGGCATGGAAATCCATGCTCCACACGACGACTTAAGGGGGGAATGCTTGGCCATGTGCATAGCGCACTTTCTACAAGTATACAAGAAGCAAAAGCAGATGCACTGGAGCGAATCCTGGTTTTGACATCGTATACAAAATCAATGTCCTCAACTTTAACACAACGAGATATGAAAAACACCTACTAGCTGTTTGATAGAAGGGACAAATAAACAGTATCTCCAAAACAGCTATGCTATGTCTACAAACACTAAAGTAGAATTTCTACCAGAGGAAGAGATCTTCAATTCCTGCTCTACATCACCATATTGATACCTACAAAGCAGAAAGTCACCATCTATCTGACAGAACTAACCATAGCATTGAAACATAGAGAGGCCTTGCAAATGAAGAATAGTTTAACAACGGCTTATAGCAAACCAAAATTGAGTACTTGCATTTTGGCCAAAATTTGAGCAATAAAAGCAACATACAAGTTTGACCATGTACCTATCAAGCATTCCCAATTAGGACGGCGCTTTCCTAAGAATTCTCGGACATCTCAATTATTTGACCATACCAGAAATGTATAGCAATTCTCAGCTCTCCTATAGAAACCAGAAGTAAATTGACCGACATGTCCACATGCATCTGGATGTTGCAAAACGTCACAAAGCATAAAAATTATATCCGTTAAACATTGCAAACAATGATGAGAAAAAGATTCTAACGTTATGTTACTCCAAGAACTTCCTAATGGCTCTGTCGCTTGGCACAACACATGCTTGTACTCATCAACTATCTTGATAGTACACCAGTCTACAAGAGTTGCCGTTTTGAAAGGATAAGGCTCAGCAAACAAGAAACATACTGAAAACATCAGGGTTTGAAATTAAGATGATTGATTAAGCTCAAAGTCCGCCTCCAAACAAGATACCGTTCAAATCTTCAAGCCATCATATATAAAGATCTCGGTCTAGTGGATCATTGTCGCCATGAAATGCGAAAAAGGATGAGATTTTAGAAGCATTCGGCAAGCAAACCAGGAGGGATTGGGAATCAATTCACCTTCTTTGTGTGTACGGGCCGTGTCCCGTGGCGGAGAGGTGTATCTTGATGTCGTCGAGGGTCTCGTACGCTCGCAGATTGTTGTCATCCGCAGCAGTGAGAACCCCCTAACGATCGCCTCCAGGCAACCCCCATGAATGTTAAAGATTAGGGCTCCAAAGAATTCGAGGGATCTCCAACATACAAAGATGGCAATCCAAGAACTTAAAGCTATAATAAAGCTGGAATCAACGGTCACTTTATAGGGAAAACACCCTGCTCTGATATGTACGGGAATCTACTATTGGTTGTCTAAGGAGGACTTCTACAAAGTTACTCCCGATACTTGGCGTACTAGACACCGACAACTTTTTGCCACGAAAATTAATTGCACGAATCTGAGTGCTTGCAATATATGTGCCACCTATGCGGTCTACTTAATTTATCTCACCTCACCCACAAGAAAAGAAAGAAGAGACGACTGAGTTTGAATCGGGCGAGTCGTTGAACTCGCCCGAGTCAACTCCATAAGCCCCAACCCTCTACAAGTCTTCTTCAGTTCCCAAGATTCCAATTTCCGATCCCCCAAATCTCTCCCTCCTTTCTTCTCTCTCCCGATCCACCATGTCCCCAAAACCCTAACCCTTACTGTAGCTTTCAACCTCCCAACCATGTCTAAAACCCTACCGCTACTCGTCCTCCTTCATCTTCTGCTTCTCTCCCCTCTTCCCTCCCTCTCCTCCCCCTCCTCCTTCCTCGGCCTCGACTCCTTCCTCTCCGACCTCTCCCGCCTCGATCCTCAGGCCAACAACGACTCGTTCGCCTCCCTCCCCGCCGCCCTCCGCCGTCACCTGTCCGCCGCTCCTGCGCCGCCTCCCTCCTCAGCAGCTGCCCAGCTTCTCTCCCTCGAGATCTCCGTCCCCGTTTATGTCAAGCTGGTAGGCTCCTCCTTCTCCTCCGTCGCCTCCTCTACTCTCATCTCCCTCGCGTCCGCAGCCCTCTCTTCCGACCGCTTCCAGTCCATCTCTACCCACGCCAACCACCATCTCGCCCTCTCTCACTCTCTCCAACTCCACCCCTCTCCCGCCTCCCCCCTCCTCGCCTCCCAGATCTCCTCAGCCCTCCGCTCCCACGTCGATTCTTCCCCCGCCCCCTTCCAACGCTCAGCCCTCCTCCCCGTCCCTGTCTCCACCATCGACGACATCGTCCACCAGGACTTTCTCCGTGAGTCCTCCGGCCCCGCCGCCGGCTTCTTCATCTATCTCCTCAACCTTGGCACCCAGTCGAAGTCGTACGCCTACTCGTACACCTCCGGAGACGTATCCCCGGCGTTCTCTAAATGTTTGGGCACCCTCTGGGCCGGAAAGGATCGCTACTTGTGGATTGATCTCGCTGCTGGCCCTGTAGACTATGGTCCAGCTCTATCCGGCGATGGCGTCCTTCCACGAGGTGAATTCCACCCCCTTGCGGCACTGCATGGTCGCCCGAGATCCGAGAAAAATTTTCTTGCTGACCTGGCTTCATTGGTCTTGAGCGCTTATAGTTCCCTCCTTGTCCCGTCATTGAGGATTCCGGTATTCTTTGAGAACTCCCTCTTGATTCAGTTTGTTCATATCCATGGCTCTGATGAGAAAGATCCTGTTGGTTTGGACTTCGATTCTATTGAAATGATACTTCGGGAAAGTAATTTGGTGTACAAAGATCAAACCTTTAACGTCAAATCGCATACTGTAAAGTTCAAGGATTGCCCTATTTGCTCGTTCGCGATCACCCGGTCAACAAACTCATTCACGTCACGGTTTTTGTTTGAGAACTATACTTTAATTGTTAGCGAGTATTTGGATTCTAAGCGGCTTCATCAGATACTCTCAGATTCCGTGGATGAGATACGGAAATCTGCAGGGATCACAGACGAGGACTATGGCAAGATCATCCCTGTTTATATCTTTGATTTGGACTACGACAAGCTACTGCTTCTTGATAGGTTCCACCAAGCTATTTCTTTTAGGGACATGGTCATCTCTGTGAGGACTAGGAGTTCGCAGACGGTGAGCGACTATAGCTGCAATGGCCGGCATGTTATTACCCAGACTCGTAATCTCGAACGTCCCATCATTGGTTCCCTTCTTCAAAGCATGTGGGGGGTCTCACCGACACATCTTTCCTGGAGCCCGGTGCACAATTCCACCTTAGTAGACTACACATGGAGTGTTGGGCAGACGCCCTTTGGACCCTTCTCGGAGTCCTCATCATTGTCATTCGTTCAAAAAGATGCAGCAAAGAGGAATGTCCTTCTTACCAGTTTGAACTATACGATCGCCAGTGCCATTGATGTGTTGGAATCCATGGCTGCACATGGTGGGGATCGTAAGCTTCTCAGGGGAAATCAACATGTAGAGTTTGTACAGAGGTGGAATCTGCTCAAATACAAGCTAGACAAGGTGGTCTCAGCAATGTCCCATTTGGATTATGAGAAGGCAATGTTTTTTTTGAGGTCTTCAGATCATGATCTCTATGCTATACACACCTTGGTTTACCAGGCTTCTCAAGAACTGGAGGCTTCCCTAGTTTGTTTCAAGGATCCACCATTCCCTTGGGCTTCAGCCTCTTTGGCTGGAATTTCTGTGGTGGGTCTCTTCTATGTCTATGCGAAGAGAGACAAGATATTCAAGAGCAAGAGGAAGCAGTTTTGATCCATGATCTGTGAAACTTTGTGAGCAATCATATTGATTCAGGAACATCGTGAAAATGTTTTGGCTTTATATGAAGGTGTAAGTTGCATTTATCAGTGTGCCATTATACTGAGCATGTTGTGTGGGGGATCACAACATAGGTCCACAACAAAGACATCGACTTATTTTTGGAATGCATCAAATTTCTGTTTTGTACCCCAGGCGCTACTCAGTGAGATGAATGCAATGAAGATAGTTGCTTAGACTCTGCTTTTTTATAGTTTTCTGTTGGTTGGGTCTTATGCAATGCTGCCTATACCAAATCAAATAAAAACCTGCTGCATTGGTTGTGTAATTGTAATCTGGTTTTGGATAACTTGAAGGATAAGAGTATAAGATAATCTGGTTACTTGTGAGTAAAGATGATGCCTATTTGCCTTCAGTTGAATGGAACTCTATGTAGCAGTCCAATGCATCCTGAAAATAAAATGGACAGGATCTCTGAATTCTTGGGCTAAATTGGAATCGAAGTGATCGGCATATCATGTAGTTTAACTCCACGAACTATCTACTTTTCGATTGTTGCTTTGTTGCTTGTGCAAGGTGTTGTTTTTATAGGTCATATTGAGATGTGAAACAATGGGGAATGTTACTTTCATCTCATATTCTGTCGCCTTTGCATGAATTGCATAGGCTAACAAGCAGCACGTTTGCTCATTCGAAGCAAGACTGGAGTGGCATGCGCATTTCTCTTTAGATTTGGATGGCAACATAATATCATGTCAAATGGCCCTTCAATCATCACTGAGCTACTTCTGATAAGTGCATTTGCATCAATATTTATTCATTCAATCATTACATTCGAGGTTAGGTATTTGATCAAAGTTATTGGTATTTGAAGGTTGCCAGTTGAGGACGTGAAAGTGAGACAATTTCCATTCCGTGGATGGATCCCCCAATATATTGGCTTCATGTGAATGGCAATGGCACTATACATGGCCGATGTGGTCTATCTTGGTTTACAGGTAGTAACTTGTGCATTCAAGACCACCATTCGAATGTCTTCCAGAACTCCACCAGCTTCGATCTGTTCTAATGCTTATGAGTTTAATGCGAGGACTCTTGATTGAGTGGTATACTTTGGGCTGCTGAAGCTTTGACAGCTGCGAACAGCGGGAAGTCTCTTGCTGGAGGGTTCCCCATGTGATGTAAGTTCCGAGAGTTCACTGCTGGAAGACTCTAGGTTTGACTGTCATGCTTACTCCATTACCCAAGAATCTTTACATGTCGATTACCTACAGCAAGTTTGTCAATCTTTGTGAAGTGATGCTAGGTAACTTTTAAGAAGTCAGAAGGTTTATTAACTCAAGTTGTCAATGTGCTGGCTTCAGGAGAGCATGCGAATCCAACTATAATAGTATCTCTTATGATGCTGTTTAGGAGCAGTTTACTTGGTCATCCTTAGTGAAGATAATGGATAACGAGACCAAGAAAAAGTTATGTATCGACTTACGAAAAACCTATTGCTGTCCAAAAAAAAATTCACCAAATGGTCAATTAAAAGTCTATTCTAATGCAAGAGAAACGAGCTGCTTTGATATACAATTAAGTAGGAAAAACTGTGAGTGCTGCACTTGATGTCCAATATATGCTTGTGTTTCCTTTGTGTATCAGAAAGACATGTCATGTCTTGAAGGTATATGATTTCATTTGCAATATATTCAGCTTCTATCTAGGAAAGGTGTTACTTGTATTTGGTATCCTAACTTTTAATTATGCTAGTAAAATGCAATGGACTATCACGAATTTAGTGTATACAGAAAACGAATGGGGAAAGAAAGAGAAAGAGGAATTATTACAGGCCAGTGAGGAATTTAGTCATATTTTTTGGTTGCTGGAATATCAAGAAAAATTAGTCTATGATTGTAAGATACAAAGATTTTACATATCGATAGGACATGATTTCTGATGACTTGTAAAACAATTGGTATCTATCTTATCATTAGTGTTTCTATACTAGATTTATCCCCACCAGTTACTAGTTTAATATAAATGAGGAGTTTAAAAGCATCTAAACCTATCATTTACCCTGCTTTTTTTCCCTCTAGATTAGTTGAGTCTGCTTACCCGGACCTAGGGGGAACATGAATACATACTAACTCCTGCACATTATTGAGTTTGTGCTAGCTTTTCCATGCCCTAGATGAGCCATCATAGTTTCTTGCATAAATTTTACAGAGCAGATTTTGTTGGGGTGTTTGAATGGCAGATTTTGTTGGCCGGTGGCATTTTGCTCTCTTCTCAAAGAGGTTTGTAGTGTTGCAGTTAGGTTCGAGGTTGTTGTGTTCAATTCTGTGCATCGAGACCTAATGTACCGGGCCTTCGATGCTCTTGCTGGCAGGCTAGGACTCGTTCTTAGCAGAAGACCTGGGTCTTTGCTCAAGAATCTGAGCTTCCTAATTTTCCTTTCTGTTTGTAGTGTTGTACCTGTTCATGTGGAACTAGAGCATCTCCTCAGATACCTTGTTAAGTTCTAAAATGCTTGACATAAGTAAACCTTACAAGGCAAGGAATTTCCAGACCACTAGTCCGTCTATCACGCGTGACAATTAAAAGGCAGATCTGGTGTATTCATGAATGGAAAGAAAACAAGCCAGAAGCTTTTGAAGTGAAGATCAATGGATGACAACTTCAACGCAAGTCTTGACATCTAATAGAAGAAACACAGAACAAGAATGAACATTTAATTTCATGGGTCAAATTTACCCGAAAATATTTTGACACAAGGAAGCAGAGAAACTTTCTGGACAAACAAAACTGGGGCACCCACAAGCAACTTCAATAAAGAGTACAAGGTGCTATTGACTACTTCCAGCGGAACTATCTACTGTTGCAAACAAAACTCATTGAAGAGTTTTCACTGATCTTGAAATTACATCAGGATGTACACATAAATTCTCACATGAAGCAAGGGTGGGCTTGATTTCCTTAGATATCACATATCAAACTGTAGACTTCCCAAGCAATTCGCCGTTTGCCATTTGTCTCTTGCCATTACAAAAGGAGTTCATGTTTTTCATCGTCCCCATTCCAATTCAGGCCTAGATCCTGACATTGTGCTGCTTAAACGATTAGCATCCTCCGGTTTGATAGTATTCGCAAAGGCATGCCAACCCAGAAGGTATGGTATGATATACTGCAGATGCCAAACATGTAAACATGCTAAAAAATTACATTCAAATTCAATATCAAGCCCACCTTCATGATAATATTGGAGCTAAAATGAACACGGAAAGCATAAAATTCATTAGCATCAAGTAACTTTTGACTGTGAACGTGCAACATCTTCCTAAAGGGCAGAAAGCCAAGTTATCTATCAGTCTAGGCTAGTAAGCCTATACTAGCCTAGTAATCTATCAGTCCAAGCTAGAAAGCCTAGTAATCTATCAGTCTAGCTTAGTGGAAATATCCGCCTACACATTTTTTCTTTGTAATAGATCAATGGGAAGAGAGTACATTCCAATGCAAATCAAAACATCAAAGATAAGCCAATTCTAATTTAAAACCAAAGCCACTATCAATCATGTCAGCTTGCATTTGGCAGCAGATCCCTATAAATCTAAAAAAATGGTATTCTGCTGGTGTACCCACCATAAATGTAAGCCGAGGGGCTGTTACCAAGATTTACATACTCACTTCGTATCTTTCAAAAGTAGGCTGGATAATCAAACTTTAGAAGTTTGGATTTGCATTAGATCCTTAGATTTCGTTGTCTTTTATATGCCAAGATTAATCTATCCATCAATGAAATATAAGCCTAGATAAGCAATTTATTGTCAATAACGAGCGTAAGATAACAGGAAGACATGTCATACATTGAAAGCTGAGTTTAGGATAGCGAACTCTGCTTTGGTAACAGGGATGTATATGCTTTCATCCACATTCAAGAGACGGTTTTGAACACCTACAGGAAGAAAGAAGACCAATTTCATCAAGTATCTACAGAGTAAAAAAGCATTCCACAAATGCATCAAAAAGGAAAGAGCAACTTAATATAGTAGCAAGATGCACAAAACAACTAGTTAGATAGTGGAGAACAAGTGTCGTAAACACCCAAATTAAAGCCACCATAAAAATGCCATGAGAAAGTCTAGTTTCTGTACAATATGATACAATCTTAATTTTTGCAAAGCCAACTGAACAGAAATAGCAAGCTGGGTAAATGGATCACTAAGTTGAATTAAGACTCAACAAAAACTGACAAAGAAATGAGGAAGTCTATTCTTTGTACAAGATGATAGTATCTTGATTCTTGCAAAACTAAATCAACAGAAATAGCAAGTTTGGTAAATGCTGCACTAAGGTCTACTTAGACTATAAGAAAACTGCCAGGGTGTAGTTTGTCATTTATGTGGATGAAGACTATCTCAATTCGTAACAGCTAAAATGTCCACATAGAGCAATGAACTTTAAAAACCAAACCCAAGTCATCCTAGCTTTCCATAGCGTGTCACACATTTTGGCACGAGTCGGTCAAGACAACATGTAGGCTCATCTCCAAAACACAAAGCTAAAGAACAACACCATCAACAGTGACATATTGGAATATGATTGAGGTCATTCTCTTCTTTGTATATTTGAAGGATAGAGAAGTACTAAGATTAAAAAAGTGACCACTGCCGTCTGGAAGAGGTTCTGCCTTTAAAATCTTCCGGACCTTGCCCTCTTCGCTGCAAAAAAAGACGTGCTCTCAAGATAATGGACTCTCTGCTTGCAGATTAGAAAACCAGAGGTGTTATTGATCGGAAGAAAATAAGGGCAAAGAAGGGACTGGAAACAAAAATAAGTATTGTCTCTTCGCAGACATGCATTTTCCTGCTTCAACATTGACTATAAGCATTCTGCTCAAAAAAAAAAAAGTTGACTATAAGCATATCTAAAGACCATCAGAGAAGGGGGATCAACTAATTGATAGCATCTACTGGCACAATGTTCACAGTACCAGTGCAGATACATGTTAGGCTATTCAATACGGTTAAGTAAAGTTTGCAGCTATCATACTTCTGAAGACTCACAAGTAAAAATTAACTCCGTCTCAAAAAAGGGAAAAAAAAACAGAAAGAGAGGGCATTTTCAGAAAGAAGCGGGACCAATTGGATAAAACTTATTAACACTAAGCCAAATGGAGTAATCTAAAAGCCAAAGGAAACTACTCAAATAAAAACATTTGAAGATAACATTGATCATGGATTTAGTCCTACACAAACTGTTCAATATGTATCACATTTTCAAATGCAATTGCAAAGGAGACAGCTCACAGAATCCAATTTTGCATCAGATTAGGGCGCGTTTGGCTACCGCGGGGAGCGCGGATACCTCCCGCGGCGTCCCGAAAAAATTTCGGGACGCCGAAATTGGAATCCGCCTCAGGGCGGATTCCAATTTACGGAATCTGACCGGGATCCGCGCCGGCGCCAAACACGCGGATCCCGGTCATTGGAATCCGCGCGTCCCCGGATTCGCGGGATCCGGGGCGCGCCAAACGCCCCCTTAGTGAACATCATGCTTCAGTCTCAGCATGTGATTATAAAATAAGGGAATGTCAAGCCAGAAGCAATGTATGGTAGTTAATTTTTGCTTGGGACATACAGCATAAGAAGGTTTCCGAGAATCAAATCAAACTAGGCTCACTACGATGATTGATAATTGCTCTTGAGATGTATTACTACCCAGTGCTTTCTTGTTCTGGAGCATAATGTAGAACTTTTTAACCCCGATTCACAAAGTAGAGCAAGATAGTTGGTGCATGATTCACAGTACAGGACTGTAGAGGTTGATGACGAATAATAAGAAATCAAGGAAGCAAGAAGCTCCTTTCATAGACTTGCAAGGCCATGCAGAACAACAATTTGTCCTCCTCGATCGAGGGGAAGGTAGCACAAGGGCAAACTCAAGTCCGTTAGATGAAATCTATTATTTTGACACAGATACAACCATACAAGTTCCATGAAAATGGAGTGCAACTAAACACTCGAGTCAATAGCTTGAAAAACCAAAGAAAATCTTCATTATAAAGATCACCGTCATTTCCTAACAAGTGGTATATTGGAAAAGTGAAATAGCAAAGAAAAGCACCAGAAGATAGGAGGAAAGTATTTGCAGCAATGACTGCAGCCAAGATTTTCGAGGTCCAAAATTTGCCAAGAACACATCTTTTTGAATTAATCACCTCTTGAAACGAAAAGATCATAACCAACCTTCTGCCCTTGAATGGATCGTGAAAAAACTCGCACGAATCTTTAGCACCAAGGCTCATCAGGCTTCCGATCTCAGCAATTGATAAAGAGAACACCTAAGGCAAAGACAAAGGATATAACAACTATATAACACGTTCTTGCCCCTTACATTTCACAGAGTATTCATATTTTCTTGTAAAATGAAATACGAGTAATATGCCTCAATTTTAGCTCATCAAAAATGAAAACTTTAAATTGGAGTATGAAAAGAAAACTCCACAGCAAGAAAGAATTTTGAGTAATCAAGAAACCTACTTGCTTCCTGTTCCAATCGTACTGCCGGGTCCCCATTGCGGGGGCGAACTGAAGCAGCACAAACCCTTCCTTGGAAACCTTGAACGCCCCGGACTGCGGGCATATCAAATCACATTCTTCATCAAATCGATCAAACTAAAAACAAGAAGGCGCGAGATATGAGTAGGATTACATCCAAAGGAGCGAACTCGGGGGCTCTGGGCTCAACGGTCAGGGCTGCCTTTCCCTTGTAGATGGAGTATCCTACGAAAACCTTAGACGGCTGCGAGGCAAGAGGCGAGTCATCGGAAGGCCTGGGAGCGAGTCGTTGCGGCTCGAAGTACTCGGAACGGCGACAGAAAACGGTGAAGCTCTTGCTTCTCCTCGTTAGGGTTAGGCTTTTGGGAGAGGAGGAGAGGTGGAGCGGGGAGGGTGGAGGAGCGGAGCTATGGAGAGCCATGGGAGGAGCTCGAACCTGCATCTCTTCTTTATTGTTGCTCCACCGAGAGAGAGAGGGAGGGAGGGAGGACGGGGCCGGTTTGGTTGGGTTTTATCCATCTCGGTGTGTTTTGCCCGCTAGGGGTTGAAGGTACGATCCCGAGGAAATGCGTGGCCCGCAGCAAGGTGCGCTTAGCTTCGTGATCAACGGTCGGTGACAGCTAGCACGAATCGAGCGAAGAGCTGGTATAAGATCTTCTACGATCTCGAGGCAATGCCTGGATCCTAAGCCAGGAAAGCGGGTACATACGATTAGTGCTGATATGCGTACATGGTCACGTGCACGACACCGATCGGTAGCGAGATATTCATTATTTATTTTTTATTTTATTTTATCGATATCTGATGAAATATATCAATGATCGATAGTGATATATCGATTAATTAATATAAATATCAGTATTAAGATATCAATTAATTGATCTCATTCATCAACAATGATCTATCGATGAAATAAAACAAATAATTTGTATCTCACTGATGTCCATGCCCCTCACGTAACCATGTATATAAATCTTTATTAATACGATTAACAGTCGGATGACAGGCGACACCAATCGAGCAAAGATCCTGCATGAGATAGATGGTGCCGGCCTTTTTCCATAAAGCTCTGCTAGGATTTCCAATATTTTGACTCATTTGGATTGGTTAATTCGAAGTGGAGACCCTTGTAAATTGCACGGTTTAAATAACCAAATAGACAACCATCTATTTTTTAACCAAAATTTGATTGTAACCATTGGATCTAGAGTAAGACTTTCAATAGTTAGATATAAAATCCTTCCGTATGATGTAACATTGCCTCTTGGTGAATATGATTGTTATATCATATCATCCTTACTAGGTGGTGGGCTCGTGCCATCTGACACGACTAACTGCCCGCCTCCACTATCTCTATAATAACTTATGTCACATCAACCCACTATCTCTATAATAACTTATGCCACGTGTGTATAATGTTATGACTCAGATGATGAGTCATAAAAATATAAAACTAACTCAGGGAAAATGAACATGTTATAAGGTAGATTAGGAAATATCTATATGTAAATCTAGAAATATATATAAAATTAACTTAGGAAAATATACATATAAACAAACTAATAGAAGGGAAACGGTTATAACCGTTATTGTTCCTTATAAGGTTGATATAGTAGGATGGTTATATAGCAGGATGGTTATATAGCATGATAGTTGTCCTATGTGGAGCATACGTAGAAAGGTTATCCTATGTAAAGCCTATATGACATGGAGGCTTACTAGTATATATATATAACCCTAAAAAGTATAAATAATAACAAATCGAGCATTTATTTAATTACATGAACACATGACATGTGCATTATCATAAATTGATAGTGGTGTATCAAATCTTTATTTTAATATTGATGGATTAAATCACTGAATCTTTAGGAATAGATAATAACATACCGATCCAATGATCTTTGCCATCCGCTGTGATCATAGTGGTGACATGTGCCACGCATCCATGCAGACAAAAAAACTTTTGTTTGTAACAAACCATGCCCAAACCCCTTCTTCTCTCGCCAGTCGCCACTTGGTTTCGGCGTTTCGCCACACTCCTGTCAGCCGACCATTTCTGCTCAATACCGTGGTGCCCAAACTTTCTTCTCCGGTCGTGGTCCCCTTTGAGACTCTTGTCTAATAATATATAAGGATCTAAACCCCAAGAAGAGGGTTTATATCGTTATACCTCCGGAGTGAAGAACTAGGGTTTGGATCTTTCCAAGAAAGGTATCGATCGAGAGGGGAGATATGGTGGTGAGAGAGGGGGAGGATGGGGAGGAGATCCGGCTGTTGGATCTTTTTCTCTCCATCGGCCTCGACAAGCGGACGGCCGAGAACGCCCTCGTCAACTCCAAGGTCACCTCCAACCTCACCGCGGTCATCAAAGAGGTCCTCTTCTCTTCTCCTCCGAAACCAGAACTCATTACTTTTTTTATTCTGATCGATTTCTATGAGCCTATTTCTTGGTTACGAATAAAGGTTTGACGTATTGGTTCCAATGTTCTTGAATCATGAGTTTTTTTAGCAGATATCCTGTGAACTTTTTCTTTCAACCTTGGCTTGGTCTCGCTAGTAGTAGTTTCATTCTCTGCAATCTGTCTTCTGAATCCCTTCAACGAGCGATTAGAATAGTTGATTAATCTCCTATGAGTCAAGATGGAAAAGAAACAGTCCATGAATTGACAAGTTTATTTGGTTGGTTGAGGTCCAATTTTCACCTCCAAGCCAAAGGTCCCTTTCTCCACTGAAAAGGATATATAAAAACGAACTCTTGTTGTTGGTCATGAATATTGGTTTGATAGCCCTGGGACATGTTCTTGGGTTTTTCTATTCGGTTAATGAATTATGGCGACCAGGGAGGTTGGTAATTTGATTTAGGGTTCGAATAGGAATACTATTGAATAGGCTTCTCCCCTTTTAGTTGGAAGGCATAATTGCCCTTAACTGCTCAGCAGTAAATCAATGGAAAGACTTGGATCTCATCAGAATAGTTAAATGGGTATGTAAAAGCATGTTGTGATGTCACTTTTGTTATGGAAGAGAAACGAAAATTCCAAATACTGGGCTTCGATCTGTCCTTAGGCTACTTATGCTTTAATAGTTTTCTTTCTGGCGCAACGTCAATGGTATTTCATCATTGCCAGTTTATGAGTTTGCGTTGCCTTTGTTTTCCTCTTAGGCTGGTGTTGCTGATGGATGCAGCAAAAGTGTGGGGAATCTGCTGTACATGGTATTTACTCATTACGAGAACATTCACACTTAATGGATAATATGGTTTCTGATGGAAGCTTCTCCATTTACAGGTTGCAACAAAATTCCCAGCTAATGCACTCGTTCATCGTCCCACTTTAGTCCATTACATTGTCTCTGCAAAGGTAATTTTAAGGATCTTTTCATTGTCTCTATGTAAGCCCAACCAACTTATCAATCACACTGCTGGGGATAAACCAAGTATATGATAGAAATGAAGGATGATCTGCTGCTGAAAACATGGAGGTTAATTGTTAAGCTTACTGGTGTTTAACTTGCAAATGATGCAACCTTAAACTATTTGATACTTTGTGTTTATAAATCATTTTGAGCTGATTTTGTAGTTGGTGGCTCTATTATTTGTTCATTAGTTGCCTAATTTGCAGATTAAAAACCCTGCTCAACTAGATGCAGCTTTGCCCTTCCTTGCCAATGTGGGCCCTGAAAACTTTCAGCTGAGTGAATTTGAAGAAGCTTGTGGTGTAGGTCAGCATTTGTGCAAATACTTAAATATTATGTTTGAAGACTTGTTATTTTGGAAAATTGAGGGCTAAAGCAGTTTGTAAATCATCAAATCTGAGCAGGAACTTGTGTCTAGTATGGAAGCAGTGTTTTCTATATGGAATTGAAATGACTTCTGTTATATTCTACCCAGAAATTTTATAGGTGATAGAAGTCTGTTAAATTCTTTGGTTCTGGATATACTGAACAAGCAAAATTTTAACTTTCTAAATTATGTGATGACCTGCTCCATAGTTCCTTAGAACTGCTCTTCTCTCATACTATTGATATTTGATTGCTGTGTAGTTCATCTAGCACAAAAAACATAAGTCTGTTACTCAAACCAAACTCAACATCCATATACGTTTTGCCTAAAATGGTTACATGAGCCTCCTCACAAACTATCGTTACTAATGCTCGAGTGTTGAACTATTGCGACCATTTTTGAAATATTCTATATATTTTGACCCTCTGACCAGATTAAACACCACGACATAATGAGGTCCTATATGAAGTTCATCCCACTTATATTGTTGTCTAGCACTTTTGCTATGTTTATTTTTCCTACTTGGGAGTTGCATATTCTCAGCAAGTGCCTCTTATCAACAACCTCAATTTCTGCAGAAGGCAAGGCAATATTCCATAATGCCCTTAATCAGATACGAAACACCACTATTGAGAGCATGCCACTAGCTTCATCATAATGCCAATTTATGTTATTAGCCTCAAGCAAGTTCCGATTGTATCTTGTAGTAGATGTGCTTGTGCATGACCAATGTTTTCTTAGCTTGTGTTATGTCTATCTTCCATACTTGATTTTATTTTTCTAATATTCTTTTGTGCATTCGTTTATTCGTGCAGATACTGAATGCATATGACATTGTTAGTTGACATACGAATTAAAATGATCACATATTTGTAGCGACATAGGATACTATCTTCCATTTCATTTTCTTGCTTAATTTATTTGTAAGTATCTTTATGATCTCTGAATGGTTCTTTGTGTTCTTTCTGAGAGTAATTGTGGGGGAAGCCACTTAAGCTTATGGAACAAATAGAATATACTTGTCTTTCATTCATTATATAAATCATGACATTTTGGGCCCATTCCATCTTACAACTGCAACATATGTAATGTAACCTCAAAATAATATTCTAGCAAACTAATAGTCTACCTGCGAGCATGTGAATAGCCTTAATTATGTGATCCTGTTTTTACTGAGGATAATGAAGGGATCTATATTATGCATCAGTGAGGGAAGTACTTGGGAATTTTGCATTGGTGTTTGTTGTCTTGACAACAAAGAAAATTTTGGATTAAATCTAAATAAGTGTTTACTGATTTTCTTTCAACTTGTTATAAACTTGAATTCATTTCTGTCATCTTCTTACCTGGAAAGTGAATATTTTAGTTTTGGAATTCGTAGCAATGGTTCTAATAAAGTAGCTATGTATTTGTTTTTTGAACTTTGACCAATGGCAATCATATATTCATACGTGATCAAGCATTGTTGTGTTGGTCTCTGGCTGGCATGAGAAACTGGTCAGCATGACACGAGCTGATACCCCAATGACCAAAACTCACATAAATAGCTAAGGATTCAATAAGTCCAACATTGATTCCTTGGCACGAACTTTGTGTCTGTGGCATGAAGCTCTTCCGTGCTTTACATGTATCGGCACGGTGCCAGTAATTTAACAGCACTATAAGTGTCAGTTCTTGCTAATATGTGCACACCAGCACGGCAGTCAATGTATGTGATACTTGATTTTCCCCTCATTTCAGGCGTTCTCTTCCATGAACAGGTTTTCGGGGTTTTCAATTTCTTAAACTTTTGTTGCATGAAGTTTTCATTTTACTCGCTTGCAGGTGTGGATGTTTCTTTGGAAGAAATTCAATCCACCATCTCTGCAGTCTTGGATGAAAACATGGATGCCATCATGGAGCAGCGCTATCGTATAAATGGTAAAGCATTTTATGTTTCTTATTTTGGGAATAATTCGGCAATAAGGATGGAAAGTCTAATAATTAATACTTATCCACATAGCTTTGACATGCTACTTTAATCCATGCTTCTTTAATAAAGTCCTAATTGTTGTCTCTGATATAGAAAGTTTCATGTCCTCCTAGCAGGACTCCTCAGGATGATGTTGGGACATCCATTTCATAAGTTAAAACTATGTGGCTGGCTTTCTAGTTCTGTCCTTATTCGTATGATGTATGTGTGTGATATCTTCTTCAATTATGACAATTAAATTTCACCTTTCTATTTCAGTTGGGAATTTGTGCGGACAAGTTAGAAAGCTGCAGCCATGGGCTGATGCTAAAATTGTCAAGGTGAAGATCATTGCATACCAATCTTCATGTGAAAGCAAGGACTAAAGAATTAAGCACGCTACCCTGCTGTTGTCATAACTTGGCTTCTGTTACAGGAAGTAATTGATGACAAGCTCCGAGGATTGCTGGGTGAGAGGACTGCAGAGGATGATAAGAAGCCTTTGAAAAAGAAGAAGGAGAAACCTGCAAAAACTGAGGTAAGGTGCTTCTGAGAGATATTTTATCAAGATTCATTTTGTGTTTTGACTGGTTCACATTGTTTATAGGATCAAACCATTAGTGTGATTACTTCTGCAGTGCCCTCGGAGGAGGAACTAAACCCCTTCTCTATATTTCCACAACCAGAGGAAAACTACAAGGTACTTCATTAATATTGGTTATATGTGTCACGGGTTTTTTTCGGTCACTATATAGATGGGCCCGTTAGCCCATCTTTGGAATTTTGTCTTCGGCTGAGTTGTCTTGATTTTTCCTAGAATAGTTTGAACATTTTATAGCACCAGTAATTTGCTTTCTTCTTTTTTTTTTTTTTGGGGGGGGGGGGGGGGGGCATTAGTCTAAACTTCCATTAGTTTTGTGAAGGCTTTTGACCTGTGAGTTGCTTTGTTTCCTCTTGTTGTGGTGTAATGCTTCGAAACTATGAACTGCATCTCAAAATATGCAGTAATACTGCATATATATTTTTGACATATCAACATCCTCAAAAATTGTTTTAATTCATGTGGTTATTTCTTTATAGTTATATGGCTGTTGAAAATCCTATCAGGTCCATACTGAGATATTTTTCAGCAATGGGGATATATGGAGAGCTCACAACAGAAGCAAAATACTAGAGAGACATCTTAAGGCAACTGGGAGCAAAGTTTTTTCACGTTTTCCTCCCGAGCCTAATGGTTATCTACACATTGGTCATGCCAAGGTAACTACACAGCTTATTTTGAAATATTGTTTTGCTCTGCATTGTCTCACTATTGAATAGGGTTCTAACCTAATGGTACTTATGCAGGCTATGTTCATAAACTTTGGACTGGCAAAGGAGAGAGATGGATCATGTTACCTGAGGTAGAAATAGTCATGTTGTTTCGCACCTAGCAAATTTTTTGTTCATTCGATATCTTTGAATGTACTATATCTGTTTCTTCCTTATTTATAGAAGACCACAGTATATAGAATTATAAATAAGGAAGATCTTCTTTCTTCTTGCATATTCCAGAGTGACATATTAGGTGCTTACAGTTTGTTCATTTTTTCCCCCATTTTTGTGGTTGTCTGTATGATTTGTGGCAATAATCTCTTTAGTCACAGTTAAGGCATTTTTTGTGTATTTAGTGCTGTCAGTTGTTAGTTAGGGAGTGCTCCAGAATATAATTTATTTGCAGGAGGATAAACCATGTTTGCTCACATTGTGGTCAACTGGACTACAAAAAGTAGGCAACCTTACTTTGTGCATGCTCTTTTCCTTTGTGAGTAAGAACGAATACTTGACATGACAGTCCAGCAACCTCTGTATATAGCCTTAACCCATTCGAATTTTCGTGTTCTCTCTGCTAGGATGCCAAGCCAAACTAAAATATTGTGTCTCCTCAAAACACATGCAAGCTCAAGTTTATAGTTTCTGTTAAAGATCATCAGAATAACTTTGATGCTGACTTTTAAACTGGTTTAGATATGTGAATTGACATATTGTTTCTCTAACAGGATTGGACTGTTTCTTATGTGACATCTTAACAGCTATCCTGCTAAGCTATTGAAGTACATGAAGAATACCTGATTTTCGTAAAAGATTCCTAAAATAAATATTTTCCTCTGTCTTGTATAGGTTTGATGACACTAACCCTGATGCTGAAAAAAAGGAGTACATTGATCATATCCAAGAGATAGTTCGTTGGATGGGATGGGAGCCATTCAAGGTTTATTATTTCGTAACATTCGAACTTATAAGATGTTGTTTGCACATGGATTGACATTATTGAACTTCATCAGGTGACTTACACCAGTGATTATTTTCAAGAGCTACATGATCTAGCCGTTGAGCTGATTCGCAATGGTCTTGCATATGTTGATCACCAGGTTTGTTGATAAGTGCCTTGATAATACTGGTCTTCACGTTGAGAGTCAATGCTGCAGTTTCAGGAATTAATCTGACAATACTTTCCTTTTTTAGCTATGTTTATTAATTCTATCCTATCACGTTTTTATTAGCTTCCCGAGGAGGTTAAAGAGTACAGAGAAAGGAAGATGAACAGCCCATGGAGGGATCGTCCAATTAAAGAATCATTGCGGCTGTTCAATGATATGAAACTAGGCCTGATTGATGAAGGCAAAGCAACACTTAGACTGAAGCAAGATATGCAGAGTGACAATAAAAATATGTATGATTTGATAGCATAC
The DNA here is from genome assembly GCA_963920575.1 of Narthecium ossifragum. Taxonomy (NCBI): domain Eukaryota; kingdom Viridiplantae; phylum Streptophyta; class Magnoliopsida; order Dioscoreales; family Nartheciaceae; genus Narthecium; species Narthecium ossifragum. The sequence goes on from OY986968.1 coordinate 27,089,121, forward strand.
CGTATAAAGGCAAGTGGCCGGGTTCGTAAAGTACTTTGACTTGTTGCACTTACTTGGCTGAATCTTATGTCCTTTTTATGTTATCCAGTTTACTCCCCATCCACAGGCGGGCGACAAGTGGTGTATATATCCAAGTTATGACTATGCTCATTGCATTGTCGATTCACTTGAAAACATTACACACTCAGTATGCTTTCTTTGCTTCATCTTTCATAGTCCAATTTGAGGTAGAAATTTGTGCAGCAACCTGTCATTATCGAATATTAGCTTTCTGGCTTACGAGGTTTGTTTTGCTTATTTATCTTCTTGGTAGTTAATTGTATAAGCAGTTAATGTTTATTCATATCTTATTCTGCTTGTCTTAGAAAGTTGAAGCTTTTGGCCTTTTTTCTTCTTTTAATCCATGTTCTCGTTTGTTTCCTACATTGATGGCTATGATATTTTGTATTACTCTGAATAAAATGGTTACAAGCATATTTTCCTTTGGCAAATTGTGCGACCAAGTGAGATTCTGGTCAACAAAAATCCATTCATCTGCTTTTTGTGGATAGATACTGATTTACTGGTGTATTCTCTTTGAAGCTGTGTACCCTTGAGTTTGAAATACGTCGCCCTTCGTACTACTGGTTATTGGTAGCACTCGGTCTCTACCAGCCCTATGTTTGGGAGTATTCGCGATTGAATATCTCAAACACGGTTATGTCTAAGCGCAAGGTGTGTCTATTTCCATCTTGTATATATGCTTGTCAACTTACATGATTTCTCTAACTTAATCTTCAAGGGCTATTTTTATTTGTCAGCTGAACCATTTAGTGACCGGAAAGTGGGTAGGTGGCTGGGATGACCCTCGTTTGATGACACTTGCTGGATTAAGGCGTCGGGGAGTGTCTTCAACTGCTATTAATGATTTCATTCGAGGATTAGGAATCACAAGAAGGTTGGACATTTTCCACATTCTTAATTTGTATGTGTCTGGTACGCATGTAGCATATACTAGAATTTTGCTCACCAAATTAGGCACCCTTAATTTTCTGTTTTCCACGTCGGCGCTTACATGCCATCCTGGAAGTTATAATGCTTTCTGCATTCTGCTTTCCAGCTTTTAGGGTCTACAGTAGGCAAATAAGTGATACCTGATATTGGGATTCTGGCCAAGGTTTTACTTGCCTTGGCATGCTGCTGATGCCTCGTCATCATTTCCACATTGCATGATAACTAGCTTGTTATTTCTGTTTTGCTATAAAAAATTGTCTGATACGCATAAACAGCACGTCATTATGTTTACTATGCAGTGATAATAGCATGATTCGTTATGACCGCCTTGAATATCATATAAGGGAAGAACTTAACAGAACCGCACCTCGCGTGATGGTTGTGCTGCATCCTCTTAAGGTAGAATGTGTTTGTTTATTTATTTATTTGTTGCCCTTGTTGTATAAAACTTACGTTGTCCTCATTTTCCTTCCAGGTAGTTATCACAAACCTAGATTGTGGAGCAGGGATGAACCTTGATGCAAAGATGTGGCCAGATGGTCCAACAGATGATGCATCTTCCTTTTACAAGGTAACTATTTAGCATGGTAATCTCATTCTTATGTGTCCTTTCATACATGATAAACCTGTAACAATTGAATTTGCAAGGTTTGTGTTAAGCTTAATTGAATGTGGCTTTGTGAATCCTAGTGGGTCATCTGTCCCATTGATGTCTCCGCAAACTGTTTCAAATTCCTGGAGAGCTTCCCTGCTTACTTGGCCCCTGATTGGAGTCTGATTTGGTCTATGCACTGAAGACATTTTAAGACACCTTTCACAACAATAGAAAATATTCAATTCATGTAGAAAAGATTTTCATAAGCCCCGGCGATAGTGAGCTCCCGCTGCTAATCTTGCCTTGCATCTCAAAAGATTGTGAGTGCTCTCCCACTTTGCTGATCACAAAATAACTTTGACTAGATCTAAATCACTTTAGGTGGATTTTTCTTCTTTTGAAAGAAAAGTAGGGTAGGGTTGGGGAAAGGCCGGATGAAAAAGATGTAGTTTTTCCAGAGAGGAGGAAGATGTTTTTGGACCCAGTGAAAAGCATGTTTTTGGTTAAGGGACATTGTGCCTTTCTGGTCGTTTTTAGTTATAGTCCTGCTCATTTTGTTGAAAGTTCCACAACAGTCCCAAAGCTCATGGGGGCGAGCTGCATTTGTCGCCTACCATTGGGAATTTCACAATGTTGCAGGATTTGTTCTCATCCCGGGAAATTCACATTTGAGTTCATGGCACTTGTGTCTATAACATGACACTCCGAAGAACTTCACCCCCACACAACACACACTTGCCGCTGTTCATTGATCGCTGTAGCTTGTCTAATGAACATGATGGACGTGTGTTAAATTATACAGTTACAGGGTTTGATAACTTGGTCCATTACACCACTTATTCAAGGAATTGCGAAATTTGCTTAGTCAGATAAATTGCAAGTTTGGTTTCAAGATAGCAATTATCAAGTGAAATAGCCATCTCAGTATACTCTATCTACTTGGTTTATTTGTATTAGGAGTCTCAATAGCCTCAAGACTCTTTGGACCACGCAAAGACTCTTTCTACTAGGGAATCTCTTTACACTTATAGAATGCTATCACATATATTATCTAGTTTGGTGCTACAAATATCCATCTTCAATTGTCGAGCTGTCCGCTTAATGTGAGGTTTGATGTTATGTGCATGTTATTTGAAGATGCCCAAGGATTGGGGTGCACAGGTGAATGAGTAGAGGCTTTGATGCAAAGCTTTGCACAGATGGCAATGTTGGCGGCATGTATTGTGTCTAGCGATTTAGCCTAGTGTTTTTCTCTATATACTTAAGTTCTATAACATGTTTCGTGTGAAACCCACCCATAGCAGAACCAAGCTTTATCACTCCGGCTGTCTTAAACGGACTTCTCCCCATAACTGAAGGGTTTTGGCCGAAGCTGATAATTGACCTGTGCTAAGGTACTGCTTCAGTATAATGCCAGTAAATTACCGGCAAGATGTGCACAGTACCCCCTGGTACAACCAACCCTGGCCATACCAAACAAAGAGGCAACAAATCATGCCCAGCAGTAATAGAGTTCTTTGCAAGTAATATTTAAATTGCTTTTGACAATAAAGTTTAGAATCATGCAATGTGAAGTCTGTTCGAAGATAATTATTATTGTGTGCATTATTCAATCTATTGCTTTTTTTTTTCTTTCTTTTGTTATGTAACTGCAGTGTTACTCTGACATGGGACACACACACCAAGTCTATCTGACATGTTTTTATCGAAATTATTGACGCTAAATGCAGCATGCATATGTTATATACATAGATAAATGGGTATGTCTAAAGGATACACAACACTGATCAAGGTTCAAAATACAATGCACAGTCCAAAAAATTTCATTGGTCATTGATTTTCCTACATCACAATGGATGACCTAGAAGTGGATTAAAAAAATTCATAAAATGTAATTTCTGGGTAATAACAGTTAATGGAACCTCAAAGAGAGAAGATTTGTAAGATTGGCTTTCTGTAAATTTAAGTACATCTTTCTCGGTAGAGTGATATGGAAAAGATGTATTAGTTCTGCAGTTATGTATTCATGCTGTTGTCTTTTGTTTTTGTTCTCTCTGATCAAAGATCAAGTCCTGATCTTGATGTTCCTGAAATGTCCTTTCATGCTGTAGGTTCCTTTTACCAATGTTATCTATATTGATCGCTCTGATTTTCGGACCAAGGATTCGAAAGATTATTATGGTTTGGCCCCTGGTAAAAGTGTTCTACTCAGGCAAGTACTTGTTTAGGAGGATCCCGTAATCCAGCTCATACTTGTCTTCTCGATGTTTAACTTTGGACTTTCAAAGGGTTTTCTTTTGTGGTTAAATTTAGGTGTATTCTGAAACTTACTTGATCCATTCAGATATGCATTCCCAATAAAATGCACAGAAGTTATCTATGGAAGTGACATGGAGACTGTCGTTGAGATCCGTGCTGAGTATGATCCATCCAAGAAGACAAAACCAAAGGTTTTTGGTTTGCTCTGTGATGATGGCATTGTAAGAGTTGCTAAATTTTGAGTATTGAATATCAATGATTCTCTTGGAAAAAATGCAGGGTGTTCTCCATTGGGTTGGTCAGCCTTTTCCAGGTGCTGAACCTCTGAAAGTGGAGGTCAGGTTATTTGAGAAATTATTCGTGTCTGAGGTGGGTATTTCTGCTCCAATCAAATGATCTTATGTCCGACCAAGCTGTTTATTTGCTAAAAGTTCTACTTTCTTGTCATTCTCCAACAGAACCCTGCTGACCTCGAGGATTGGGTGTCAGATCTGAATCCAAATTCCAAGGAGGTCATTTCAGATGCATATGCTGTACCCTTCCTTTCTAGTGCTAAACTAGGTGACAAGTTTCAATTTGAAAGGCTCGGTAAGATCTTTTTCTATTTTGATTTGTTTGTATTGGATCTGAACTTGAAGTAATGCTGCACAGACTTGTATACTCTTGTGCATTCTCAGTAAAATCTGAAGATCTAATCCTTCATCGGAAACTTGGACAATTTCGCATTTGTCTGAATCCCTTGAAAGACCAGATCCTTCAAAACCAATTCTTATGAAATTATGAAGCCTCTGGCCATATATTGGAGGGAATGTGATGGTCATGATTTATTCAGTCATATGTCGACGTGTGTTTGCATCTTATGGCCCATGTATTGGATGAGCAAGTCATCCCGCTGCTTGATTAGTGCTCTTCATTCAACTGCTTGTGCACTTTTTTAGCATCAAACTTTCAATTGGTTGTTTGTTATAATCGTAATTTAGTGTCGCCGCCTACTGTATTTTGCTTATTTCTCAATGGATATGACTTATGATTTCACTTATGTTGAATCATGGAACTATTAAAGATTAACTCACTTTTTTGGATTCCAGAATCTTAGGCCTTTCTTTTAATAGCATAAATACCTTATGTTGGGATTTACCCCCTTGTGTTTTCAGGGTACTTCGCCGTGGATCCAGATTCTACACCTGAAAATCTCGTATTTAACAGAACTGTTACACTTAAGGATTCATATTCAAAGAGTGGAAGCAAATAACATCAGCTATTTCCATTCAGTGAAATTGAAGGTGATGTGTGATAGGCAGCAGAGGATTCCTTTGCTAACCTACAGCAGGCGTGACAGGCAGCAGCAGCAGGGCAATCCAGCTGGGATCAGTGCATTGGGATGATTCAGTAGCATCAATTCAGCAGCAATCCCGGCAGTTTACTTATATGCAGAATTGACAATCTGTGATTGAGTCTTGATTAGTTTCCTTCCAATAAAAGTTATATGCTGTTTAGGAGAGTCTTGTTTTGGTAAATTGTAAGAGTCTTAATATAGAGATGTCTTGGTTATTTAAAGAATGTAAGGGATGACAATGGGTAATCAGAAAGTATAATTCTCCCCTCCATCTCTTTCCTCGGATCTTCTTATTCTCTGATACTTCTTCCAGCCTTGATTTTCTCCCTTCCAGCCTTGATTTTCTCCTCCACAGCTACTCTGTTCCCTTCCACCAGCTCCAACCTTTATAGGACCTGCACCCATTAGCAGTTTCTATCAACTTGGTACCAGAGCCATGGCCGCCGGCGTTCGCTCCATCACAACTGAAAAACGGGTCGCTCCATCACAACTGAAAAACGGGTGTCGAGCCTTGAGGTCGCAATCCATGGAGTTCAGCAAGCGTTAGGACGGCAATCCGAGACCTTCGAACAACACGCGGACTCCGTCGAAGCCCTCAGGGCTAACGTTGACACCATCATGTCCAACGTCGCCTTGCTTCTCAAAGATAAAGATACCCACGACAAAGGGCTCGAGGGTTCTGTCAACTTTTCCGGTGGTCGCCCCCCTCCTCACGGTGGTGATGGCGGCATTTTCTATTCTGTCAAAGTGAGAGCGGATTTTCCCACCTTCTCCGGTGATGATCCAGTCGGGTGGCTCTACAAGGTAGAGCACTTCTTCCGTGGTCAGGGCACGGCGGAAGCAGACAAGATCGCAGTCGCTATACTCCACCTGGACGATGAAGCTATACATTGGTACCGTTGGTACGAGACCATCAATCCGCGGGCGTCTTGGTGGGAGTTCTCGCAGGCCATGTGCTCCAGATTCGGTTGCTCTGAGTACGAGAACATTGATGCAACCCTCGCCAAGCTCCAACAAACTGGATCTGTGCGCGACTACCAAGCTCAGTTTGAGCGCTTAGCAACTCGCGTACGAGGATGGCCGGAGTCTGCCTTGCATGGAAGCTTTATGGGGGGCTTACGGGAGGATATCTGCTTGAAGTCCAGATCTTCAACCCCAAGTCCGTCCACCATGCTTACTGCTTAGCTCGGGCACAAGAAGAGAAGCTCGCGAAGACGAGGCGGCCTTTCACACGACCGGCGCTGCTGCCCTCACCTCCCCCACGTTCGACTTATGCCGCTCCGAAGGGCGGGCATCCTGGTCTGCTGGGCCGCGCACCGGGCACCACCACCACTCCTGGAGTCGTCGTCCCTCAAGGCGTCGGATTCCGGCGGTTGACGTGGGAACAGATGCAAGCACGGCGGGAGAAAGGCCTCTGTTATAATTGCGACGAGCAGTTCACCAAGGGCCATGTGTGCAAGAAGCAACAACTGTTTCTCCTGGAAGCCGATGGAGTTGATGGGGAGGAGATCCACGATTCAGAGGACTCCCATGAGGATACTGAGGAGACATCTGCTGAGATCTCGATTCATGCTCTATCAGGATGCTCTGCTCCTCAAACCATGCGTGTCGCAGGCCAAATTGCTGGGCGGCAGACATCTGTCCTCATTGACAGTGGAAGCACCCACAATTTCGTGCGTGCTCGCTTAGTACCCAAGCTTCACTGTGTCACCACCGCAGCACCACCGTTTTGGGTAATGGTCGCCGACGGCAACCGACTGACCTGTCGCGAGATCTGTCGCGGGGTGGACGTCCAGATCCAAGGTTATGGTTTTCGAGCGGATCTCTATCCGTTGGACCTACAAGGGTCGGACATGGTGTTGGGAATTCAATGGTTGCGCAGTTTGGGACCCGTGCTCTGTGATTGGGAGAGATTAACGATGCAGTTCACCGTCGGCGGCATCACACATCAGCTACAAGGGGACGGCCATACTACATATTCACAAGGTGAACTCCACTCAATCCAAAGGTGGCTAAATAAGGAGGTGGAAGCTTATTGGCTCATGTCCGCCGAATCAGGGGAACCAGGTCAACCTTCGCCTGATCCTTGCACCCTTTTTTCTGACTTGCTTGATGAATTTAGTGATATCTTCGAAGTCTCCCATACGTTGCCTCCTCATCGCGACCAAGACCATCGTATCCAGATCATTCCCGGTGCAGGGCCAGCGAACGTGCGTACCTTCCGGTATCCCCATGTCCAGAAGGCGGAGATAGAGAGGATCGTGCGCGAGATGCTCGAAGAGGGCATTATCCGGCCAAGCAAGAGCCCATATTCTTCACCGGTGCTCTTAGTCAAAAAGAAAGATGGCTCTTGGCGATTCTGCGTGGACTACCGGGCCCTGAACGACATCACCGTCAAAGACCGTTACCTGATTCCGGTCATCGACGAGCTTCTGGACGAGTTGCATGGTGCGGCCTTCTTCACCAAATTGGATCTCAAGGCAGGATTCCGCACTCACGATGGACATTACGAGTTCCTTGTAAAGCCATTTGGCTTAACGAATGCCCCATTAACTTTCCAGGCTGTCATGAACGACATCTTCAGGTCGGCTCTCCGACGCTTCGTTCTTGTGTTTTTTGACGATATTTTGATATACAGCAGGACTCAGGAAGATCACATGGTGCACTTGCGTTGGGTCCTCCAAGCCATCCGCGTGAACCAGCTGGTGGTGAACCGCAAGAAATGCCAGTTTGGGCGCCCACAGGTGGAGTACCTCGGCCATATCATCTCCGAAGACGGCGTGGCGCCCGAAAAAATCCGATGCATGACGACTTGGCCGCGTCCTCACTCGGTGAAGGCCCTTCGCGGATTCTTGGGACTGACCGGATATTATCGGAAGTTCGTTCATAGTTACGGCAAGATTGTTGAGCCCCTGACTCGACTCCTTCTTAAGAACGGGTTCACCTGGAACCAAGCTGCCGAGGAGGCGTTTGAAGCCCTCAAGACGGCAATGACGACCACCCCAGTGTTAGCCTTACCAGACTTCTCCAAGCTGTTTGTGGTGGAGACTGATGCTTCCGGAGGAGGCTTGGGGGCGGTTCTTATGCAAGAGGGGCGACCCTTAGCCTTCTACAGCAAAGTTCTCTCTCGAACAGGGCAAGGTCGCTCAACCTATGAGAAGGAGCTCATGGCGGTGGTCTATGCTGTCCGGAAATGGCGCAACTATTTGTTGGGACGCCGATTCCAAATCAGAACCGACCACCGGAGCATCAAGCATCTCCTCGAGCAACGCCTGACTTCAGTCGAGCAACAGCATTGGCTCGTGAAACTCCTGGGTTTCGATTTCGAGATCATATATCGGCTGGGCAGGGAGAATCGGGCTGCCGATGCTCTTTCCCGTCTTCACGAGGGTGCTCAGATCACCAGCTCTTCCGCCGATCCTTCACCAGCAGCCGCCGACGCTTCACCAGCGGTCGCCGACGCCACAGCCGAGGGAAGCGGGGAGGCGTGCGCGATATCGGGGCCAAGGCTGGTCTGGATGGCCCACTTGCGGGAAGAAGCTCGCACCAGCCCTGAATTGAATGCCCTCAAGCAACACATCGATGCCGGCGACGAGTCTCTCCGGGACTATGTGCTCCACGATGGTGACTTATGGTACAGAGGAGCGCTTGTCCTGCCCTCTACCTTCTCCCTCTTGAAAAAAGAAAGCAAAGGAGAGCATGGATTTTTATAGCAATCTTTGATGTGTTTGATATTAATTTACAAGTCACGATTGACTGAGTCAACGTAAAATAAATCGATCGGGCGGCGCATTAATTTTCTTTCCCCGCGGTTCTGTACCAAACACCAACTTCATTGCTCCCTAGGCGGTTCTGTACCAACCACAGACCTCGCCTGGCAACGTTCACCCCCATGTCCAAGCCGGTGAAGGACCATCCCTCACTATCCACACTGCTCCCAAACCCGCAATACCATTACTAAATGTTGTGTATGTGCGTAGCGTCAAGGTTGGCATGGAGGTATCCATTGGTGCAGACGGATGTTTGAGGGGACGAATAGAGCCTCTGAACTCCTTGACTTGCCTCGAGATCAAACACACAAGCTGCACCGTTGTCAACCGCTGATTTTCAAAAATAACAACATTCCTCTCTTTCCATAACCACCACAGGCAATAAGCAGCAGAGCTTTTCCATTCTCCTGAGCCAACCTTTGGATTTGATGATAGAAGACTCCAACAATCCCCTATAGACAACAGTTGAGATCTGCCTTGCGCCACTCCGACCCAAACTTGCACAGCATATGGACACTCGAGGAACAGGTGGCTGATGGTTTCTTGGTCACCTCCACAACGCACACATAATTAGATCTTCCTCTTATAATTAAGGAAACTTAACAAATCATTGAATAATTAGATCTTCCTCTTATACAAGAGTTCTGATTTGGGTACATGCCACGTTGGCATGTACCCAAATCAGCACCGTTGGATTGAACCGGGATTCGTGCCCGGTTCAATCCAACGGTGGAGATTCGTGTACATGGGTACATCCCATGTACACGAATCTTTTTCCCTTATACAATCTCTTTTTATGTATATGTGTAGATAATTGTGTGCATGCATATGATATTTTAATGGCTTAGGATTGCTCTTGCCATTCGCACTCGGAGATATAGTTATCTTAACAAGTATTAAGCTAGAGAGTGAAGATTGGAAACTTTTTTTTTTATTCTAGGCTTATAAATCGAGGCAGAGGCCAAAATAAAAACAAAAACACCGCCGCATCAAGCTAAATCAAGTAGATCTAATTATTCAACATATGCTGTGGGTTTTTTTTAGCATGGAGATTACATCTGACAGCAATTTGTCCACTACTCAAAAAAAGGGAGGAGAAAATTAAACATACACAGCCATGCAACTGACTATGTTATATATTAAAGGCAATAGATAAACTTCGAAGGCATGCATGCATCACATCTGGTGAAGAAAATCACCAGACACACAACACACACACACACACACGTACAGACCTAGACCTTTCTCTTCTTCCAGTGAGACATACAGAGAGAGAGGGACTTTGAACATGGATGGGTTTGGTGGGGCTAACGAGCCCCATTGGAGACGCGGCATGAGCCAATACTAGTGCAGCCCCTGGAGTGAGGATTCATATTAACGGCGGCGCAATTGTAATAAGATGCTCCACGAAGCGAGCAAGCTCTTTGGTTTTGGCGAACAGGGGATGGGCCGGGTAGAGGCCCGATTACACGCCCATGGGGATCGGTAGCATTTGTAAGAGGATGCACATGTCCCTCCTTGTATCTAGTACTCTTCTCGTCTTCATTGCTCCCTGCACCAATTTAATCATTTCATGCATGCTCACAATAAATGTTATTTTTAACTAAACTCCACATGAAAGCAGAGAAATAAGAAAAGAAAGGATGGCACCTCTTACTCATTTTTGGCTCTATAGGATTAGAGAAGATGATGGTGATGGTATATATATGTACTCACCAGTGGAGGTGTTTTTTAGCGATGCCCGAGCAGCCATGGCATTTGGGATGTATAAACTGGTTGAAAGCAGCAAGGCCAAACAGAAGAAGATGAGGGTGGCTGATCTCCTCACCATCTTCTTAATTATTCCAATCTTGCAAACTTCACCCTTATTTTTCACACATAAAATTAACTTGCTATATAGTAACACGTACCTTGAGTGGAGGGTGGATGGAGGTGAATGATTTGGGAGTCTCTTTTGAAGGAGAAAGGAATGGAGAGCATGTATTTATAATAATCTAGGATTGGGTTGGGTGTATACTATATATGCTCATCATGGATAGATATATAGTAGACGTCACGATTGACCGAGTCAGCAAAAAAAGGGATCGATCGGGCGCAGTTTCTTTCCACGCGGTGCTCAACGAAACACCCACTTTAGTCTCGTATGAGCAGGGCCGTCCTGAGTTTTCGGAGGCCCTATGCTAACTTTTAAAATGTGGTCTTTTATATTTTAATGATTAAATTTTAAACATGTAAAAACCACTTAAAAATATTATAAGCATTAAAAAAAAGAGTAAATTTATAAAAATATTTCTCACTAAAATTGTCCAAAAAAAGGTATCACTTAAACACTCCCCTTCTATCACTTTTAGAGGCAAAAGTGTTAAATAAGCTTGTATACTAGTCTATGTCATCTACCAAAGTTTTTTCAATTGACAACATGTTCATCCTTTCTTGTGACATGGTTGATCGAAGGCAAGACTTAATCAACTTCAACTTTGAAAAACTTCTTTCTCCATATACGACCGTAACCTATACCCACTAACCGTTCATCCTTTCTAGCAAAGAATTGTTAGTGTTGAGGCTGTTGAATAGAAGAAGCTAGGGCTTGACTGCTTGAGGTTGTTGAGCTCCCGCGCTCCCTGTAAAGCAGTAATGACTGCTGAACTACCCGGTACCCTATACCCACTAACCCACCAAAGTACAAAACTATAGGGCCCTAAAAATTGACAATTTTTAAGGGGCCCTAGGCCATGGCCATGGCCTGGTGGGCCTTGGCCCAGGGACGGTTCTGAGTATGAGGGGCCTTATTTGAGCCCTACTTCATTCTTGTATTATAAGTAAGGGTGAACACCTATTAAATGTTAGCGAAATCCACATCAAGCCGTCCTCTCACGAACCTCCCAAACAGGGCATGCTCCCACTGAACGCTCTTTTCTACCTCCTCCGGATCAAAGATGACCTTGTCTGGCAACCTCTTCTCGATGCTTCCTACCTCCTCTTGGGTCACGTATGTGTGGGTACTATCTCCTCCGGTGATAGCAGCCCAGGAGCGAGAAGAGCGATGATCTCCCCATTCCTGCCGCGGGTTTACGGGGCTCTTCGGCTGGGAAGCAGCTTGTGAGGACCCGTATACAAATTAGGGACTTTTATGCAAATGCTACTTCATAAGGGGGTCTTTAGCAAAAAGGCCACTTATCTTATATCTAACCTAAACTAACTAATGAGATAACATAACCCTAAACTCTATTCCCTTCTTCGTCGCGTTCTTCTCCTGCCGCCGCCCGTGAGGAGGAGAGGGGATCGACGCCGTCGCGAGCAGTGCCGCCGGCGGGGAGGATCTTCACCGGCTGGAGGTTAGCAACCTCCTTCTATTCCCTCTTTCCTTACCGCGTCTTTCTCCCTCTCGTTGCGATCTCCTTCGACGGATTTCCTTGGATCGGCTTGCTTGGTGGTTTGATTCTGAGTGGATCGGATGGAAGTTTCTTGAGTAACTTAGCTTCCCTCTTGCTTTGTTTTGGATTAATGCAAGTTGGTATGGATCTTTAGATTTTCCTTTGATCGTTTGGCTTGAGTTTTTCTTTGATCGATTGATTTGGTTGGAGTTCTTTTGTTAGATCTGATGGGATTTCTTAGCTCAGTTCATGCTTTGCTTTGGCTCCTCCCTTCCCCTCTTAGTTATTGTTGATTCGCTGGTGTGGTATCGGGTGATTTTTCTCTCATTGGGTTAATTTCTTTGGATCAAGTCCTTCTAATTGAGTAATGAGAACGGTGGATTTCGAAGGTTGTAATGCATGGATGTTTGGAGTTATTTTCTTTCTCTGGACTGGTTGTTTTCGGGGATGCACATAGGGTGTTCGAGGAATTTCTTCATTGTTGCAGAGCCGATTGTTCCTCTCTGCTTTAGATTGTTGCCGGGCCTGTTATTGGATTTGGACTCTTATGTCGTTCCTCCCCTCACCTAAGTCTTTACTTCATTGATTTGATTCTTTTTGTTCTTGTTCATAGCTGGATCGGGTTGCTACGATTGGTTGATTCCTTTTTGGATCATGTTTTCCTCCCTGTTTATGTTAACTATTGGATTATCTGCGAGCTTTTGGAATTCTATTTCGTTAACTCTGTTCTTGGGATCTGATCTGAGGATTTCTTGGCCGATGGGCATTGGGTGCTTGTAGCTCTTTTCTGTTGTTATTGGCTGTCTCCTAGGAATGCAAGTAAGGTGTTTGTTGATTTGCTTCTTTGCTGCAATGGCCTTGGCTGAGATCGATGAGTTGCATTGTGGCAGCTTCTTCTCTGTTTGGGTGTGTTTATGGGATCTTTTGCCAATCTATGGAGTTCTATTTCGCTGCCCTGTTTTGGATCTAGACCAGAGGATGTTGGTCGTTGGCTTTTGGTTGCTTGTAGGTGCATGAACTTAGATTGCCTTCGTTGAGTTGCTCTCTTTCTCTTAATGCTTGTAATCCAATAAATCTCTCTGGTGGAGCATGATCTACAGCAGAGGAAATTAGAGCACGTAAGGTGCTTGATGAGTTGCTTCCTTACTGCTCTTAAGCTGGATCAATTTAGTTGAGTTGGTCTGGGTGGCTGGTTGGCCCGAGTGTTTTGTTTAAGGGTATGAGATTGGGTTAGCTGGATAATTGAATTGGATGTATTCTTTGTTGACAACAGAGGAAGCTGAGGTGTAATTGCTGGGAGCTTGTGGCTGGGGAGTTGTAGCTTGTTTCTTTGCTATCCGAGGTAGGTGGACTATCCAGATGCATACCTGAAACTAACTATGATAACTGTCATAAATTGTGGATGATGTGTAGATAAATATCTCAGGTGATGCTCAGGCTGGTAATTCTATGCTGATTACATTATAGTTATTTTGTTTACGTGTTCTGTTATTTTGCTTGAATTGTAGAATTGTTGTTTGATCCATTCTCGTGGAAGATTATGGTTGTCTGTGATGTGTTAGCTATGGCTAATGGTGGTTGTGCATATTAATGTGATGTGGAAGTGCTTATTTGTATGTATGTGAATTACTTTCATGTTTGGATGATCTGTGATTAGATACAATCCTGTGGTGCTTAGGAGTTGTACTTAAATGCTGGTACTGTATGGTTGTGTTGGTCATGTGTGCTACGGTCTGGTGATGTTCAAATTAAATATGGTACAAGAACGCATTGCACGGGTCTAGGCCGGGGTCGGGTCTAGGAACTCGCGATCGAGGCTACGGGTGGACGTGGTCCCCGTGATCGATCGGGGTTTTGAGAGAATGTTTATGAAATCCAAATTGGATAAGAGAACTAGTTGCTATTGTTCGAGAATCGATTGATTCTCTGGAACCTTAGTCTTAGCAGCTATTGGGAGGTAGCCTAATGTCTGCTGGTCGACGCCAGTCTAGCTGTGCCCACAGTTGGCAGGGTAGTGTCCCGGACTGTGGTGGAGAGCGAGCTGTGCCCACGGTTGGCAGGGTAGTTGCCCGGACCGTGGTGGAGAGCGATGGGTCGATTGCGAGCTTGGGCTTAGGTTGTGACTTCCCTTGAGCTAAGACTTAGGCGCCAGATTGCATCGCATATTTATGTTGGTTGTTAGTTAGTTTCTTGTATATCATTAGTTAGTCTCCTACTGGGCTTTTTGCTCACCCCTACTTTTGCAGGTTCTTCAGGTGATGACGGCCGAGTTTGAGATCGTTGGAGGATTCGATATTGGATCCATTTATTTTATTTCATTTCCTTCATTTGAGAGTTGTAGTGACATTGGGATTATGAGATTTGATTAATGATTTGATTCATGCATTCAGATTCAGAAATTTGTAATTAAACAATTGAAGTCGGTATTTGGATTAGATTGATTCATGTTATTGAAATCAGAAATTTGTAATAAATTATTAGGTTGTTCAGGAATAATTTACTGCATTGTGAATCAGTTATCTGTCAGGGTGAGTATACTGTATTGTGATGGTTTATATTATGATGTTGAGAGCAGGTTAATTATGTGGTGTTAAGTGTAGAACAGGTTTTCCTCACGTCCCGTGGTCGGGGTGGGTATATCCCGGGGCGGGGCGTGACACAGTTTCTCTCCTGAACCGTGTATCCTCGCCGCCCTCATGCACCCGGTTCTCCGCTTCCTCTATCAAACTGTACGTGCGGGGGCGTTGGGTGTTTTGGAAGTTAGTTTTCAATTCACACCCTGATGAGGAAGGTGACAGGATGACATGGTCACGAGCTACTAATGGGAAGATCTCCTCCAACTCAGCATATCTTATGCTAGATGAACAGAGACATAAGCCGGAGGTGGGAGAAGGCCAAAAGCTCAGATGGGAAACAATCTGGAAAGGACCGTTCGGCCCCAGGGTGCGTACCTTCCTATGGAAGCTCGGCCATGGGAAGGTGCCAACAATGGATGCTCTGTTCAGAGCAGGGGTGAGTGAAGATAACATATGCCCAAGATGCAAAAAAACAGAGGAGTCTGTGCATCATATGCTATTCCAGTGTCGTGACTCCCAGGAAGTATGGGCAAGGTTATTCGGGAATGATCTGGAGATTAAACGGAGGAGAGGATGGGAGAACTGGAGAGAGCTGCTCGACTCGAACAACAGATCGGAAGCTTTGAGATTCAGGAAAACCAAACTGGGATATGGTGCATGGATGATCTGGAAAAACAGGAACAACGTCGTCTTCAATGGCCGTG
The DNA here is from genome assembly GCA_963920575.1 of Narthecium ossifragum. Classification (NCBI taxonomy): domain Eukaryota; kingdom Viridiplantae; phylum Streptophyta; class Magnoliopsida; order Dioscoreales; family Nartheciaceae; genus Narthecium; species Narthecium ossifragum. The sequence continues at coordinate 27,104,728 of OY986968.1, forward strand.
GTGATCCTCCGGGCGCGCTGGCTAGATCATTTCTGTGACAATCCAAGGAATGGGAGATGAAAGGGCGAGGAAGCAGGAGGAAAGGGGCCGACTCCCTATCACATCGACAGGGGATCTCTGTTATCCAATCGGACGGGGCATTCTGTTCGAGCACCGGACTCGCCGGCTTTGGCGCCATCTGCAGGAACGAGGAAGGAGAACACGCCTGGGAGATAGAAGCAGGAGGCTTTGCCATCGATGCCAAGGATGCGGAGCTTACAGCTATGGGACTCGCCATTGAGGAAGCAAAAAATAGAGGCATAAGGAGAATGCTGTTTGAGACCGATGCAAAGGACTTGGTTGAGTGCATGCATGGCAGAAGAAGGTGGCCATGTGATATCAGAGAACGGCTTCAACAACTCTGCTTAGCCATTGCCTCGTTTGAGGAAGTGCATCTCAAGTTCATTCCCAAAGAGGATAACGGAGAGGCGGACCGACTTGCGAAGGCGGGCGCAAAGAAGGCAGCTCAGTTTTGAGGACTGGTGTCTTGGTGTTAGGGTTCTAAACCCGGTTTTGTTGTATTTTGTTTCCCCAGCTTAGGTGTCCTCACCTTAGGTCTCAATTCGTCAAAAAAAGAGATACAGAAATAGGTAGAAAGCAATGTATTCCATTACCCATTGCAACTCCTTTCTCCACAAGATTTGATCGAGGAAAATATTGCATGACAACATAATTTATTTCATTTGATAATATGATCAAGGGTAAAATTAATATATGTTAGTACAATGTAGTTTTGGTCAAGTTTCAAATAAGACCTTATCTTTTTAAAAAATTAAAAATAAATAATATATATATATATATATATCAACCTTATAAGGAGCAAAAACGGTTACAACCGTTTATCTCCTATTAGTTTATTTACATGTATATTTTCCTAAGTTAACTTTGTATATTTTTATCATCTTCTCTAGGTTAGTTTTAAATATACATCCTTATAATCATAAGGCATGAGATTAGTTTTAAATATACATACTTATCTACCTTATAAGATCCAAGGGTAGTTACTTTTATGACTCATCATCTGAGTCATAAACTTATACACACATGGCATACACGTGGCATACACGTGGTATAAAATTATAATTAAATAAACAAAAAAAAGGATAGTGGCCGGCTGATGTGACATAAGTTATAATAGAGATAGTGGGGGGGGCAGTTAGGCGTGCCAGGTGGCACGGGCCCACCACACATGCCTCCTTTAATTGTTACAGATTTCAATTTCTTTATGGCTTGAGGGGTCAGTATTAGCTCCCTCCGTTGATCTTTAATTTCATTGGGACTGAGTTGTTTAATAATATGTTGGCTCCCCAAATCTAGGATTCGATGATTGTTTGTGCAGGATTTGGCTGTCTGATCTGAAGTCTAAATTCCAAGGATGGTCATTTTTAGAGCATATGTTACACCCTTTCTTTGTTTCTTTCTGTCTGATCTGAAATCTAAATTCCAAAGATGGTCAGTTTCAAATTTGTTTGAATCCCTTGAAACTTGCTAAAACGAATTCTGATCGTATTATGAACTTTTCTGCCCATGTATATCTTCATTTAACATGAAACTTCCAATTAGTTCATTGTCATAATCTCCATTGCCTATACACTATGCCCATTTCTCATTGACTAACAGATCATTTTTGCTCATGGAGTTGTTTGGTAAAGAAAATTGGAGAGAGATCAAATTGGCTAGTTTCAAAAAAATTGGTCTAATTTTATGGTGTTTGGATGGCAACGTCGTCTCCTCCTTAATGCAGACAATAAAAGTTGGACCAGAGTCACCCCAAAACAAAATGATGTAAAATTATACATATAAATTTTTAATCTTGTCTTTTAATGCGGACTATGAAAGGGGGGCTTTTTTCCGGAGTCAAGTCAATCATACATATCATTTATAAATTGTGTCTTTAATCTTAGACTAGGATGGGAACCCAAAGATCATCATCTCACGCAGTGCATACACGATCAATGTTATATTACATCATCATCAAAAAATATGAGGTTGCAATGTGCTATAAAGACTTGGAATCTTTTTTCTTCAGAGAATTAAGCTCGACGACGACAAATAGAACACATCAAAGCTAGAGAGCGATTGAAAGACTTGGAATTTGGAAGTGTGTACTACAATTTCTGTTTTTTTTGTTTTAATAGTTCAGCCCAAAGGCTAGTATATAGATAAAATTACTGCAGACCGTCCAAGGTTGGTAGGGGGTAATATAATCATAAAATAGGTCTCGGGTTCTATTCCGCAAAAAATCAGAGGAAAGGGTTATGATATGCCAAAAGCAAATATGGAGGGTCCAAATCCACAAAAAATTCTAATAAAAAACTACAATTCCTACCATTATTCCACCGTTTCCAACCAAATACTTTTTCCTTATTGCAAGCACTTAATACTGATTTATGCTTACTTTTCAACCAAACACCAAAAGTTGAATAACTTTACCCCCATTAATCATCCCAACTTTTCTAGCCCCAAATAATTGTATTTAGGGAATAAGCAATTCTAGAATACGACAAAAAATAAAATTTTCATAATTAACATAACTAAGATTATTTTTTTTATTTTTTTTTGAGTAAGTCAGCCAAAAAATGGCTAGTTACAAGGAAGAAACTACATAACTAGGGAAACGGACAAAAAGGAAAATTTACAGGAACTTCAGATCCAGAAGCAAAGACCCAACAGTGACTCCAGCGCATATCTTTACCAAGCATAGCGAGATAATCCGCATCACGAACTCGATCTAGTTGCACAGATCTGAAAACAACTGCTAGAAAGCGCGCCGCCATCCCACATATATCTCTCAATAACTAAGATTATGTTTATTGAATATATACCTTGAACGATAAAAACTATATTCATTTAATGATGTGACGAGATAAAAATACAAATATTTTCTTTTTTTACAGAACGAGGATAAAAAAAAGAGAAGGATATAAGAAAATTACTTCTTATCCCATAGGGCTCGTTTGTTTCATCAACCTTATAAGGAGCAAAAACGGTTACAACCGTTTACCTCCTATTAGTTTATTTACATGTATATTTTCCTAAGTTAACTTTGTATATTTTCCTAAGTTAACTTTGTATATTTTTATCATCTTCCCTAGGTTAGTTTTAAATATACATCCTTATAATCATAAGCCAGGAGATTAGTTTTAAATATACATACTTATCAACCTTATAAGGAGCAAAAACGGTTACAACCGTTCTCCTTCTATTAGTTTATTTATATGTATATTTTCCTAAGTTAACTTTGTATATTTTTATCATATTCCCTAGGTTAGTTTTAAATATACATCCTTATAATCATAAGCCAGGAGATTAGTTTTAAATATACATACTTATCTACTGTATAAGATCCAAGAGTAGTTACTTTTATGACTCATCATCTGAGTCATAAACTTATACACACATGGCATACACGTGGTATAAAATTATAATTAAATAAACAAAAAAAAGGATAGTGGCTGATGTGGCGTAAGTTATAATAGTGATAGTGGGGGCGGGCAGTTAGCCGTGCCAGGTGGCACGGGCCCATCATCTGGTCAACCTTATAAGGAGCAAAAACGGTTACAACCGTTTTCCTTCTATTAGTTTGTTTACATGTATATTTTCCTAAGTTGGCTTTATCATATTCCCTAAGTTAGCTTTATCATCCTTATCAATACTTATATCAACCTTATAAGGAGCAATAACGGTTACAACCATTTCCCTTTTATTAGTTTATTTACATGTATATTTTCCTAAGTTAACTTTGTATATTTTTATCATATTCCCTAGGTTAGTTTTAAATATACATCCTTATCAACCTTATAAGGAGCAAAAACGGTTACAACCGTTTCCCTTCTATTAGTTTGTTTACATGTATATTTTCCTAAGTTGGCTTTATCATATTCCCTAAGTTAGCTTTATCATCCTTATCAATACTTATATCTACCTTATAAGATCCAAGGGTAGTTACTTTTATGACTCATCATCTGAGTCATAAACTTATATACACATGGCATACACGTGACATAAAATTGTAATTAAATAAAGAAAAATAAAGGATAGTGGGCTGATGTGGCGTAAGTTATAATAGAGATAGTGGGGGCGGGCAGTTAGCCATGCCAGGTGGCACGGGCCCACCACCTAGTATATTATAAGGAGCAATAATGGTTACAACCGTTTCCCTTATATTAGTTTGTTTACATGTATATTTTCCTAAGTTAACTTTGTATATTTTTATCATATTCCCTAGGTTAGTTTTAAATATACATCATTATATAAGGTTGATTGATAGGAACCCAGTAGTGGGTCGAGCCAGACGGCCGAGCCACGTCATGAGTAGTTTGGAGTCATGTCGTAGGATAAGTCAGTCTTTGGGGTCATATATGTATTAGTCAATTAGGAGTTGTGATTGAGTCAAGTGTAGGTATGATTGATTTAGGTTGGGTGTGAGCCCAAGTCTGTTGTTAGTCGGGTTGGATATGAGCCATTCGTTAGACGGCTACACATCCAACGGCTATGATGTTATCTAGGTATTTGAGAGTCCTAGGGTTTCTATATGCCTCTCTATAAATAGGAGGCAAGAGTCTGTAGTCCAGTCATTCAGAGAATCAATCATACCTACACTTGACTCAATCACAACTCCTAATTGACTAATACAGATATGACCCCAAAGACTGACTTATCCTACGACATGACTCCAAACTACTCATGACGTGGCTCGGCCCTCTGGCTCGACCCACTACTGGGTTCCTATCATTGATCCATTAATCAAATTCGGTTTTTATAACCGAATCACCCATTAACTTGATGGTTACCCTGCCAGGTGGCAGGGGGTCCACCTAGTCTACCTTATAAGATCCAAGGGTAGTTACTTTTATGACTCATCATCTGAGTCATAAACTTATACACATGACATACACGTGGCATACACGTGGCATAAAATTATAATTAAATAAACAAAAAAAAGGATAGTGGATGATGTGGCGTAAGTTATAATAGAGATAGTGGGGCGGGCAGTTAGCCGTGCCAGGTGGCACGGGCCCACCACCTAGTGGTATTATAAGTGGGATATGATTAGTAATCATATGGACTTCACTTTATCCCATATTTGGTGTGATTTTAAGCATGAGATAAATAATCCCATTGGGACTCTATATAACATGTACATGGGATAAAATAATCTAAAGGGGAGGTGGGATATGTATTCCCATGAGATAAGATCCATTGGATTAAAAAATAAAAAAATTTAAATACTTGATTAAATCTTCTCCCATCTTATCATTTGTCTTACTGAGATAAGAGTTTAACCCCTCACATCATCTTATGGGAAAATATATCTCGGGATATAATTTTTCGGGAGATTATATCCACCCATGTCATGTCTTGCGAAACAAACGTGGCCATAGTGTTTTGGAGCGGGGGCGCATTCTAAATACACAATATGTTCAATTTTTATTTTACATCCAGGCGTTGTTTTTCCTTCTTTTTTTAAATATGTCATTTTAGTAGAGAATCCTTGGCCATAAGTATGTGATTCCAAACTTATAAGCAAAGATTTCAAATGCAAATGACCTGATTTGTAATTATCGAATTTGGTGGGCCTGTAATTGATTGCTACTGTACGCCCTATAGTAACAAATCTCAACCACAAAAAAATTGGGCATTGATAGCTGACAGATTGTGCATCGACTATTGAGAGTAAAAACTTTTTAAAAGGAGGATAATGATAGTAGAAAAATAGGAGGATAATTTGATCCAAGCCATCAATACACAAATCATCATGCAATAGCAAATCAATTACAAGCTTTGATTTGATAAAACACAACCCAAGTGATCGAGAAATATTCTCCAATTTTTTCATGACTTAGGATTACTTCTCCCACTTGTTTAACATAGTAATATCTTGTCTTAAAGAAGTGAAGAATATTGGATAGTTGATGTGAAGAATGAGATATAACTCACTTTTTAATATAATATTATGGCCATTTACGTGTATACTCTTATTAGGGGTGTGCAACGGGTCGGGTCACAGGTAAATGGGTGCGGGTCGGACCCGACCCGTTAATTATGCACACCCTTGTGACCCACTCATTAACCTGCTATTTTTTAACAGGTAAACGAGTTAACATGTAAATGAGTAAACATGTACTGGTTAACTCATTTAACCTACTATTTTTTCAGGATTCTAGGATGATTTCTCAACCTTATTCAGATCTCTAATTAGCCACATTCCAAAAAAAAAAAGCTAAAACACACACTATTTGCTTGAGTACAACATAAGAAGGTAACAGTATTGATATTTCAGGACTGAAAATAATTTCAGCATACATATCATGAAATATAAAACAGTATGGCAAGAGACATGACCAATAGTGGGTTAGGGCATGGACGCGAGTGGAGTGGGTCACTGGGTCCACAGGTTCAGTGAGATAGTGGGATGCTACGCTGATAATAATGGGTCATTGTGTTGAGTCAGCGGGTGACTCGGGTTGGACCATATGTCATTTTTCAATGATTTAATCCTCTAAAATTTTATCTATATGTGATCAAATTTTTATCATATTTTAGCGACTTTCCTAATTTGTGTGATTCCTGTATAATTAAGTTCTATACAACATAATTAGCGATCGCTTTAGAGTAACTACGCGGGTTAAACAATAAAAACCATGCCCCTACCGTTTGGGTGTTTTTATCTTGGATTATAGCTTAAAAAATTTATGGAATTAGTCTCCATGGGCTCCTATGATGAAGATTCAATTTTCAAACAATTAGTGTAAAACACTAACTAATTTTGCATTAGGTGGATGAGGAGGTGTACAACATTGGTGCTAGAGAAGGCTACAGAAGCAGTGTATGATGTCACGAGTCTTCACCAGACTCCACACTCAGACACCCCGCCAGAATTAGAAACAGTACCAACTGATGCCAAGAAACCTGGTGGATGTAATCCCTCCCGGGCAAGTAGTAGTTTAGTTTAGAAGAGATGCTTTGTATATATATTTGCCTTTCTATCAACAATTAGAGAATGATTAAAGTGACCAGTAGCATCCATTTGTGCATGGACAACCTCTCTAAGTTTTCTTTTGCTTTTAATATTTGGCTTACTATTGTAATGGAAGTTGTGTATATGTAAATCTTCATTTTTATTTTCCCATTTTTGTAGATTATAAAATTGTTGTAGCTCATTCATATGTTATCAATCCAAAATGGTGGCAATGTTTCCATCACCATTGTGTCCAGATGTCCGTGCTAGGTTATATAACGAAAAAAACATGATCAAATTTAAACCGTGTCTTGCACGGGTTCACACTAGTGTGTGTATATATATATATATAATTGTTCCAGGTTTCACGTCATGTAGCAACCTCGATCGATTTATTTTAGATAAAACACACACAGGCAAGCATACAAAATGCTTTTTTAATTTTATATCCACACACGCGAGACACAGACCTTTCTTTTTTCCAATGTGAGAGAGAGCCCCATGCATATATCATGTATTCGCTAGCAGAATGCTTCTGATCTGGACGTTGAACTTGAGTTTCGTGGGCTAGCTAACGAGGAGGGCATCCATAATAAGCTGAGCAACCTCTGCCGGGTGGGTGTTGGGGAACAGAGGGTGGGCCGGGTAGAGGGCATCCATTATAAACTGTGCAAGGTCTGCCGCCGGGATTGCCATTGCGAACAGCGGGTGGGCTGCGTAGAGGTCCAATTCCCACCTTGTATCCAATACTCTTCTCGTCTTCACTGCTCCCTGCACCAATTTGATGACGTCATGCACGGTCACCAAAAAAAAAACAAAGAAAGAAAGAAAACAGATAGAGAATGAAAAGAAATGATGGTATATATCTCGTTCTTTCTAGTCAATTGTGTTGGACTTGATCCAATCTGTCCACATAAGGTGGACCACATTCACAACAAACCAAGTTTAAGTGATTCATAAGGTTTAAGAGTTCAAGATCTATTCAAATCCTGATTTGAAATGATATGTCAGTTGTATTGTGATAACCCGTATATTTAAATATCTTAACAGGAGATATTCCTTGATGGGTTAGGATTATCTATATGTTATTATAAATAGGGACTTGGTTCTCTCTCGGCTACATACGGTTTTAGGGTTCCCCATCTACCACACATACGGAGTAGTCAGGGAGTGGAAACCAAGAATCCTAAATCTCTGAGATCAAATCATCTCAAAAAGAATTTAGCGATGTCGAGTATGTTTTTATCGCATAAAGTTTCAGATCTGCATGTTTGATGTATGTAGATCTATATGGTTTTATTCCATGAATTGGTGTCTTAATATATATACATGTTATCAATTATTTGGCTCGGGGAATCAAACATAAAAGAAAGAAAACAAGCTGAGAAGATCAGATGGAAAAAGAAGAAGAAGAAGGCAAATTCAGTTCAATTCTCAACATGACCTTTTGCTTGTGGGATTGGAGATATGGTGATGAATTGATGATGAGGATATAGATATATATACCAGCTGTTGAGGTTGTGTTTGGCAATTCCCCAGCAGCCATGGCGTTGCGGATGTATAAACTGGTTGAAAACAGCAAGACAAAGTAGAACATGATGGTGGCTCTCCTCAGCATCTTCTTATTTGCATACAAATTAAGCTTGCTAAATTGTACCACGTTCAGTAGAAGATGGATGAAGGCCAATGAACAGCTGGGAGAGCCTCTTTATAAAGACCAAAGGAAGGGATGTTGTGTGGATGTACTTAATCGTGGAATATGCCACAAGTCATGGCTTGAATGAGTCCACAAAAGCCACATTTTTTCTTTGGCATGGTATTGAATCGCTGGTGTTTGTGCTAGCGATGGATCGTGAGAGATCTTGGATATTAGCCATAGGATGATTACCCGGTCCGTGATTACCCGGTCCAGACCGGGTATCACCTCCTACCCGGGGCGGGCCGGGCCGGATGGACACCCTGAAGGGGAATGATTCCTCAGCACAATTGTAGCTGGGAGAGATTGCATCATTATATAAGAGAAGGTGTACAGCTGTACTCTAGGAGATTGCCTAGAGGAAACTAACCAAAGAAACAGGGATCTATACATATCTATGAGATACATTGAGATCTATACATATCTACGAGATACACTAAGATATTGTCATATCTTTAGAATTAGTAGATGATTCTAATTGATTGCCAATCATATCTACACCATTACCCCCCCTCAAGAGAACCGTGGATGCAGGAGAAACGGAGAGCTTGCTTCGAAATAGAACAAATAAATGTTTGGGAACATTCTTGGTGAAGACATCAGCGAGTTGCAGCTCGGAAGGAACGAATTGCAAACAGATGACCCCGCTAGCCACCAGCTCCCGCACAAAATGGTAATCAATTGCTATATGCTTCGACCGAGACCTGGTGACAGGATTAGAGGCCATGAAGATCGCACTCTTACTATCACAAAGAATACGGGGTGTCGTAGACGAAGGAAGACAAAGGTCACGAAGTAGTTGCGCAAGCCATGTAACCTCTGCAGCTGTGAAGGCCAGAGCTCGATACTCAGATTCAGCGCTAGAACGGGCTACAGTAGTCTGCTTCTTGGCGCTCCAAGACACGAGATTGCGACCAAGAAAAACAGCATAACCAGAAGTCGACCTTCTAGTATCCGGGCATCCTGCCCAATCAGCGTCGGAATATGCCAGCAATTCATGAGGAGAGGTTGCGGAAATACATAAACCATGATCGTATGTACCCTTAACATATCGAAGAATGCGTTTGATGGCCCGATAATGCTCAGCTGTAGGGGCGTGCATGAATTGGCAGACCGCATTAACACTGTGCGAGAGATCCGGCCGAGTGATTGTTAAGTATTGAAGGGCACCAGCAAGCGATCGAAAGAGAGTGGGATCTTCAAAAACAGCTCCATCAGAAGCCAGATGCTCTCCAACAACAGACGGTGTAGCAATAGGAGCACAATCGGACATATTGGCACGTTCAAGCAAGTCTTTGGCATATTTGGATTGACTTAAGAACATGCCTGTCTTTGTGCGTTGAACCTCAATGCCAAGAAAGTAATGGAGATCGCCAAGATCTTTCATAGAAAATTCATGACTAAGTTTGGCAATAAGAGAATGAAGCAGTGAGGGAGAGCTACCAGTGATGACCATATCATCGACGTAAAGGAGAAGATAGATAGTCCCAAGCTTTGTGTTGTACACAAAGAGAGAGGAATCGGCTGGACTAGAGTGAAACCCAAGTTTGAATAGAAAGTTGCTGAACCGTTCAAACCATGCTCGAGGGGCCTGCTTAAGGCCATATAACGCCTTCTGAAGACGACAAACATGATTAGGATGGCTAGGATCGACATAACCGGGGGCTGCTCCATGTAGACCTCCTCGCCAAGTTCGCCATGTAAGAAGGCATTCTTAACATCAAGCTGACGTAATGACCATCCAAATGTTGTAGCAATAGATAGAATGACGCGGACAGTGGCAGGGCGTACCACCGGGCTAAAAGTGTCGGAAAAGTCTAAACCAGGCACCTGGGTGTAGCCCTTGGCCACCAAACGCGCCTTATAGCGCTCCACGGAACCATCAGAGTTGAGCTTCATTTTGAAAACCCAACGACAGCCGACAACGTTGTGAGAGTTAGGCCGCGGAACCAAAACCCAAGTGTGATTTTGATCAAGGGCACGTATCTCCTCATCCATAGCACTTAGCCACTCAGAGTGCCGGGCAGCAGATCTGAACCCCTTGGGCTCCTTAATAGACAGAAGAGACTGATACAACGGAGTACGAGGTAACACACACAAAGCATAAGGGGCACGAGACTTTACAATCCCGGCTTTGCCTCGGGTGACCATGGGATGTGTATTGACAGCTGCTGGCGGGTTTGGAGCAGGTGGGGTAGGCGTAGGTTGCAGAGCAGGACCAGGAGGTAACGGAAGCACAGAGCTATCAATACAAGGCAAGCATGGAGGCTTGTGCTTCGTGGGCTGAGCAACCGGAGCTGCAGGAGAAGATACACTAGGAAAAATAGCTGAACAGTCAGGGAAACTAACAAGATCAGCATGATATTTGGAGAGATCAGGAACTTTCTCAACAAAAGGAAACAAAGTCTCATAGAATAAGACATGTCGAGAAATAAAAATATACTGTGTATTTGCATCCAGGCAGCGATAACCCTTATGAAGGGGACTGTACCCAAGAAAAATACACGGTGAAGAACGAGGAGATAGCTTATGTGGGGAATGATCTCGCAAATATGGAAAACATAAGCACCCAAAGGTGCGTAACATGGAATAGGGAGGAGATTTACCGTAAAGCATGGAGTAGGGAGTACTGCCGTCAAGAGCTGGTGTTGGCATGCGGTTGATGAGATAACTCGCTGTAGAGAATGCCTCAACCCAGTAAGTGAGTGGGACATGCGAGTGAAACATCAGAGTAAGTCCGGTTTCAGTAATGTGGCGGTGCTTACGCTCAGCGGTACCGTTCTGGTTATGCGTATACGGACAAGATATACGGTGAATAATGCCACACGCAGCCAAGTGAGATTTGAATGAATTACTAGTAAACTCAGAACCCCCATCACATTGGAATTGTTTAATAGATGTGGAGAATTGATTTTCGACAAGGCGCTGGAAACGCAAGAAAACATCAAAGAAATCACTCTTACGCTTCAAAGGATAAAACCAAGTATAGCGGTTGTAGTCATCGATGAAAACCACAGTACCGAAATCCTCCATAAGAGACAGTTGGAGATGGTCCCCACAAGTCAGAGTGAATTAATTCAAGAGGATTAGAGCTATGATGTTCACGAAGAGAGAATGGTAAACGATGGCTTTTGCCCAAACGACATCCAACACAGTTTCGAGTCATGATCCTTTAAACAATCTAAAAGACAGATAACACCTTTATTATTCAAAGACTCAAGGATTCGAAAGGAAGGATGTCCTAGCCTAGCGTGCCATACATGAGAGGAGGCACGCAGAGCAGTAGAACGAATAGAAGATAAAAAAACAGAATGAGAGCGATCAAGCACATAGAGTCCGTCATCAACGCATCTACCGGTGGCCAACACCGCTCCCGTTGACAGATCCTGCACGGTAAAACCAGAGGAAGTAAAGGTTACTGAGCAATGATTGCCATGAGTAAGTTTACTAATAGAGAGAAGGTTCTTGGTAAGGCCAGGAACCACAAGAACATTGGATAACAGTAAAGAACTAGAGGGAACGATAGAAGAAATGGAACCAGTTTGCGAAATGGCTAAGGATTGGCCATTCCCAACATACACACGGTCAGTACCCGAGTAGGCCGCGGAATGATCGAGCCCCGAGTCATCAGGTGTCATGTGTGCAGTTGCCCCAGTATCAGTGTACCACTCGGAAGGAGGCGGATCCTGCAGAGAAACAGAGGACAAGGCTTCAACAATGTTAGCAGACTTGTCCTTCTTCTTGTAGCGCTGCCAACAAGTACGAGCGGAGTGCCTGTCTTTGCCACAGATTTGACATTTAGTATCCGACTTGCGCTTCGGCGGAGGACCATCAGATCGGTTATTGTAGGCGTTGGACACACCCTTGGACGGCTTGCTATTGCCGCGGGGACCAGAGAAGGAGCCACTGCGGTGAGCAGTAAAGGCAGCGTTCTGAGAGACAGAACCTTCCAAGGAGCGCATGAAGATATCATGACTAATAGCCTTGGGCACCAAATCTGCAAAGGAAGGCAGAGGACATTGGGACATCATAGTAGTGGAGAAAGATGCAAAATCACCGCCCAGGCCGCGCAGGAACCAGTGTAATTTGTCAATAGGATCCAACGGCCGGCCAATAGCGGCCAATTGATCACAGCCGGTCTTGAAGATCCGAGCATACTCCGCAACAAATCGAGAGCCTTTCTTCAGTAGTTGGAGATCATCTTTCAATTGGATCTCGCGCGCTTTCGATATGTTAGAGAAGGAAGCTTCAAGAGCCAACCAAGCCTCTCGAGACGTAGTCGCCCCGAGAATCTCACCCATCGCCTCTTCAGTCAAGGAAGAGTAGATGAGACTCAGCAACGTCTGATCCGTTGCACGCCATTGCTGAAAGTCTGGATTCACCACATCGTTGCCGGATTGATCTTTGACAGTCGCAGCAGGAACCGGGAAGGAGCCATCAATGAACTGGAGAAGATCTTGGATGGTCAACAGGGGAAGAAACTGACTTTTCCACAGCAAGTAGTTGGAGGAGCTAAGTTTGACGGTAACCATATGAACCATGGTGCTTAGAGGAAAGGGAGATGGAAGAAGAGGAAGAGGCCATATGGATCAAGGAGGGATGTGAGTCTCGTTAGACGTCTGATACCATGAAAGGGAATGATTCCTCAGCACAATTGTAGCTGGGAGAGATTGCATCATTATATAAGAGAAGGTGTACAGCTGTACTCTAGGAGATTGCCTAGAGGAAACTAACCAAAGAAACATGGATCTATACATATCTATGAGATACATTGAGATCTATACATATCTACAAGATACACTAAGATATTGTCATATCTTTAGAATCAGTAGATGATTCTAATTGATTGCCAATCATATCTACACCATTACACCCCTAGGCTATATTTTTATCTTTTTAACTTCATTTTTATTTTATTTTAATTTTGTTTTTATCTTTTTAACTCTATTTTCATCTTTTTAAATGCATTTTCATCTTTTTAAATGTATTTTTATATTTTTCAATTCATTTATATCTTTTTTAAATGCATATTTATCTTTTCAAATTCACTCCTATCCTTTTAAATGCATTTTTAGCTTTCATGCATTTTCATTTTTTTAATATGTATTTTCACTTTTTCAAATTCATTTTTCATCTTTTAAATGCATTTTTATCTTTCCTGCATTTTCATCTTCTTACCTCCATTTTTATCTTTTTAACTTTATTTTCTTCTTTTAAAGTCCATTTTCATCTTTTTAAATGCATGTTCATTTTTTTAAATTCATTTTCATATTTTTAAATTCATTTTTATCTTTCTTGAATTTTCATCTTTTTAGCTCCATTTTTATCTTTTTTAACTTTATTTTTATCTTTTTAACTCCATTTTCATATTTTTAAATGCATTTTCATATTTTTAAATGTATTTTCATCTTTTTGAATATATTTTTATCTTTCTTGTATTTTCATCTTTTTAACTCAATTTTTATCTTTTTAAATGAGAATAAATGGTTTAATGTAATCAACAAAGATGAAAATGACTCGAGGGAAAAAGAAAGACCAAAATGACTCAAGGACGGCAACAGCATCCGCCGGCCAAGGAAATCGATGTGTTCGATGAGGAAGAGGCTGCTAGGAGATTTGTCCCTAATTGCTCTAGTAGTATGTGTTCTTCCTAGTGGAGAACCAAGCCCTTGGGCTTAACTGTTCAAAAAAAAGAAGAAAGCATTCCATTGCGCATGACAATAGCAAAAAATCTATTATCGAGAGTATCATGCAATCAAAGATTCCACCAAGTCTTCCGACTAGTCTTTTTTCCACGAGAGCTGTCCCCTTCATTACGCTAATTAATGCAAAAACGATAGGTCTGGCTGCATGCATTGGAGGGTTATGAAATCTTTATAAAGGATAGTTGGAATGCCTTTAATATCAGCAAGAAAACATATCCACAGCAGTACAGCACGTCCGTCCTAACTAGTACCAATGGAAGTGCTCCCTCATCTTCGCAACTTAGGAATACTTCTCCTCCTTTGCTTACACCTCTAGACTCTTGGTCCTCAATTTGTAATACGTCTCCTCCTGATTTGTAATGATCAAATTTGGCGGGCCTGCAATTGATTACTATTCTATGGCCTATAGTAGCGAATCTCAACTATCAAATTGTGCATCGATAGCTGACAGAATGTGCATATATCGATTATTGAGAAGCAAAACTTTAAAGTAGGTGAGAAAATGATGCATGGTAGAAAAATAGGAGGATAATTTGATCTCAGCCCCCTACCTGGAAGCACAAATCGTCCTTCCTACAATACCAAATCAATTACAGGCTCCGATTTGATAAAACTCAACCCAAGTGAAGGAGAAATAATCTCCAGCTTCTTCATGGCTTAGGATTACTTCTCCCACTCGTTGTCAGGAGTACGTATAGTGACATCTTGTGCTAGGGAAGTGAAGATTGGATGGTTGATGTGAAGTATGTGGTATAGCTCATTCTCAAATATTTTGAGAGAAAATTAAAAACAGGATACCAGTTGTGGTTGCAGATGAAAAGTGAACTCCAAACTTTTTATTACACGATCGATCCGTCATTCAAAGACCAGAAACTCAGCTAGTTTCTGAACCTGCTCAATTTTTTCTCTTCGGTTTTTTGCAACCAACCATACATGCATATAGAATGACTGACAGAAAAGTGACACTTCTCCTCTTTCAGTTTTCAATATTATATTACATCATCATCATAAAATATGAGGTTGCAATGTGCTATAAAGACTTGGAATCTTTTTTCTTCAGAGAATTAAGCTCGACGACGACAAATAGAACACATCAAAGCTAGAGAGCGATTGAAAGACTTGGAATTTGGAAGTGTGTACTACAATTTCTGTTTTTTTTGTTTTAATAGTTCAGCCCAAAGGCTAGTATATAGATAAAATTACTGCAGACCGTCCAAGGTTGGTAGGGGGTAATATAATCATAAAATAGGTCTCGGGTTCTATTCCGCAAAAAATCAGAGGAAAGGGTTATGATATGCCAAAAGCAAATATAGAGGATCCAAATCGACAAAAAATTCTAATAAAAAACTACAATTCCTACCATTATTCCACGGTTTCCAACCAAATACTTTTTCCTTATTGCAAGCACTTAAATACCGATTTATGCTTACTTTTCAACCAAACATCAAAAGTTGAATAACTTTACCCCCATTAATTATCCCAACTTTTCTAGCCACAAATATTTGTATTTAGGGAATAAGCAATTCTAGAATACGACAACAAATAAAATTTTCATAATTACCATAACTAAGATTATGTTTATTGAATATATACCTTGAACGATAAAAACTATATTCATTTAATGATGTGACGAGATAAAAATACAAATATTTTCTTTTTTGATAGAACGAGGATAAAAAAAAAGAAGGATATAAGAAAATTACTTCTTATCCCATAGGGCTCGTTTGTTTTATGGTATTATAAGTGGGATATGATTAGTAATCATATGGACTCCACTTTATTCCATATTTGGTGTGATTTTAAGCACGGGATAAATAATCCCATTGGGACTCCATATCACATGTACATGGGATAAAATAATCTCAAGGGGAGGTGGGATATGTAATCCCATGAGATAATATCCATTGGATTAAAAAATAAAAAAAGTTTAAATACTTGATTAAATCTTCTCCCATCTTATCATTTGTCTTATTAAATATGAGATAAGAGTTTAACCCCTCACATCATCTCATGGGAAAATATATCTCGGGATATAATTTTTCGGGAGATTATATCCACCCATGTCATGTCTCGCGAAACAAACGTGGCCATAGTGTTTTGGAGGGGGGGCGCATTCTAAATACACAATATGTTCAATTTTTATTTTACATCCAGGGGTTGTTTTTCCTTCTTTTTTTTTTAAATGTCATTTTAGTAGAGAATCCTTGGCCATAAGTATGTGATTCCAAACTTATGAGCAAAGATTTCAAATGCAAATGACCTGATTTGTAATTATCGAATTTGGTGGGCCTGTAATTGATTGCTACTGTACGCCCTATGGTAACAAATCTCAACCATAAAAAATTGGGCATTGATAGCTGACAGATTGTGCATCGACTATTGAGAGTAAAAACTTTAAAGTAGGAGGGTAATGATAGTAGAAAAATAGGAGGATAATTTGATCTCAGCCATCAATACACAAATCATCATGCAATAGCAAATCAATTACAAGCTTTGATTTGATAAAACACAACACAAGTGATCGAGAAATATTCTCCAATTTTTTCATGACTTAGGATTACTTCTCCCACTTGTTTAATACAGCGATATCTTGTCTTAAAGAAGTGAAGATCGGATAGTTGATGTGAAGAATGACATATAACTCTCACTTTTTAATATAATATTATGACCATTTACGTGTATACTCTTATTAGGGGTGTGCAACGGGTCTGGTCACACGGCCATAACTCCCACATGTTAATTTTGCACACCCTTATGACCCGCTCATTAACCTGCTATTTTTTAACAGGTAAACGGGTTGACATGTAAATGGGTAAACATGTGCTTGTTAACTCGTTTAACCTGCTATTTTTTCAGGATTCTAGGATGATTTCTCAACCTTATTCATATCTCTAATTAGCCACCTTCCAAACAAAAAAGCTAAAGCACGCTATTTGCTTGAGTACAACATAAGAAGGCAACAGTATTGATATTTCAGGACTGAAAATAATTTCAACATACATATCACGAAATATAAAACAGTATGGCAAGAGACATGACCAATAGTGGGCTAGGGCATCAACGCGAGTGGAGTGGGACACTGGGTCCACCGGTTCAGTGAGATAGTGGGATGCTATGCTGAAAATAATGGGTCATTGTGTTGAGTCAGCGGGTGACTCGGGTTGGACCATATGTCATTTTTCAATGATTTAATAAAACACAACCCAAGTGATCGAGAAATATTCTCCAATTTTTTCATGACTTAGGATTACTTCTCCCACTTGTTTTTTTTTTGATTAGTTGAGCCCGTAGGCTAAATTTACATCAAACCAGCCAAGACATCCATGCCATCGGCCGGAGTCCAGTTAAACGGAGCTCCGCCACCATCTCGCAATACCATCAGCCCTAGCATTACAAGATCTAGGAAAATGTAAAAACAGAGCAGACTCCAACAACAATACCTCCTTCCATATATTCCTGGCCGTTGGCTGCACCTCCTCTGGCCAAACTCGAAAACCATTCACAATTTGCACCGCGATGATTGAGTCAGACTCAATGACAACCTTCAGAAATCCCTGATCTTTGCAGAAAACCAACCCTATCTCAATAGCCAACATCTCTGTGTACAAAACAAAGCATGCCTGAACTGGCACCCCCACTGCCCAAAGGACCTGATCTTGCGCATCAACACACACAGCACTCACCGCCGCCTCCCCAGATCTCTGATCATAAGCCCCATCAACCTGCACAACAACATTTTTCATCCCCGACACTGCCACATTCTTCCCTTTCTTCTCATTCTAAATTCCACAGCCTGACGACGGATCCTCCGGACCAAAACATTCGCCGACTCGCCTTGCCCTTCAAATACAATCTTGTTTCTATCTTTCCAAGCAATCCATACTCCATAACATATAATGGTCTTCAGCGCCCTGGCATGAGCTTGGCCTGAAGAAGCAAATAAACACTGCCATAAATCCTCTGGACTTGCAGCCAGTCTTGGCATGCTCTCATCTACAGCAATTGCAGCAAAAATCCTCCGTATCAGTGGGCATTCGAGAATGGCATGGAAGATAGTTTCAGGACCTTGCCTACATCTTGGACACTCCCGGTCCAGGGCGCCGCAGTACCTCCAGAGAGTCTCCCTTACAGCCAGCTTCCCATGAAGAATTTTCCAGACAAATTGGCGGACTCAGGGACCCGCTGGCAGCCTCCAGATCAAGCTCCACCTCTCATCACAGTCACTATTAGCAACCCCCCTCCTTGCCAGAAAACAATATGCAGAGGCTATTGTAAGATATCCTGTGCTATCAAAAGCCCAACGAATCTTGTCCCTCCTAACAACCTGTGTCTGCAAGATTTTCCCCACCATAGAAGGATGACAACATATACCCAACCTATCAAGGTTCCAGCCTTGTTGAGTCAAAAAATCTCCCACCAAAGCATTATCAAGCCCACTAGCATCTTATAAACCAGGGCTTCTTCCTATAAGCTTGTCATCCAACCAGACATCATATAGAAAACTAATCTTGCTATTCTCCCACGGCACACAAACCAAACCTTCTCCCACTTGTTTAATATACTGATATCTTGTGTTCAAGAAGTGAAAATCGGATAGTTGATGTGAAGAATGAGATATAACTCTCATTTTTTAATATAATATTATAGTCGTTTACGTGTATACTCATATCCCTTCCAAGCATAGACGACTTGACTTAAGACAATGTACACCCTTTTTTCTCCCCTGAATTCTCCACGTACCCAAGTAAAGTATTATCGAAATCCATTCCATTGCGCATGGCAATAGCAAAAATTCTATTATTCAGAGTACGTATCATGAACACTTGATTTCATACCATCATGCAGTCAAAGATTCCACCAAGTCTTCCAAATAGTCTTTTTTCCATGAGAGCTGCCGGCCCATTCTAACCCCTTCATTACGCTAATTAATGCAAAAACGATAGGTCTGGCTGCATGCATGCATTGGAGAGTATGAAATCTTTATAAAGGATAATCGGAATGCCTTTAATATCAGCAAGAAAACCCAACCCAATACCTGGTACCAATGGAAGTGTTCCCTCCTCTTCGCAACTTAGGATTACTTCTCCTCCTTCTTTGCTTACACCTAGACTCTTGGTCCTCGATTCGCGCTTCTGCTGATCCTATCTTCGACAGCTCTAATGCCGACCGACTTTCCCTCCTCTCTTTCAGATCACAACTATCCGACCCTGGTGAAGCCTTAAACTCCTGGAACAACAAATCACTCCATCACTGCCATTGGCTTGGTGTAACCTGTGGCCTTCGACACCTTCGAGTCACAGCATTAGACCTGGAGAACCTGAACCTTATTGGGCCTATATCGCCATCCATTGCCAACCTCACATTCCTTAGACGACTCCACCTCCCCAACAACCACCTCCAAGGAAGCATCCCAAGAGAAATAGGCCAGCTCTTTAGGCTCCAAAATCTCAACCTCAGTATGAACTCTCTTCAAGACGAAATTCCTGCCACCCTAGCACTCTGTTCCAATCTCCAAGCAGTAAGTCTGAGGGACAACATGCTTGGCGGTGAAATACCATCCAATCTCAGCAAATGCTTAAACCTCCAAACTCTCAGCTTAGGCGACAACATGATTCGAGGAGAGGTACCTGCATGGTTGGGCACCCTTCCAAAGCTGGAGATATTGTTCCTTGGCAACAACAATCTTACAGGCAGCATCCCTTCAAGCCTAGGGAGCAGCTCATCACTTGCTTACATCAATATCTCGGGCAATCACCTGACAGGAGATATCCCACCTTCCCTGGGGAACAGCTCCTATCTTGGAGTTCTTGATCTATGGAACAACAGTCTCAGGGGGGACATCCCTGCTTCTCTCGGCAGCAGCTCGTCGATTGCTTATGTCAACCTATCATTCAACAGTCTCAGTGGGGACATCCCTGCTTCTCTCGGCAGCAGCTCGTCGCTTGCTTATGTCAACCTATCATTCAACAGTCTCAGTGGGGACATCCCTGCTTCTCTCGGCAGCAGCTCGTCGCTTGCTTATGTCGACCTATTTTTCAACAGTCTCAGTGGGGACATCCCTCCTTTTCTGGGTAATTGCTCATCCCTCTATCACCTTGATCTAGCAGCAAACAATCTGACAGGAGAGATCCCACCATTCTCTGGCATCTCGTCTCCCCTTCAATTCATTGGTCTCTCGACAAACTCTCTTTCAGGGAGCATCCCACCTTCATTAGGGAACCTCTCTTCCCTCAACTATCTTTATCTTGCTGAAAACCATTTGCAGGAGAGCATTCCACACAGCCTGAGCAATATCCCCGAATTAGTAGAGCTGGATTTATCCATTAATAGCCTATCAGGAGAGGTTCCTCCATCTCTCTACAATCTCTCCACGCTTACTTACTTGGGTGTCGGAGATAACAATCTCTTCGGTACACTTCCACAAGACATTGGCTATACTCTTCCTAATCTCAAGCATCTCATCATGCGATCGAACCGGCTTGAAGGGTCCATCCCTGTTTCCTTGTCCAATGCTTCATGGCTTGAAGAGCTTGACCTCGGTGACAACACGTTCACTGGATTAGTGCCTCCCAGCCTGGGATCACTTCAGAACCTACGTGTGTTGAACATAGGATGGAACCAGCTCCGTGAATGGAGTTTCCTCGATTCTTTAACCAACTGCACCCTTTTGGAGAGACTGTACCTCTATGACAATAAGCTTGCCGGCACGCTGCCTAAGTCAATAGGTAACCTTTCAACGCACCTTGAGTGGTTAGTGCTAGGGGTGGCAATTCGGGTCGTGACCCGCGAACCCGATCCGACCCGATCCGAAATAAACGGATTCGGGTTGGGTATAATCGGGTTCGGGTCATAAACGGGTCGACCCGTTTATGACCCGCGAATAAACGGGTCGGGTTGGGTTGACCCGTCTAACCCACGGGTTAACCCGTTAACCCATTTATCTACCCTTACAGCCTTTACCTACCCCCTGTTAGGCTGTTACCTACCCTGTCCACCCTTCTCCTCCACTCTCAGGTCTCACCCTCTCAGGCTCTCACTCTCACGGTCTCTCCCTCTCCTCCACCCTTGCCTGAGGCAACTCCCCCCGCCGGCCCGCCGCCCCGCCGCCCCGCCGCCTGATCTCCCTCTCCCACCACTCCTCTCAACCTCTCCTCCTCCCTTGCCACGGCCTCCGCCTCCGCCCCCCACTCCTTCGGTCCTTCCCGTCGCCGTCCTCCACGGCCTCCGCGAGGTACCGCCACCGACCACGAAGCCACGACCTCCAGGCTCCAGGACCTCCACGACCTCCCCGGCCGCCGTCCTCGACCTCCAGGACCTCCCCGGCCTCCGCGACAACCACGACCTCCAGGCTCCAGGACCTCCACGACCTCCCCGGCCGCCGTCCTCGACCTCCCCGAGCCGAGGTCGCCTCAGCCACGACCTCCAGGACCTCCCTGGCCTCCGCGATAGCCACGACCTCCAGGCTCCAGGACCTCCACGACCTCCCCGGCCGCCGTCCTCGACCTCCCCAAGCCCGAGGTCGCCCACGACCGCCACCAACCACGACCGCCACCGACCTCCAGGACCTCCACGGCCTCCGCGGCTCCGCCCCCCACTCCTTCCCGTCGCGGCGTTGCCGTCCTCGACCTCCGCGAGCCTCATATCCGGTCAGATCCGCCCAGATCCGGCCAGATCCGGCCAGATCCGGCCAGATCCGGCCAGATCCGCCCAGATCCGGCCAGATCCGCCCAGATCCGGCCAGATCCGGCCAGATCCGCCTCAGATCCGGCCAGATCCGCCTCAGATCCGGCCAGATCCGGCCAGATCCGGCCAGATCCGGCTAGATCCGCCTCAGATCTGGCCGTTTCCCTGCCAGATCCGGCCAGATCCGGCTGTTTGCCAGCCAGATCTGGCCGTCGGCATCGCTCGCGCCGCCTCTCCCTCGTTGGCGGTGGCGGGTTGTCGTGGCGGGTCAACCCGAACCCAACCCGACCCGTTTAATAAACGGGTTAGACGAGTCGGGTCGGGTTGACCCGTTTATATATGGGTCGGGTTTGGGTTTACAAACCTGACCCGTTTAATAAACGGGTCGGGTTCGGGTTTGGCCTTTTGTTAAACGGGTCAGTGTATGACCCGACCCGAACCCGACCCGTGAACCCGAATTGCCACCCCTAGTTAGTGCTGGGAAAGAATAAGATATCTGGGGGTATTCCTGACGAGATTGGTAACCTTGTCAACTTAGCCCTTCTATTCCTGGATGAAAACCTTTTTACTGGCAACATTCCAGCCACCATGGGAAACCTTCATAGGCTGAATTCGCTGTCTATGTCTAAAAACAAACTTTCAGGCCATATTCCCTCTTCTCTGAACAACCTTGTTCTGCTAACAGAGCTCTATTTGGAAGAGAATGAGTTAAGCAGCGTCCCTGATACTTTAGGGAGTCTGACGAGTTTGGGATTTCTGAACCTTTCACATAATGCACTCACCGGAACCATACCCACTGAGCTCCTCAGCCTCTCATCCCTCACAATATTCCTTGATCTATCCCACAATTCTCTAGCTGGTTCTGTGCCAGTTGATGTGGGTAGATTAGTAAACATTGGAAGATTGGACGTCTCCAATAACCAATTGTCAGGTGAAATACCTCCTAGTCTTGGTTCTTGTCTGCACTTGGAATCCCTGCATATGGAGGGTAACTTCTTTGAAGGAAGCATCCCTCCATCTTTTGTGGAACTGAAAGGTCTTTTGGAGCTAGATCTTTCACATAACAACCTGTCAGGGGAAATTCCTAAGTTCCTGGAGAACTTCCAGCTGCAGTATCTCAATCTGTCCTTCAATGATTTGGAGGGAAAGGTGCCAAGTGGTGGTGTCTTTGACAATTCAAGTGGATTTTTCGCCCAAGGAAACAACAAGTTATGCTCAGACAACACAATCTTGGGGCTATCATATTGTCCAAACCATGATCCGAAGAAACAAAGCTCCCATGCACTACTTACAGTGGTGGTACCTATCATAGGTGTGGCTCTAATCTTATCGCTCTCTTTGTTCTGCTTTCTCTGGTGGAAGAGAAGTAAGAAAGTGGCACCTCTTACAGATTTGAAATATAACTATCCAAAGATTTCATATGCTGACATCCTCAAAGCAACCAATGGCTTCTCATTATCCAACTTAGTTGGCGTCGGAAGCTTTGGTTCTGTGTACAAGGCAACACTGGAAAACATACCCAAGATGGTCGCCGTGAAGGTACTCAATCTTGACCAAAGAGGAGCTTCGGCGAGCTTCTTGGCGGAATGCAAAGCTTCAAGAAACATCAGACACCGGAATCTTGTGAAGATCATAAACTTATGCTCAACATTGGATTCTGGAGGTAATGATTTCAAGGCTCTAGTTTATGAATACATGCCCAACGGGAGCCTAGACAAATGGTTACATAGAGAACTCCATGGCTGTGGAGAGTTGAAAAGGCTGAGCTTAACTCAACGGCTAAAAATAGCCATCGACGTTGCCTCTGCATTGGAGCATCTCCATCATTACTGCACACCGCCGGTTGCTCATTGTGATCTGAAGCCAAGCAACATTCTTCTTGACCATGACATGGTGGCCCGTGTGAGTGACTTTGGATTAGCAAAGATGCTTTCCAGCTCTACATCATCCATGTCGGGGACTTCAACGAGCCTCATGGGTCTCAAAGGATCAATTGGATATGTTCCACCAGGTAAATTGCATACTTCCAGATGACTTATTCATAGGCTTTTACAAGCAAAATATTAACATTTGTAGCACATTCGAAATGCATAAAATGACTGCAGAGTATGGAACGGGGAGCAGGATATCCACCCAAGGAGATGTATACAGTTTTGGTGTTGTTCTACTAGAGATGTTGACAGGGAAGAGGCCTACAGATGACATGTTCAGAGATGGCCTAAGCCTTTACAGGTTTGTGGAGATGGCTTTTCCACACAGAATCGAAGAGATTTTGGATCCACGAATATTACCAGACGAAGGCGAGGAAGCCAACGGCGGCATGCGAAACAACAGTATGGATTGGCGGAGAACGCTGAGATGTGCGTTCTCATTAATCGAGATCGCGCTGTTATGTGCAAAGGAATCGCCAAAGGAACGAATGGAGATGCAAGATGTCGCTTCCGAACTCCAAAAAATCAAGGACATATTTTCCACGCCTGACGCCTCAGTAAGGGTGGAAATTCAGAGCACAAATTAAACATATATAGCATATGATTCCTCTCCTATTATATTAATTATATGGTGCTTTCTCCTCCCTTGTAATGAACATTCCTAGCTAGTACTACTTTTGGTGCATGTTCTGATATTTTGAATCTCTTATAAGAACAATGTTATATATATATATATATATTGAGGGTGAATCGCCATATTCAGCTATTTCTATAGAACTGATTTCTCTTGGAATGGATTCGAATTCCCAATTAATTGTTCGCCAAATGAGAATTTCCCAAGTTAAACCCACTAAAGGAGGGGCATTTGCTGCTAATGTGTACAACCCATCGACGACGATCTCGATATAGAACTTCTAATGAAATGATAAAATTTAGATTTTTTTTAGCAGGATATACAAGCAAACCGGGAAAGAAAAAGGTTAGCGCGAGAGAGAACAAATACCCACTTCTGTTTGAATTGAATTAGATCCGGCTCCTTCCCGGACGGCAACCGCATCCGCCGGCCAAGGAAATCGGGAGACTACTAAACATCAGCAAAACTTCACCCTTAATTTTCACACACAAAACTTGCTAGATTGTAACACGTACGTTCAGTAGAGGGCGTGGATGAAGCCAAATGAATGATCTAGCTAGGAGGGAGCCTCTTGAAAAAGAAAGCAAGGGAGAGCATGGATTTTTATAGCAATCTTTGATGTGTTTGATATTAATTTACAAGTCACGATTGACTGAGTCAACAGGCATTGGACTAGCCTGTTGGCTAGATGACGAGACCCCGACATGGACACTCTCTGAAAGTGTTGTAGCCACCGGCTGTGATGAAGCGGAACTATTGACGATTGGGAGAGGGCTGATAGAGGCGGTGGTGAGAGGAATTAAAAAGGTCATTATCGAGTCAGATTCGAGGAACCCTATCAACTTCATCAATGGGAGAGAGGTATGGAGGGTAGAGCTGCAGCCGGTGCTCCGGAAAATCTGGTGTCTGAGTGCTAGCCTAGGAGGAGTCATATTTGTCCATATTCCTTGGGTTTCGAATGTTGTTGTAGATGATCTCGTTCGCCGAGCTCGGAGATCTGAGTCGGACCCCATCCGTCCGACTCAGATCTCCGAGCGACCCCGACCGTCGGATGTGCCTAACTTTCGATCCGGGTGTCCGATCAGGGCGTGCGATCAGTCGAAACGACCGGCTCGACGAGCCCGTCAAGAATCATCGGAGATCGAAGATCTCTCCATGACCTTGACCTCCGAATCTCCAAATTCCTTTTCGTTTGGCTTTAAATTTAGTTTTTGTGAAAAACTTTCCCTTTTAGGCGGTTTGTTCGGGTCCTTTCTATTTTTGGCAAATTTCCTAATTCTAGTAGGTTTTCTCCTATTTGAATTCTGGGTTTAGTACTTGGATTCGGATATGATGTTTGAGTCCATGTTTTAGTTGGTCTGGTCTTCCCTTAAACCTATAAAAGAAGGTCTTAGGGTTTGTAAAGGAGAGTTTTGGATGATGAATAAAATTAGGGTTTTTTTGGTTTCTCCCCCTTAAGAAATCTGGTTATCTCTCCTATAGAGAGGTATGGTTGTCTCTCCCATAGAGAGGTCCACGTTACCCTGCGCCAGGTTGTGTTTGGCAATTCCCCAGCAGCCATGGCGTTGCGGATGTATAAACTGGTTGAAAATAGCAAGACCAAGTAGAACATGATGGTGGCTCTCCTCAGCATCTTCTTATTTGCATAGAAATTAAGCTTGCTAAATTGTACCACGTTCAGTAGAAGGTGGATGAAGGCCAATGAACAACTGGGAGAGCCTCTTTATAAAGACCAAAGGGAGGGAGGTTGTGTGGATGTACTTAATCGTGGAATATGCCACAAGTCATGAATTGAATGAGTCCACAAAAGCCACATTTTTTCTTTGGCATGTTGTTGAATCACAGGTGTTTGTGCTAGCGATGGATAGTGAGAGATCTTGGATATTAGCCATAGGAGTCGAAGTCCAGCATTAATCCTATGTCTATTTTCCATACATGTTGAACCTTCTCAGTGAGTTCTCTTCTTCTGCTTATACCAAGACTTCCCTCATACCATTTACTGATGACTTAGATCATTTTGAATCTCATTCTCAAAGATTTTATTGATTATTATGTACTGGAAAATTCTCATCATTCCAATGAGTTTCAAAATGTTTTTTGTAATTGTTGGTATGATGGTAAGCTTTGGTATGAGACAAATTGAACTCCAATTCAATTTCTTATTTTATTCTCTTAGCTACCTAGATATAATGATCACATCAACTAGCTCCTTCACCTTCATGACATATATAGCGAGTTTAGTATTTTCTAATTACAATAGTTGAGTTTATAGTTGGAATTTGGGCCCTCCTATATATATTTTCATGTCTTAACAATTGAAATCAAACAACTAGCAATGAGTTGAACACTAATAACTGCTAATGAATTCAACATTAACCAAATTAATGCGCAAAAAATTCGATCTACTTTGTCCAGATTCCACGTCATTAATTAATTCACTTAAGACTTGTTAATTTCTTTATGGCTCCGGAGTCCTTTATTGGTGGTCAGACCTGCAAGCCAATCTTTTAATATGTAGACGTACTTACGTGTAAGATCGACGGAAGGCTTGAAGAAGAAAGACATACATACATATATCTGATCGAGGATTTCAGCATAGATGGATCACATCTAACATTAATTGTCTGGTATTCAAATATCGAGAAAAAAAAAGAAAGGAGAAAATAACATACATACGCAACTGAGTCCAGGGGTGAGCAGAACCGAACCGAACCCGAAAAACCCAACCGAACCGAATTAGTTCGGTCCATTCGGTTCGGTTCGGTTCTGGCATGTACGAAAACTTCGGTTCTCGATTCGGTTCGGTTCTTGAAAAAAAAGTTCGGTTCGAGTCAGAACCGAATAACCCGACTACCCATTAACCCGTTAACCCAGACTATCCACTAACCCAAACTACCCATTAACCCGATCTGCCTCCCTCCCGAGTCCCGACGCCGCCTCCTCCCTAAGACCCTAACCCTAAGACCCTAACCCCAACGCTGCCTCCTCCCTCTCTTCCAAGCTCTCTCCGGCTCTCCCGATCTGGCAAGTGGTGATCGCTCCGATCGGCATCAACCAGGCAACGCCGATGATGCCCTAAGGTCCCCAACGCCTCCTCCTCAGTCTCTTCCAAGCTCTCTCGGTCTCTCCCAACATATTCTTAGCAAAGCTCACAGATCCGAAGGAGAACGAGGGCAACCAAGCAACCGAAGAGAACGGAGGTGCTTGTGCAACTAGGTACAACGGGATCTGCATGCTTTGTGGATTTCATTTACATGAAGATCAATCATCTATCTTCTTTCTTTTTTGATTACTGTCCCCACAGCTGTTTGCTAGATTGGAAATTTTTTGGTGCACATCTGACTTAGTCTAGTGCAATTGCAGTCCGAGAAATTTTTTGGTGCACATCTTCTTTCTTTTTTCTTATCTTTTCAGGTTTTTGGTCCCAAATTTTAGTTTTCTGCTTGATTGACATATACTCATGCAAAACCTTGTATTTCAATCCATAGTTTTATACTTGATTGACATATACTCATGCAAAAATTTCAGTTTTCGTCATTCCTCTCTTTGAGGCAATTGTATATGTTGGGTCTTATGCGATGTCTTAATCATGATGACTGGAAACTTGCTCTATTAATATCATTGGATTTCTTGTGCCATTATTTATGTAGGAACTAACTAGTATACTTCTCTATTGGTTGGGCATAGGGATTTATGACCAATTCTTCAGTGTACCCATCCTAGAATGTACGGGTTAATTATTGTGAATCAGCAGATCTTACTGAATTTCAGTTTGAAATGCATCCATGACTTGAGGTTATGTCTTGATTGATATGCTACTCTAAATTTCAAGGTTCGAAGTTTTGAGACTGTTTTTTTTTTCCCTTTTCCTCTTAATTATCAGATACATTTTCTACTAAGAATTGAACTTACTCTTTATGATTGGGAACATTCATCAATGGTGCATTAAAATGGATCATGCTGCACACATGATAGCTTATCAAGCATCTTCTGTTCAGCATTGACCAATATTGCATTAAAATGCTATCGTTGTTTACCCTGCGGACAGTCATCATAGCTTAGTAAAGCATATGTTGTATAGCCCTGGCCAATAGTGCATTAGAATGCTACAGTCATATACTCTGTTGATAGTCATCACTTATGATATACAATTGCCAAATGTGATATTAAAGCATCCTACTTTGTAGTTTGTACTGAAGTTGCTGGTTGTATTGCATTGAAATGAAATACATGAAGTGTTGACAATCATCACTTACTGAAGTTGCTGGTGGTCTTAAAGCATCCTATCCAGGATAATGCATCTCATTACTCAATCAGTCTTTTTTATGCATGTTTTGCTATGAAATGAAAGGTTCCCCAGGTTCTGAAGTTGATGTCTTTCTCTGGGAAACTGAAAGTAGATCCAATCCACCAATATGAGATATATGAAGTGCACTAATTTCAGGATTTTCTCATGCTTGGTTGTATTAATTTCTAATGTAATGGAACAATATGTGTAATCTTGATGATTATGGTTCGGAATTTCGGATTTTTTGTTTGGAAATTTCAGGAAGTGTATTAATTTCAGGAAGTATTAATTTCAGGAACAATGTGTGTAATCTCATGCTTGGTTGTATTAATTTCAGGAAGTGTATTATGAAGTGTATTAATTTCAGGATTTTTTGTTTGGAAATTTCGATTCGGTTCGGTTCCAATTATTTTGGAACCAAAAATTTCGGTTCGGTTCAGTTCGGTTCCAATGTTAGTTCGGTTCGGTTCCAATGGTAGTTCGGTTCGGTTTGATTCTCTAAAAACTGGACCGAAAAAAATTTGGTTCTTCGGTTCTGGACCGAGAACCGAATGCTCACCCCTAACTGAGTCCACTGATAATATTATAAATTCAAGGCGAAATAGAATTTTCGAATCCGTCACAATTCACAGTAGTACTGCAGCTCTTCTTCTTTATCCTCACAGAGAGACACACACACACACAACAGACCTTTCTTTATACGAGTGAGGAGAGAGAGAGAGGTGGCACATACGTAAATATCTATTATAAAAAGATTCAGTGCATCCTATTAAACGAAT
The DNA here is from genome assembly GCA_963920575.1 of Narthecium ossifragum. NCBI lineage: Eukaryota > Viridiplantae > Streptophyta > Magnoliopsida > Dioscoreales > Nartheciaceae > Narthecium > Narthecium ossifragum. The sequence continues at coordinate 27,134,444 of OY986968.1, forward strand.
AGATATGTCCGATCAAAGTTAAGTCTAGATACATCAGACGATTAAGATAAAATCATATGAAAAGTGACCATTATCATATAGTTAGAAGAGAGATGATGATTAGTGGGAGATGGTGGTTATCTATGCCACCCGGCACGGGAGCCGCCTAGTATATAATGTATTTCCCAGCAGAGCGCTTCTCTGGACTTTTAACCGGGGTTGGGCCAAGGAGTCACGTAATTTAGGGTCAGCACCCTAGATTACGTCACCCATGGGCTTGTCACCGATGAACTATGGGATTTTGGTTGCCTGTAGGAGCAGAAGGAACTGGAGAGCCACCTCTGTAACCCAAAGCCCTGTGCTCCATACCTACAACAACACAAAGTATGCATGCATGCATCACGCATGATTAGATTTACTGAACACTTGAAACAACTCTATAAGCCCCCGTTTGGCAACGACGGTAAGAACTGGGAACCCCATTCTTACCCCCAAACGTCATGGGGTTAAGTTTTTGAGTTAAATATGAAAATGGGGTTAGGCTTCTCTCTCTCATTTACACCTATCACATGTATTCGAATATTATTTTGATGATGCCAATATTTTTTTTACATGATGTGGATCAATTATGGACTAACACGTAGCATGTGAGACCCACATATATTAATATTTTATTATAATAATATGTTATTGATATTATTTAATACACCACGCATAGGAAATTGTTTTTACGTCCATTGATTTTTTTACGTGCTTCTAAAAATACATGCAAATATTTTTATGATGGGATAAAAATGTCTATGTGCGTGGTAACATTTTTTGTGCGTGTTTGTTTTTTTATGGGTAAATATTTTTTTATGCATTTTATTAGCCCATAAATATTTTTATGAGCGTATAAAAACTTTTGCGCACGCATAATATTTTTTTTATATGCGTATTGTATTAAATAATATTATTCATATGTTATTATAATAAAATATTAAATATAAGTGGGTCCACATGCCACATGTCACATCATGATTGGTCTACTTCATGCAAAAGTATTTTATTTTATATTTATTTTCATAATAAATATTAAAATATTTATTATTATATTAATATAAGTGGGTCCGCATGGGGATGCATTAATGTATACAAACATTATTTTACATTATTTTAATAATAAATATTAAATTTTATTATTATATTAATATAAGTGGGTTCGAATGGGGATGCATTGATGTGTACAAAACATTATTTTATATTATTTTAATAATAAAATAATATTATTATATTAGTATAAGTTGGTCAGCATGGGATGCATTGATGTGTACAAACATTATTTTATATTATTTTCATAATAAATATTAAAATATTATTATTATCAACCTTATAAGGAGCAATAACAAAAAGCTATGACCAACCTTCGAACCCTGGACCACCTACGGGTCAACACAGCCATCTAACCAGACAAACTACATTGAGTTTGTTAAAATTTTATATTAACAATAACTAAAAACTGTGCCAGGGGCACATGTGAGTGCTAGTATTAATATAAGTGGGTTCGCATGTGGATGCATTGATGTAATATTATATATTTTATACACTTCACGTACAAACATTTGAATTAACTTAATAATTAATTCAAATGTTACAATCTTAACCAACTAGCATACCCAAATATTATATATTTTTTACACTTTACGTAGATATATTTAAATTAATTTAATAATTAATTTATATATTATAATCTTAACTCACGAGCTTATCTACTATTATAATATTAAATATTTTATATATTTTTTAATTCTTATCCTTATCCAAAGCTTAACCCACTAACTTACCCATGTTTCTAACCCAAACGTCAAAAATGGATTAGGTATACCTCCATTTCTTATTCTCACTTTTTTACCCCTAATCTCCCTTAGACCCTCAACCAAACGGCGGCTAATTACTTAGAAGCTAAAGAAGCAGGCTTAATTACCTCCATTGGCAAGCACTAGGTGTTGATCAGATAATTAAGAAGGCAAGCAGAGTAGCAAACAGTGTCAGAAAGTAGACGGAGAGGTGACTTTTAGTGGCTTCTGTGAGACATCAAGATTGGGGACGTTGATTTAAATTAAGGAGAAGATGAGCTTGTCCTAATCTTTGACTTGTTGACTTGGACTTTTTAAGTCTTTGCCTAAAACCAGAGTTTGGAAAGCGTGTTACTATGGCCTTGAAAGCGTGTTACTATGGCCTTGAAAACTAGTGGAAATCTTGGATTCTTGTGTCCTTTTATTGAAAAATATTCTCCTCTATTGGAAATCATAGCCTTTTTGTTCACGGCTAGCATGAACAAAAACCCAACTAAAACTTAGAGGATATAGCTTAATTATTTTATTTTTTTTTTTCTGTTTTGTGTTTTCAGTAACTATTTTTGCAACTTATAGAAAACTTTGGCATTCCCATTAATTTTCCGCCTTGCGTAATTTCTAAGAATACTAGCTAGATAGTTAATTACCTAGCCTCCTCCATTGGCAAGCACTAACTGTGCATATATAAAAGAAGAAGGCAAGCATATATAATTGCAAACACTGCTAATTCTAGAGGTCCGCATAGCTAAGACCCGGGTACTTTCTGTAAAGCCTGGGGTGGTTCTTCGTCCTTGTATCTATTCTTCTCGTCTTTCATTGCTCGCTGCACCAATCACTTCATGCATGCTCACAAGTCACAGCTACTATCTCTTATAATTAACCAGAGAAATGGCTCTGTGGGATATATTAATCAGAGATAAGGATAAGGATATTTATATGTATATATACTCACTCACCAGTTGAGGTGTTGTTTGGCAGTTCCTCAGCAGCCATAGCGTCGCGGATGTACAAACTGGTCGAGAGCAGCAAGGCCAAGTAGATCAACACAAGGGTGGCTGCTGATTTCGTCAGCATCTTTGATCAATATGTATGTAACTCGCGCGGTTCAGTAGGGAGTTTGAAGAAGGCGAATGACCAGCTGGGAGCCTCTTATAAAGACGGAAGGAAGGGAGATCGAATTGTGTGGATGTTAATTGTGATGATCATGGTTTGAATGAGTCAACAAATTAAAGCCAGATTTTTTTTTTCTTCTGGATGGTGCTGAATGAATGGCACGTTTATTTTTGGGGTGGATAACGAGAGATCTTAGATATTAGCTATAAGAGTCGAGGTTCAGATCTTAGACAGGTTCCGTTTGGCATGGGATCAAGGGGCCCTTTTATCCTCATATTTATTTTTAAATATCAAAAGTAATCATTGCTACTTTATTCATATTCCATCTATCATCATCACCCTATTTTTTTTTATTCTTATTCCTTAATCCTATTAACCCAGAATAAGCTAATCCTGAAATCCCTTAACCCTCATTAACCAGAAATAAGCTACCCCACACGAAATGCCCCTTTAATATTTAAAAAGTCAAGGTTTCGGCCTCTACATGTCTATTTTTCAATGCTGAACCTTTTTCATCAACCTTATAAGGAGCAATAACGGTTAACCTGCATTAATTCATATCCCCTAAGTTTCTTTATATATATTCTCTAAGTTTGTTTTATATAAACATGCATTAATTCATATCAACATAAGTTCTATTAATATTATCTTATGCAATATGCAAAGGCTTAGATTTATATTTATATTTATTTTATATATCCTAAGTTAAACTTATAATATTTTATATTTTATTGGCTATGTTTTATGGTGACAATGAACAAAAAACTATAACCAACCTTCGAACCCTGGACCACCTACGGGTTAACACAGCCGTCTAACCAGACAAACTACATGGAGTTTGTTAAAATTTTATATTAACAATAACTAAAAACTGTGTCAGAGACATACGTGAGTACTAGTAAGTTATAGTTTGCCTCACACGACAACGCTAACGTCACTTTGCTATTTAATCGATTATCTATTGAATTAATGGGCCGGGGGCCCAAACGACCCGTCAATACATTGTCTATATCCCGCTTCAAATTCGGATCTGCACAAAAAGAAAAAACCAACCCGAATCCGAATCATTTATAGCAGGGCACTCGTCTCCTCCAGCACATTGTTCTGGTTTCTAGCGGCGACACCAGAGACCCCTCGCTGGTGAGTCTAAGCTTCTCTAATGGATATATCAGCGAAATTAGTAGCAAAGATAAAATAAAGAACTTGTTCTTGAGTAAAATTTCTACGATTTTTCCTTTTTATAGGTTCTCTTGGAATTAGATTATTAACCAACAACTCGGAAACCCTAGATAGTGCTAACATTCGATCGCTCAAATTGTACGAATCTTGATATATATATTATTATTGATCCATTTGAACAGGCTTTTACGAAGGTGGAAAGGAAATAGTTCAAGTGTGTGGTATGGAAAGTAAAGAGCCAGCTAGAAAGCCCTCATCTTCGAAAAAGAAGAAGGGTCTTGAGATACAGGGTTACCCAGTTGAAGGGCTATCGATTGGAGGGCAGGAAACTTGTGTGATATTTCCAAGCCTCAAGATGGCCTTTGATATTGGCAGATGTCCGCAGCGAGCTATCTCGCAGGATTATCTCTTCATCTCCCATGGTCACATGGACCACATTGTAAGGATACCTTATACCTCTTTCTTTGCATCGGGAGGCTTTCTTTTGATGTAATGCCTCGTATTTGAATGTACCTTTTGAGATTTGGAAGTAAGAATGCTTCTAGCCAACAGAAATGATGGTTCTTGGTTATATTAGATTGTTGTGTAATATGTAATTCTTGCATTGCATCCTTGTATATGATTCAACTAGATCTTGTTTGTAACAAATGTGATTGATTTCGATAGAAGAAGGACTTTCTTGCAGTGTGAAGTCTTTTGTGCATGTTTTCACTCAAGCTTCACTTTATTTGATGAATTTTATGGTCCCATTTGTTGCCTCTGTTTCAGGGAGGACTTCCCATGTATGTTGCTACTCGAGGTTTATATAGTATGAAACCACCAACTATATTTGTTCCAGTAGCCATCAAAGACCACGTAGAAAAGTTATTTGAGGCTCATAGGGCGATGGACCAATCTGAACTGAAACACGAGCTGGTCATTTTGGATGTAGGTAAAATTCGATCTTTGCTCAGATAGCTGTCGAATATCTGGATTGTTGTAGCATTTATCGACGTAATGATGCATTTCTGTGATTACTTTTGAAGGAGACGAGTTTCGGATAAGGAAGGACCTTAAAGTGAGAGCTTTTAGGACATACCATGTAATTCCGAGCCAGGTGATGATTATAGGTCACTGTGTTGGTTTCTAATTGATTGAAGTAATTGTGCTTAACACATCATCCCTTCCTTTTGAGCATATATAAAGTTGAGCAATTTTGCAGGGTTATGTAATATATTCCATTAAGGAGAAACTGAAGCAAGAATACACTGGCCTGACAGGGAATGAGATCAAGAACTTAAAACTATCAGGTGTGGAGGTCTGTCTTAGCTGACACTGACTATTAACTGTGTCAGGACCTATTTCTGGTGTCTACCTTTTGACCAGCCTTGAAGAATTTGAGTGTAATGTTTCCATTGTCTCTTGTTTTTTTGTGGTAGCAGATCACTAATACAGTGACATCACCCGAGGTCGCTTTTACAGGAGACACTATGTCGAATTTTATCATTGACCCGGACAATTCTGATGTTTTAAAAGCACGTGTTCTTGTAATGGAGGTATTTACCAGCTCTCTTAGCCCCTTGATTTGGTATGTTTGATCTCACTAATACTGTATATTCTTGGCGTGTTAAATTTCTTTTGTACCATTCTTGCAGTACATATCCTTTTTTATCTATCAACTATCAAGGAGCTTCATTTACAATGCCAATTGCCTTTTAGCTATAGAGTTGTTTATATTTCAAAATTGTATCGGTTGCCATATTCTGAAGGTCAAAATTGTATTAGTTGCCATATTCTGAAGGTTGGGAGCCATGGCTTCTTCCTGTGTGATTGTATATAGTTCTGAAGTACTACAACATCTAGTTGGGAAGTTATCTTGTGCTCTGGTGCTACAAACTGGCTAAAAATTCTTACGCTGCATTGGAACAATTGTTCTGTTCTATAGGTCTTTACATTCGTGAATAATTTCATAGTGAAAGTTCTAGAATTATGACAAGAATCATATTGACATGCAAATATTCTTGCAAGTAACATCTTCTTGTGCTTTGGTTCGATCATGGTCATCCAGACAGAGATATTGTAAAACTCTTGTAGTCATTTAGCATAATTTTTATGCTTATTCATTAGCTACCGCTGTGACATGATTTAGATCTGTTGTCTTTGTTGTCAAATTTCATGCAGTTACATAAAGCATTATAGATATTTATTTGAACTATCATGCACGAGGTTAACCATCTTTTAGAGACGAAAAATACGTTACATGCAAAGGCTAAGGTCCTGAAACTTCTTTTTGGTGATGGACAATGGAAGACTTGTTACTCTCCAACTCTAAGCACATCCCAGCATGTCTGCTACCATGCTTTGTTCTTTTTGCCCTTTTTCCCTCCACTGCTGGGTTACATAGATCAGCTCTTCAGAGCTTCTTTACAGGAATTGGATGTGTTCATCTTTATCCTACTCTCTGACTTGATGAATACTACTAACTTCGTATTTTCACTTTAATTCCTTAGAGCACTTTTGTGGACGATGCAATGACAACTGAGCATGCAAGAGATTATGGTCACACCCATTTGTCCGAGGTTGCTTGTTCAAATTCTATTTTTATTCCAAATCATGAATCAGAGTCCTTTGTTATGACTCATTGGTTCCTGATTATATTACTTGTCTTCCGCAGATAGCTAGTTATGCAGACAGGTTTCACAACAAAGCAATCCTGCTGATCCACTTTTCAGCTCGCTACCATCCATATGTAAATTACCTATTCTTCTTTTTCTTTTTACTGCAAAAGTTGGTGTCCTACTCCTAGGTGCTCAAGGTACTCGTTGTAAAGCATGTTTTCTTAGGGGTTAGGTACTGGAGGTTGAAGATAAATTTCTCATGATTTACACTATCCATCAATTTAGAATTTACATACATGCAAGTTTCTTTTGCTGTTCAGGATTTCTTTTTCCTAAGCACTTCTTCCTGCTTGGGCGCTTGTCATATTGAGTTTCTGGTATGCACTTCGTTTTGTGCATTATCTTCGTATGTTTCTAATATTTGCTTCCTTGTCTAATGCATGCTTCTTCAGGAAATTGAAGCAGCGATTAGTAAACTGCCCCCACCATTTGCAGGTCGAGTTTTTGCCCTGATGGAGGGTTTCTGATGAGTGGCAGTCTCATGATGGACTTCAAAACTTGTTTGCCAGTTCTATTGGGAAGATTGGTCTCATTATTCTTGCTGCTTGCTCTCTCGGATATCACAGCCATTTGTTTGTGACCAGCAAATTTCAGATCATTGGCTCTGTTTCTTTAAAAATTTGAATCCACCAATTTTTACATTACGAAGCGGAGCAGGACGGAAGCAGCAAGCCAAGTTGTCGGACAGAAGTTTTTATTCACCAGTTCATCTGCACCTCAAATCTACACAACTATAAAGAAAGCCAGAACCTCACTGGATATAAGGCTTTTGTGGCCTGAACATTCTGAGCGCTGCAAACTATGCAATCGCCTACATTTGTAGAAGTTTGTTTTGATTTTACTGATATTATGTTGCATCTCTATATATATTTCAGTACACCATTTCATCCAATTGTAAATCTTGTTTTTTGTTTGTGCTACAATGAAGCAGTTGCACTGACGGGATACATATGGGTACTGTCTTGTGGTTCTAATCTTGTTGGCGCTAACCCTCCACGGTATTTATGCGATGGTATCGGATCTTAAATTTCAGATCCGATTAGCTCCTAAGTTGGTTCCCAGCCGATGGGCCTATTAGCTTTGGGTTGCATGCGGGCCAAGTAGGCCTGCGAACTAAAGGAAGTGATCCATGGGCCCGCTCCATGGGTGAGCCCTCCAACCGACCCCGGCTCATCGATATCTCTCTCGATCTTGACGCAGAGAGCTGAGAAGTCCCCAGACCACACGAGTCAGTCCCCATGGCCATGGCGACCTATCTCAGCGTTGGCTCCTACCCTCTGGAACTAGGGTTTCATCCTACTCTCTCCAAGAACTCGAATCCGCTTTCCTTCGGAGCGCGTCGAGTTCCCTTCTTGAATCCTTCGCCGAGAAAAGCGATCCGGGTATGCGCCTCGGCGTCCGAGGACGCCAGCTGGTACGACCACATACCCAACCAATTCCGAGAGGAGAATCTCAAAGATGGATGTGAGTCCCTTCTTTAGCTTGTTTGTTTCCCTTCGAAATGTTCTTTATTTCGTCCTTTTTCTTTCTTGGTGTTTTTTTTATCGGCATGTGATGGTCGATGTAGTTTCTGGTGATATATGGGTACAATTAGAAGTCTAATGAGAGGTCATTGCGTCCGATGGTTCGGTATGCAAGCCATAGACATCTTTGGGTGTTGGTTTTTGATATAAAGATTGAGTTGGGGTTCTTCAATTGGCTATGTTGTTTTCTTGATTCAGTTATAAAGATATATCATAAAAACTTATTCGGTTTTTTGATTGGAATAATTTATTTCTTTTGTCTTTTGGTGCAATGCTTGGTTAGCATACTAGGTCATCATGTTGTTGAAGATGGGAATGGATTTAAATTGGAGGAAGAGAAACAGAATTGTTTCTTCTTTGGAGATATTTTTTTAACTGTTATGTATGTATTGTTAGGTGAAATGACAAACTCAATCCACATTCTTCTTGGCACTGAAGGCTTTTGGCGTATTTATTTGTATGGGAATACTAACTTGATAATATTTTCCAGTGTTGGTATGAGGGACTTTTAGAGTAGATGGCAGGATTTATCTTGGGTTTAGGATGAAAAGGTTGTCACGCCTGATGTTTTAGGCTAGCTATGTATAATTTCTCTTCTTTTACGGGCCTTCTTTTAAGATAGACTTAAAGCCTGGGATTATATATTTTTTAAAATTTTGCCCTGGAAAGGTCTGATATAAATTGTGCTAATATGATTTCTTTTCTGTGATTTTGGTCCTCCCTTTTCCCGTTTTATGACCTTGACATTTTCAGTGTCTTTTGTTACATCTGAAGCTGATATGCACATTAGGGAAGGCTGCATTGTCACCTGGATATGGTCATGCAGCAGTCTTCTAACTGAGTTGTGAACCGATGTGCTTTGTAAAGATGTATGCCTGCTTGTTTTGAGTAATGGCTTTGAGTGTTCCTTTTTCCTCGTTATGCAGTGATGGACAATTTTAAAAGTGTTCCCAGATACCTCTATGGCCTTAATGATTCCCAGATGGACATGTTCATGACAGAAGATAGCCCCTTTCGTCGGCAAGCAGAAAAAGTCACAGAGGTCAAAGCTAATTTTTCCATAATGTACTATTTGTGAATGGAGTCATAGACAATAGTTTGCTTAAGGTTTTGATGAGAGAGTAGTTCATATGTATAACTGAAACTGAATTCGAAGTTAGTGTTTCATCTATGTTTCTTGTTCTACATATTAAAAGGTTCTATGATCTCATTTGCTTTGGTATGGTAACAGGATAGTATCTCATCTGCAAGGAATTACCTTGACAATGGAGGGATGTATAGCTTATCAGGTACGAAGGATGGCCCATCAAAGTATAGTATGAGCATAAGCATGTATCGTGGAGGAGCCCGGGGATATGGAAGGCCCAGAACTGCACCTCCAGACTTACCGTCTTTACTCTTGGATGCTCGAATATGCTATATTGGCATGCCTGTAAGAGATTACTAATGAGTCATTCTCTTCATATTTGCAATTTGATCTTGCTAGTTTTTGTGTAAAAGCTATTCATGATATTTTTTGCTCCATGTTAACAGATAGTCCCAGCAGTCACCGAGCTCATTGTTGCTCAACTTATGTGGTTGGATTATGATAATCCCTCGAAACCGATATACTTATACATTAATTCACCTGGGACTCAGGTAAGTACCAGTCACTAAACTGCTAATTTTTCCTGCTTTCTATGTCTCCTGAGGCAACTGAAGTCTTGCATTGATACACATACTGAATTAGCACCTACATGTCGTCTCCAGAATGAAAAGATGGAGACCGTTGGATCTGAAACTGAGGCATATGCTATTGCTGACACTCTAGCTGTAAGTGTACTCGTCCAGTCCTATTGGTGTTTCCTACTCTAATGTCCAAGTATACTCTTGACTGCTGGGTGGTCCTTTTGTTATGCTTAAGTCATTATAAACACCCTCTTATCTAATGATTACTTACATGCTATCTCGTTGTTTTGGAGTGGTCTCATTACATAATCCAATTAATTAGTTAATGTTAAAACTTCACTGCTGCCTTGAATGGATTATGTTCTTGAAATGCATAGTTTACATGTCTTTTTGGGGGCAATTGGCAGCCCGATATCAGGTGATGGCCTCTGATGGCTGTGGGCATCACTGTCCTGAATCTTAGTGTAAGCCAATGTGCATCAGCCAATACACAGCCAAACATTCCTTTAGTTACGCATAAGATAGATGCTTTCCTAGTGTAGATGATGTTATCCCGTTTGATATGGCCCCTCAAAGACCATTCTTCCATTTGATTTTCATGTCACCAGGTTAATACCTTTTTGGATAATGGTTTGAGAAGTATCAAGGCTCGTGAATCCATTGATCTCCTAATATTGTCTCTACAAATAAAAAGCATTTACAATTTGGTTACACACCTTTGAAAAGTGATTGCCAGAGATAAAAAAAATACAAGTTCTTATACTGTTACATATACTTGTTTGTTGCATGGAAGGTCTAATATTGCATGTTCGCTGTTTCTGAGAGAGAAATCTGCTACTCATTACTATCTTCCAAATCTCAAGTAAGATGGCTTGCCAGATGTGAGCTTGTGTTGAAGTTTCTTGGTAGTGTCTGGGCAGTGGACTCTGTTCAGCCGCTTGGAGTTGTTTTATGTCGCTTAGTATCAAAAGTCATTGAACATGCTGGAAGAATCACTGTTAATTAAAGTATTATTTCTTCGTGTTTCAGTACTGTAAGTCCAAAGTGTATACGGTGAATTGCGGCATGGCATATGGTCAGGCAGCAATGCTCTTATCTCTGGGTGCTAAGGGATACCGTGCTCTGCAGCCAAATGCCTCCAGTAGGTTCCTATTTAGTTTTATTTATTGTTATTGTGTATGCTATCTTTACTTGTAAGTGCTATAACAACTAGTTAATGTATTGCAGCAAAGCTATATCTGCCTAAAGTCAACAAATCAAGTGGGTCTGTCATTGATATGTGGATAAAGGTGACCCTCTTTAAAACATACCTAGATAAAAAAAATGGAAGAACTTCATACTTCCTCACATTTTATGTTCCTTTCTTCTTTTTGTTGACAACTGTTCTTGCAATATCATTTTGTCCAGGCAAAAGAGCTTGATGCAAACACCGACTACTACATTGAATTGCTAGCTAAAGGGATTGGAAAACCAAAGGAAGAGATTGCAAAAGATATCCAGCGTCCTAAGTATTTTCAAGCACAAGAAGCCATTGCATATGGAATTGCAGATAAGATTATTGACGCACGAGATGCTGCTTTTGAGAAACGGGTAATATGTCTATACTTGCTTGAGCTTTTATTTATTCATAGTTTTCTTGTGTTGATATGTCACTAATGTCTTTTTGGCCAGAACTATGACGAGTTGCTAGCTCAATCAAAAGCCATGCGAAGGTCGGCTGGAGCTGGTACGCAGACAGCTCCATCGGGATTTAGATAGGCACAAATCGTGACGCAGTTTATACATTAACAGGGTGTATATGCCCCTAAGACGTCTACAACGAATATTTGCCTTGGGAGAAAGAACATGGTAGATACAGGCATATAGGCTGAGTTGGCCGTCTATTTATGGCCTGAGATGGCATCAGCGTTGGAACTTAAACCATGAGCTTGTACACAGGAAAGGAGTTCAAATGGAACCAATTTACAAGCAGATTTGTAAAAGAGGAGTTACGCTGACTACTCTATTTTAGATTGCTGTCCTAGTATATGTGTAGTGTTGACCATACATTGGTCCATATGATGTAGAAAGTATTACTTTGAAGTATATAGTTGGTGGCCTTCAAAATCAGTTGCTTTGTGATCTGTAGTCTTTTTTCCCCTTATATTCTTTGTTGAGCATATGGTTCGCAAGGCTTTGCATGCGGAACTCTTTGATGGTCCGTGGTTTTGCAGGTCTACTACCATTCTAATTGAGGCGTTTGTTTCTCTTGTAAACAGTGGTAAAATTTGCTCTTCCAATCACCTGTTGCTGAAGGGTGCGGCTATCCGCACCACCGTTTCGACTCAACACACCACATCATTTTTCATACCCAAAAGACCCATTGGTGATATGTCCAAACTAACCTTCTGAAATACAATACACCACAAAACCTAATCTACCATAAGATTTATTTCTCAATACACCATAACATCACATCTTCTCCTACCTCTAACCATCATTTTCTCCTTCTCTTATTACCGAATTTTCACCTCCAATCCCTAACCATCTCCTCCCTCCAAGCCCTAGGTCTTCAAGTTACTCACTCCCCCTCCCTCCAAGCCCTAGGTCTTCAAGTTATTCTATCTTCTTTCTTATCCTCCAACACATTCACATTATACTCCAAACCATCTCCTCCAACCTTAGGTTTTCAACTCACACAAGCCCTCCCCATTATACATTGTCAATCCAAGGTGTCTTAGGTCGAAATGGATGGAGAAGACGAATGCTGGAGCGAAGGAGACGAGAAAAGGCGCTCAAAAAATATACATTTCCTTTTCTCTTGTTTTTTTTTTGTCCTTCTCGGATCGCGTTTTGATCGGTAGTATCAGACCGACAGAAAACGTCAACGTATCGGTATGTAGAACCCGATACTTTGGCTTAATGTACCGGTAACATAATACTGATTAGTATGCTATGTATACCGAGACGTATCCACCGAAACTATAGCTTTATATACCGGTAAAATGGTACCGATTCATACGTTAGTATACCGGTACCATGGTACCGATGTGAACACAGTGTTGGCTACCTGCCTTACTAACTCTTTGCTTACATTCATGAGCATGTTTCTACTGATGCGAGCGGTGTAGGAGCTATAATTACTCACGACTACACCTTGGAATTCACGACCAGTACGGTATGTTGTTTAATCGCTATATCTTGCCGGACGACAACTAGGTCTAAACTTCATTAACATAATTCTTATTGTTTGGTTATAGATATTTCAAAGTCGACAAGCACTTGTCCAATGGGTACAGACAGTTGGGAGGCAGAATGGGCTGGTGATTGTGACAAAAAATTCAGAGGCCGGGGGGTGTGGTAGAAAGCCGAGGATTACCTTGGCATGTGAGCGCAGTGGAGAGTATCGGAAAACTGTGAAGAAAGATGATAGCGGGAAGAAAAAATTTGCCAATCGAAAGAAAAAATCCATCGACTCCGGGACGAAGAAGTGTGGATGTCCTTTCAAGCTTCAGGGTGTGAAGCTTGTATCTGATGATGATTGGATGCTAAGAGTTCTTTGCGGAGTCCACAATCACTCCCATGCGGATCACCTCGAGGGTCACTCGTTCGCGGGAAGATTATCTGCTGAACAAAATGATATGGTGGTTACGATGTCAGCAAACCTAGTGAAGCCACGGCAAATCCTGAACACTATAAAGCAACAAGATCCTGAAAACGTATCCACCATGAAGACCATCTACAATGTACGCCAAAGGAATAAGGTGATTGAAAAGGCTGGGAGATCAGAGATGCAGCAACTATTGAAGCATCTAAATGAGTTTGGATACGTTGAGTATCATACGGTTCGAGAAGACACAGACGTTGTGAGGGACGTATTCTGGGCACACCCTGTGTCTATTGATTTAGTCCGTGCATTTCCCGAGGTGTTGATTATAGATTGCACCTACAAGACCAATAGATATCGACTTCCACTGCTAGAGATTGTTGGCGTCACGTCGACGAGTATGACATTCGCCGCAGCTTTTGCCTACATGGAGTGTGAGAAGGAGGACAGGTACACATGGGCTTTGAAAATATTAAGGATATTGTTGGAAGGATGCCCAATGCCACGCGTTGTGGTGACAGACCGAGAACTGGCTTTGATGAACGCTATCAGCTCGGTCTTTCTGGAGTCCAAAAGCATGCTATGTAGATGGCATATCCAAAAGAACGTAGAGCTCAGCTGCAAACACATTTTCGAAACTGCAGATAAAGCCGACTTGTTTATGACAATGTGGAAATTGGTTGTAACTGCATCTACCGAGGAGGAGTACAAGAAACACTTGGAGACACTAGAGACATCTTTTTGCGGTTACCCAGCAGCTTCTAAATATGTTCGGAAATCGTGACTGGATGGCTTCAAAGAATTGTTCGTCAGTGCTTGGACTGACGAATATATGCATTTTGGCAATCACACTACAAACAGGGTAGAGAGTGCACATGCCAAGTTAAAGAGGCATCTCGGGGCATCCAGCTGCAGTTTTGACACATCGTGGGCTACTATTCACTCCCTGCTTGAGCTGCAACACTGTGATATCAAAGCCTCCTTTGAGAAGAGCAAATACATTGTGCATCACAGTTTCAAGCCGGCCATCTTCAAGGAGCTGCGAGGCTTCATTTCAAAGAGTGCTCTTTTAATAGTTCAAAAAGAATCTGAGAGGGCCAATGAGATCGGTGCGGATAAGTTCGCATGTGGTTGTACAGTCCGACGCACACATGGCTTGCCATGTGCCCATGAGATCGCCAACTACAAGCTTGATTGCCGCCCCATACCCCTAGAATGCATACATCACCATTGGCGAAAGCTTGACTTGTCGGCTACACCAGCCAATGAAATCCCAAAACTTAAGTGCCAAAATGCTCTAGAACTCTTGGAAAACAAATTTCTAGCTCAGAATGAGGCAGGAAGAATGCATTTGCTGAAGAAAATGTATGAGCTAGCAGAACTGCAGTCTAGTTATGTTCTTGAGCCAGAGGTGAAGTTGAGGACCCGCGGTCGACCAAGCGCTAAGGAGAAGAAGTTGATGCTCTCAACACAATGCGACCCATCCGCCTTTGAGTATGCACCTTCGTTCAAGGACAGTAACTCACTAGAGGAAACTCCTCTACATGTTAGTCCCATATCTTGCATGAAACCAGAGAAGCCTGATATAGTCAAAAAAAAGCGTCCAAAGGAGAGAGTGCTAAGGGCTCGGACAGCCGCTCCGCTGGGCTATCTTGGCGAGTTTCCAGAAGGGTTGACAAAATATATTAAGCATGTTAAGGATGTTGCATCAGATGGTAACTGTGGCTTTAGAGCGATAGCCGGGCTATTGGGCTACGGCGAGGACAACTGGGCCCAGGTGAGGAACGATCTTATCAATGAGTTGCGTGATCACTTCGAGGGCTACCTTAAGTTGTTTGGGAATGAAAAGCGTGTTCACGAGCTTATGTACTCATTGTCGTTTCTTGAAGACAACCCTCTACCCGATCGATGGATGACCATGCCGGACATGGGTTATATTATTGCATCACGATACTCGGTTGTCCTACTCCACATCTCCAGAAGACAATGCGTGACCTTACTGCCACTTTGGACAGCAGCGCCCCCGAAACCGGCACGGAGGATCATCGCAATCGGGTTCGTAAACGGAAATCACTTTGTTCAACTCCACATGCAGCCTGGATGTCCAATGCCACCAGTAGTCAGCAGCTGGGCTCGATATCGAGATGCTTGTGCCATTGGATGGGATTCCTATAACGATGAGATAGAAAAATTTGGGTTAATCGTGTCATCAAATGTTGCTACAACGGACACCATAGATCTTGAATGAAAATTTGGGTATTAATGTCTTATATGATTTTCAATATGAATATCTTGTCTGGTTGTAAACATTGTGTTCCAAACATTGTATGAGTATCTTGTATGGTTGTAAACATTGTGTTGCAAAGGGTTGCTTCATACTCTGTTTTTTTTTATTAAGTACGCAACTATCGGTACCCAAGTACCGATAATAACCTAGACACATATCGGTACCATACTACCGGGTTTATACGCGACAATATCGGTAATTAGATACCGTTACAAAGCCAATCAAGTAAAACAAACACTGTCTCGGTACTCACTCTTCCGAACAATGAAGCATTTTATCGGTACTATACTACCGATACAACATGGAATCAAAGGCAGGCGTAAGCTGCGTTGTATCAGTAGTATAGTACCGATAAAATGCTTCACTGTTCGGAAGAGTGAGTACCGAGACAGTGTTCGTTTTACTTGATTGGCTTTGTAACGGTACTCACGCTTCCGAACAGTGAAGCCTTTTATCGGTACTCTACTACCGATCAAACAAGGAATCAAAGGCAGGCGTAAGCTGCGTTGTATCGGTATCATAGTACCGATAAAATGCTTCACTGTTCGGAAGTGTGAGTACCGAAACAGTGTTTGTTTTACTTGATTGGCTTTGTAACGGTATCTAAGCACCGATAGTGTCGGGGATACATCCGGTAGTATGGTACCGATATGTATATTGGTTGTTAACGGTACTTGGGTACCGATAGTTGCGTACTTGATAAAAAAAAAGAGTATTTGGGAGGGAGGTTTAATTCTACATTGTAAACACATCCATACATTGATAACACGTCTATACATTGTAAACACATCCATACATTGATAACACGTCTATACATTGTAAACACGTCCATACATTGGATCCAATTAAGTTCATACATTGGAAACACATTCATACTATCAATATATATGCTATTCTCTGGTTCGTTGTTTAGATCTTCTCTCGTAGGCGCGCTCCGTGTCAGTCTCGCCGCGGGCTATTCTTTGATCCCGCGCCCACCTACTCCTATGGTTGTCAATGGTCAGGGTATCCATGTGCGCCACGGTGTCGTCGATGATCGTGACAATCCTATCATACTGAATTTCAAGAATTCGAAACAAATTAGACATAATATTACACGCTAGTATTTCATTTCCATTTAGAATTGCTAAAAAGTTACCTTCGCCGGTAGATAATCATCTGCATGTTGAGCCTGAAAACTCCTCCGCTCTGGGTTTATGAGCTTCACATGAGATATGGATCGATACCAGTCATAATACCCATCCACGCAGTCATACCCACGGAGAGCATACTCGCCCGTCCGGCATAGAGCAGTGCAGTGGCTTGGCCAATCAGCCCAGAACCGCGGCTCATAGTGGAAGGCCCTCTTGTACCCTCGGGCAGTCTCCTTGGCTCCCATGTGGAAGTGGGTTGGCCTTAGTGGGGCGGCGGGAATAGTCTGTACGATCCCGAATTGCCGAAGCACCCGATCAGGATGGTACGGCTCGACGTGCTCCCCGCTGCTTATGGTGCCGAGGAAAAAGCTAATATCATCACGAGGGAAGGGGCCTCCTCTATGTCTGACGTATGGGTCCCACACAACCTGCAACCATACTCATAGTAAGGGAATCAATATTTGATCACTACTGAATATATTACAAAATTCAACACGGCTTCAGACAAAGATTACAACTCACCTGATGTCTACTCAGGGAATCAATCTGTGCGCGCCATTGTAGCAGAGCCATTTCCGGATCCTGACCTGGATCTTTGTGATCCAGCCACGCAAGAGCAGTCGGCGCGTCAACCGTGTATTCTGGGTCGGGCTGTGGCTTTATAATTACCGGGAGGTGATCATATATCCATGCCTGCATTGATTTAAAAAATGTGGGTCAGTCACAACTATTGGTATTATATCACAAAGCAGATGTTTTTAAAAGTACGTACCTCCGCCAGAGTCAAGTATCCGCCAATTGCCCTTGTCCCCCATCGACTGGCAGAGCCAAGCATGCGATAGAGGTAGACGAGGCCGGCGGCACCCCACGCATACTCACACACGGTATCCAAGTCCGTGAGGGCAGAAAGGCAGGACACGTGAACCTTCGACCCCGACTTGTCGCAAAAAAGGGTGCAACCCAGCAGATACATAATGTATGCCTTGACAGAGCACTCCAGGCCGACCTTGCGGAGAGTGCACTCTCTCCTCAGCCAGGTCATACTAACTGACAGCCCTCTCCCATCCAACTGGCTCGCGGCCTCTGCTTCACTGACTCCCAAATGAACCTTCATAAGCGCTTTCAGCTGGGAGACTTTCAGCTTGCACTCTTCAAGCGGCCTACCGGCGACGGGGATGCCCAGTATACGGCTCACGTCACCCAAAGTTATCGTCATCTCTCCACAGGGCAGGTGGAACGTGTTCGTCTCCGGGTGCCACCTCTCGACGAACGCCGACACCAGGGCACTGCTTATAGTCTTGTAAGAACACACCGTCAGATTTGCTAGACCGGTGGCCTCCACGGCATTCTTAAAGTCTTGCCGTTCGATGCCGTCCCATTTCAAAGTGGACAGCCCATGCGCATAAATTTTTAGTGGCCCACGCTCCTACGTTGAGAAGGGGAAAAGTGAGCAGACTTTGATATAAACACGGCATGATATAAAAAAAAACTCAGCCTTTTTTTACCGCTCCAGCCCATATCCGATATGCCACGTGTGTTTTGAACTCCGTCAAAACCGACCGGTCAACAGGCCCACCAGGGATGGGTGCCTCGTCATCAGACACCTCTTCCTCTTCACCAGGGCCAGCAACCATCAAGGCATCCTCTGGGATCTCCTCTGGAATCTCCTCAGGTACCGCTCTCCTCCTCCTAGCTGAGGCCGTCGGCCGGTCAACGCGGGCCGATGAAGATGTCGATGCCGCCGAAGATGAAGAGGCTCCGGCGGGTGCTTTTCCCCTTGGATGAACCATTTAACTGTTTTGAAAAAGAAATGCAAAGATTAGTAGAGTGTTTCGGTATCCATATACCGGCAATTAAACGTTATTAACGGTACCTAAGTACCGGTAATAAAGCATACATAGCGGTAGTAAGGTACCGATAGTTTCCAAATAATATCGGTACCTTGATACCGAACAAGGTCTTTTCCATTCAGCAACAAACGTATTGATCGGTATCTATGTACCGATCAACAATCCTATACTATCGGTGACTATGTACCGATATTATAGAGAATCATTCGGTTGTCTTGTACCGATTGATACGTATAAAACTGAAAGGTCGGAACCCATTGGAAAAATTTGAAAACCTTGGAAAAAAACGCATTCGGAGAACAATGCTGCAAAACCAATGCTAGGTATGCAAAGAAAATGCATTTCATGCAACAAGAAATGAAAAACTCACTTGTCCCCTCACCTCACTCGACGGTTCTCACTCGACGGACTCGACGGAGGCGTGGGTAGCTCGCCGGCGAGGCTCTGCCGCGGGTGTAGGGAGGCTGGCAACGTTCGTGAGACACACAACTGGGAAGGTGGAGGGAGATGGTCGGGAGAGTGAAGAGAGGGAGAGACTTCGGTAGAAGAGGGAGGGAGGAAGTCTCGGTAGAAGAGGGGAAGAAGGTAGGGGCTGGAGTGGGCTGAGGGGTAGTGTAGGTATTTTGGGTTTTGTTTAGGGTTTAGGGTTTAGTGTGGTGTGGGGTTTGAGGGTAGTTTAGGTAAGTACATGTATTTTGTGTGGTGTGTTGAGTGAAATTAGGGGTTTTCAAACTTGGGCTAGGGTGTGTAGAGTAAATGTGGTGTGTTGAGTCGAAACGGTGGTGCGGATAGCCGCACCCGTTGCTGAAATGACAAAGAGTTTTGAGTGTTGTAAGGTATATGCTGCTTCAAACATCCTGGGAAATGCAGCTCTGGATTAACCCGAGACAGCTTATGACCTGTAATTGAAAACTAACTTGCATTTCTAGTAACACCCTGTTTTGAAACGGACTTAAATCCAGCAAGTAGTAATACTTCCTACAGATTCTGAGAAGTTGATGGTTTGAGTGTTTCTGCTATTAAGTTACATCTTTGGCCTTTTTTATAGCCACAAGCTGTTATCATGAGATCGAGCTCTTCCAAGTTAAGAGGCATTCAGTCATTATTGAGTGGAAGCATTTGGGTGCAGTATCATAGTAACTCTGCAACGATAGGATCCTTTAGGATGGCACGTAGAGCGAGCTGGTCGCTTTCGTTGCTTCTTAGCAAGGTGGTGGGAATGGCGGAGGCTTGGAAGGTCAACGTGAAGGCGAACAGGATGTGGACGATGAGCAGCTCCATTCCATGGCAGAGAAGCCAGAGATGGTAACAATCACAAGACACTTAAAATACTAAATCATTCCTCAATTTATCATCTATATAAGCCACCTTTTCAACATAATCGTGTCGTAATATCTTCCAAATTTTAGCAGAAGGATCGATCAAATGCTAAATTGCATGAATTCTAATCTCGTATACAATATGCAGCTTTCTCTTCAACTACCATAAACAAAAGATTTCAAAGAGTTTGACACGCGAGTGATTCAATGAATACAACTCATTCACACGATGGTAACGGGTTGCAGCCCCGTCTCATGTTAAGCCCAAAAGGCGATCTCCTGTTGCTGTAGGTAAAATCGAGGTGAGCTTTCTCACCCTAGAGTAGGATAAAGTCAATGTTTTTTTATGCATAAAGAGCTTGCTCTCTCACCTTTGGTTTAAAAATGCAACATTTGCCGGTAAATTGTTCGTAGAAATGATTGAGACTTTCGGATGTTATAATCTGGATAGCAAGTTTAGTTCTTTCTTGTTTCGATATGATTAATTCCCTCGTTTGCCGCCTCGGTTAATCTTAGGTTTTGACTTGAATGGCTAATCAGCCAGAAACCTAATGTAGCTTTTCAAACTTTGTTCTGAGCAAATATAGGGATAGGGTTCGAGTTTAATGACATGATTTGTCATCTTTCTCAGATAGTAGGATTTATAGATTCGGAATCTGACATCTCTTGAATTGAAAGCAAGATAGTTTTCAGAAATCTGTTTTGATTCTTCTTGGTTTGATCATAAATTGACTCATAGCATTTGACTTAAAAATCCTTCATCCTCGGACCATGCAGGCTCTTGTTTAATTCAGCTTTACGAAAATTAGATCATCTTTTGAACAACCAATAACCATTTGATTGGGATTTCCTCTATATAGAAGACCATTATCTTTGGAATGTCCTTAAACTCAAACAATAAACCCCAAATACTAGCATCTAGCATTTGGTAAACAAATAAGAGATACAACCATACTAACTATTAGTTTCTTTGCTGATACCAAGAATCGCATCTCGAGCTGCATTCATCTCCTTGATGACATTTCCAGTCTCCATTCGGCTTCTTGGATCTTCACTTGAACATGAAAGACCTATTTTGATCACCGAAATTAAGCATTGCTGCTCTTCGATCCCAAAAGTATTTCTGTTTTCGATTTGGCCTTCAGCATTTTGTATATCCTCTCTCAAGATGAGACCGGAATCCACTATATCCATTACTCGTTCAGGAAAGGCTGCCTCCACATATTTGTGAAGGCTTAGACCATCTTTGAACATGTCACTAGTAGGCCTTTTCGCTGTGAACAACTCTAGCAGAAGGATTCCATAGCTGTATATATCTCCATGAGTTGAGGCTTGGCCACCCATGGCATACTCTGTAATCCATAGGAGTTCAAAAGTAAATTTTTGGAGTGCTCACAAAGGCAATAGCAGAACTCAGACATAAATGAATAACGTATTGCACAAGAGATAGAAAATTGGATTTGAGTGCAAAAGCGTATAATCGATCCTAGAAATATTTCTCTGCTATGTTTAGCTATTAGAAGCAGGTTCATTCCACCGAGAAATGTATGCTCTATATTGTAGTTTACCATTAGATTGGCGTCGGGTTGTAGAACAGATGTCTTGTATGAGCAACCACAGATCTTCTTCAATCTAATTACTGACCTTGCTATTGGTCGGACTTTCACTTGCACTTTGCATGATTGATTATAGCACTGGACGGCATACTGGGAGAAAAAGACTGATAGTTCTTATCATGAAATTCTTCTATAGTTTAGTTTTTTCCTCATCTAAACAACCCTATTTGGGATAGTTGTAACCGTTTTCTTCTTCCTTTCTTCTTTAGTTTATATTGTTAGCTACTAACTCTTATCTGGATGGAATCAATATGATTTAGTAGATGACTGTCATTAGAAGGATACAATGTGTTAACTCCAGTAGAAAAATCCCGAACTATATAACAGGTGGTCTTGGTAGTACACAGACAGAGGCATAGCTTCAAAATCGCTGTGTATATCAATATATTGCAAAGTCTGCAAATATATTCTAGCTCAAAAAGCGCGACAAAGGCTGGGTATTTGTACACATCTTATAAGCTTTTAAACATATTTTTCTTTTGCTAGCAAAAACCTCAAACTGTTAGTCATTCGCTCATTTATTATGATTTTTAAATACCTTTGTCCACATAATGAACGTAAATCACAGCAATCTATCTCGTATTAGAATGCAGAACTGTAAGAAGTTGCAATGAATGTGAATAAGCATGCATTAGAACCAAGAAAATGCAAGGCATGTACCTGGAGCAACATATCCAAT
The DNA here is from genome assembly GCA_963920575.1 of Narthecium ossifragum. Classification (NCBI taxonomy): domain Eukaryota; kingdom Viridiplantae; phylum Streptophyta; class Magnoliopsida; order Dioscoreales; family Nartheciaceae; genus Narthecium; species Narthecium ossifragum. The sequence goes on from OY986968.1 coordinate 27,156,868, forward strand.
GGTTCCTCTTATTCCCATCGACATGGTAGACTGTTCTCTTGACAAGGAGCCCTCTTTTGATAAAAACCGTGCTAAACCAAAGTCACCTACATGTGCGCACATTTCTTCATCAAGAAGAACATTGCTTGGCTTCAAATCACAGTGAACAATTGGTGTCTGCCCAAGGTGATGGAGATAATCTATTGCAGAAGCCACATCAATTGCTATGTTCAACCTCTGCAGAAGGCTTAAAGCCCTCCAACCAGAATCTAAGACCGGATCTGGATGCAACCACCTTTCAAGACTTCCATTGGGCATATACTTCAGCACTAGAGCTTTGAAATCGTTGCCCCTGTAATCTACACTAGAACATACTGTCAAGATCTTGACTAGATTCCGGTGCCGGATGTGTCTCAAGGTTTCACATTCGGCTATGAAACTCTTCCATGCACCCTTTATCTGAAGGTTCAATACCTTCACTGCAACTGCACTTTCATTGGAGACCATGAGTCCCTTATACACCGAACCAACACTTCCTACTCCAATCAGATTAGATGATGAGAATCCATCAGTAGCTCTTAGCAGTTCAGCATAGGAGATCTTGGCAAATTGATCCTCAATCGACAATTCAGATGCAGGTTTCCTCTTTCGATTCTTCTTCCAACGTAGCACGGCAAGCACGACAACTGCTATGATTATACATAGAACTGCAGTCAGAATAGGGATAAGTACTTTGAGTGCAAGATCCTTATCTTTCCTGACAGGAACTTTTGTATAGCATGCAGATAAACTCAAGTTTAGGCCGTTCCCACATAGCTTCTCGTTTCCAATAACTATAACTGCACTTGCATTTCTGAACACACCCTCTGCGGGCACTGCACCCTCAAGGTTGTTGAATGATAAATTTAGAAGCGTCAGAGAACTTAAGCTTTGGAAGGATTGAGGGATTTCTCCAGACAGGTTGTTGCGCGAGAGATCTAACTCCACCATGCCTTTTAAATTGCTCAATGACTGGGGGATGGCTCCTTGGAAAAAGTTGCCTTCCATATATAGGTACTCCAAACTCTGACAATCACCCAGACTGCTAGGAATTTCACCAGTTAGCTTGTTATTTGAAACATCAAGGGTACCAAGATTTTTCAATATACTTACTTTCAAGGGCAATAACCCAGTAAAGTAATTATGCGATAGATTAAGTACTGTTGCCAGAGAAGGGAGGCTAACAATCTGTTCAGGGATAGCACCACTGAGCTGATTCTGAGAGAGATCCAACTCCTGCAAGCTCTTCAAGTTTCCAAAGCTTGAAGGTACGGTTCCATTCAGGAAATTGCTTTGCATGTGAAGCTGATTCAGGTTTGTGAGATTGCCAATGGTATGTGGGATTTGTCCAGTAAATCTGTTTCCTTGCAGCTCCAACAAATGTACCTGCTGCAGTCCGCCGATCGCCGGCGGAATGGCGCCTGTCAAATTATTGTCATTTAATTTGAATATTGTCAGATTGAATAGATTTCCAATTGCAACAGGTATGCCCCCTGAAATATAATTCCATCCCATGCGGAGGTGGTTGAGACTTGGTGGAAGATTGGCAATGGAGATAGGCAGATTGCCACCGAAGTTGTTGTTTTCAAGGCCCAGCTCCTGTAAGAAGCTGCAATTCATCAGAGAGGTGAAGAAACTCCAGTCGCTGTCCTCCCTTGCTTCGAGCTTGTTACCGTCGAGATTAAGCCAGCCAAGATATACTAGACTTCCTAGATTGGCCGGCATTTTGCCACTGAAACCATTCATCGTGATATCAAATTCAATGAGATTGGAAGCATTTGATATGGAATTTGGTATCTTTCCCTCAAACTGGTTTTCATACAGAAGAGCTCTCGTCAAGTTTGGAAACGAGTAGAAGAAATCGGAAGGCAGAGTTCCGGTGAACTGATTGTTACCAATGGAGATTACCTGCATGGCTGAGAGATTGTAGAAAGAAGAAGGAATATTGCCTGATAGCTTGTTGTTGTACACCTGAAACACCTTCAGCTTCCTGAGCTTGCCTAAGCTCTCCGGTATGCTTCCCTCCAATTCAGCCTCCTGGCAAGTGATGCCGAAGAGTAATGACATGTTGCCGATGGAATCAGGGATGGTGCCCGTGAGGTTGTTCATGCCGAGGTTGAGTGCCCTCATATTGTAGAGGGAGCCTATATCCCTTGGTATCTCTCCGGTAAGCAGGTTGTCCCGCAGACTAATCCTCAGGAGGCTGGACAACTGTGTCAGAGTGGCCGGAATCTTCCCCTCGAGAGAGTTGGCGGCCAGCATGAGCTCTTGCAGCCTCCTCAGGCGGCCGATCTCCGGCGGTATGGGTCCCCGGAGGTTGTTGTTGGGGATAAAGAGCGATTCGAGGAAGGTGAGATTGGCAATGTAAGGTGAGATTGGACCATCGAGGTTGAGGGAGATGAGAGCCAATTCGGTGACCCTGTCAGGGTGGCGCCGGCCGCAGGCGACGCCGAACCAGTCGCAGTGGTGGAGGGTGGTGTTCTCCCAGGAGGATAGCGTTCCATTGGGATCCTTTAGGAGGGACTTGAAGGCAAGTAGAGCGAGCCGGTCGGTTACGTTGCTTGTGAGCAAGGTGGCGGGAATGGCGGAGGATTCGACGCCGGAGGCTTGGAAGGTGAAGGCGAACAAGACATGGATGACGAGAAGCTCCATGGCGAGCTCCATGGCGAAGAAGACAGCGGTAACAATCGCTCAATTTTAGGGGTGGCGAATCTTGGCCAATTCTTATCTACATAGCCAGCCACCTTTCAATATATCATTATATATATAGAGTCTCATGTATTTTTTTTGTATCTTTAAGCATGCAAGTGTTTCCTAAAACTAGCTTGAAGACAAAAGATTTCAAGAGATGTACACGCCAAGGACACATATGAATCAACGAATACAACTTATTGTCATGTCTGTAACGTGATTAAATGTCAATGAGCCTTTTACTGCTTCAATTCAGTGTACGCTTACCTTTTATTTGAAGTAGTTAGGCCTGTCTATTGGGGGGGACCCTCGGTGGCTGGAAAGCTATCAAACAAAAAGTTAAAAGTAATGATATGCGTCCCATCGGTAGGTGTGGACATCCTACCAGCTCTCTTTATATGTCAAGCAAATTACAAATATAACTATAACATATGTATTATAGATACATTATGAGATTTTTTTTTTTTGTCAAATAAGATTCCTTATATTCACTTTCGACACTTTAAGACCTATACCATGTTTTCTTGTATAATAGGATCCAAAACAAAAAATACATGTATAATTATTGATTATACACGTATCATATGTACGCATATCATTATTGGTTATACGCGTATTCGTTTATACGTGTGTTCGTTACGTGTATTTTTTATTAGGGTCTTATTATGCAAGAAAACATGATATGAGGTCTTAAAATGCAAAAAGTGAATTTTGAAGGTCCATTTTGGCAAAAAATCCATACATTATGTATATACACTAGGTGGGCCCTTGCCACCTGGCAGGGTAAACCCTAAACCCTAACCATCAGGTTAATGGGTGATTCGGTTATAAAAATCGAATTTGATTAATGAATTAGTATGAATACTATATAAGGTTGATTGTATTAGATTAGTATATTATAACTATATAATAGATATAACTGTATGAATTAAATCAACTTTATAAAGGGGCGATTATGCATAACCGTTTTTGCTCCTTATAAAATAGACTAGTACTCACCTGCAAAGTTTTTAGTTATTACTAATATAAAATTTTAACAAACTCCTTGTAGTTTGTCTAGTTAGACGGCTGTGTTGACCCATAGGTGGTTCAGGGTTCGAAGGTTGGTCGTAGCTTTTTATTCACTGCCACCATAAAACATAGTTAATAAAAATATAAAAATATTATAAGTCTAACTTAGGGTATATAAAATAATATATAAGTCTTAGCATAAGATAATATTAATAGAACTTAGGTTGATTTGAATTAATGCAGGTTTATATAAAGCAAACTTAGGGAATATATATAAAGAAACTTAGAGGATATGAATTAATGCAGGTTTAACCGTTATTGCTCCTTATAAGATTGATAGACACATCTATATTAAATTACGTGGGTGGTGGGTGGGTTACTCATGCTATGGCTAAACCCCCATCCCCTCTCTCTATATTCAACTCCTATTCTTTGATTATGACATGTCATATGACTCATATTTCACATCTCCTCTATCTCTATATTCAACCCATATTCTTTGGTCATGATACGTGACTCATATTTCACGTCATAAAATCTTCTCTTTTATAATAAAATAGATGAGCACGAGTAACCACCATCCCCACTACAACACCCTCAACATCCCTCCCAAACTAATTTCCCAAAACACCCCTCCCAAATTCTCAAATGCCCTGAAATCCCCCCACCCAATAACCCTAGTCCCCCCCCCCCACCCAATAACCCTAGTTGGCGGTTGCGATTGCACCACATGGTTGCAATCAGTCCCACCACGTACGGTGTGGTTCTCCACACTCTTCTAGGCGGGACGCAGATCATTTTCCATCGAACAAAAGGTCACACATATTATTTTATTTTTTTGATTAATTGAGCCCAAACAAGGTTAGGCACCGGTTATAAGAGAGTAATAAAAAACCAAGTTGCACGACAACTAAACAAAGGAAAGTCGTGAGAAGTCTCCAGATCCCAATACAAAGACCAGTGTTGGTTAGGTACTGGTTTTAAAATGTGTAAGTTGGCTACAAATTATGTGCACATAGAGTCCAAGCCTCAACTGAAATAGTAGATGTTTCGCACCAACGTGGCGGAGAGTAGTCATATAAGACGTTTGTTTCAAGAATTAGGATAAGAGAGGATATAATATTCCGTGGGAATATCTCCCGAGAGAGAACATCTCCTTAGATATATTCTCCAGGTTTTTTTTTTTGTTTTTTTATGAGTTGAGCTCGAGAGCTATAGATTATTTACAGTAAAAATGTCAGGGCCCTAGTCCCTGTCCTGCTGCCAATGAAAACTGGTGCAATTAATTCTGCACCACTTGGCAACTCTGTCAGCCATGACATTAGTAAATCTAGGAATAGCTAAACTATGATGTTATCATAACCTAGCATCAGCTTCCAAATATCCTTCGCGAGAGATATATTCTCCAGGTTGACTTCTTCTTTTATGTTCGAAAAACTCAAAAAAGTTATAAAAATGATGTTAGTTATTCGAAAAACTCAAAAAAGTTATAAAATGATGTTAGTTATCAAACTATGGAGGGTAATTAATATCATTGCACGCAAATCCGATCTTTTCTCTTTTCGAAAGAACATCTCCCACGCACCCCAAATGGGATTATCTAACCTCCTGTGCATGGCATATGATCAACTCCCAACGGGATTATTACTCTCATTTTCAAAATGTCTACTAAACATAGGATTAGGTTGGTCAACGGGAGTGGTTCTCACTGTTCAGATCCAAATACCACGGAACGTGCCCAGTGATAGAACCAGGATGAGATTTAAGGGGGTGAAATCTAAAATAAAATGATCAATTTTTTTCTTCTTTTAAGTAATGCAAAAGTTAATTTAGAATTACAATATCGAACATTAAAGAATAAAAATAATATAAATATTAAAATACATGTGCCGTACTATGTGCTGTGATTGAGAGGTGGAAGTTGGATCCTACGCTTTTGCATTTTTTTTAAACGTTGTAAAATAACTTTAACACGGAAATGATGTATATTAATTATGTGCACATAGAGTCCAAGCCTCAACTGCAAATCCTCCTCGAGAGCTAGAGATATATTCTCCCGTTTAATAGCTCGCCAGGTTAGGGAATTTTCACTGTCTTTCCTTCCCAAACCCCCCTCATCTCCTCCCTCCTCCTCGACAACGCCAATCCTCCGGACGGATGCCTCGGTTCGTGGTGGAGCCGCAGGGCTTGGAGCTGCCCTCTTCCCGGATGGAGTCTCCGTTGCTTGGACCTGGAAGGGCCGGTGTCGGGTTAACTCCATCGTTGAAGCTGAGCTATGGGCGATGGGAAGGGGACTGCAGGAGGCGTTTCATCGGGGGAGTGTTAAGATCATTTTGGAATCTGACTCGCTGCTAGGAATTGGCTACGCCTCCGGCCGTTTCTGCTGGCCTAGGGACCTGGTTGAGGTTCTCAAGGCAGTCTGGAGGATCGCGGCTAATTTCCAAAGCGTCTTCTTTGTGCACATACCACGGGAGTTCAACACCCTCGCTGATTGCTTGGCCGGCTCCTCTTGGCATGATAACTCGTTGTAATTAGCACTCCGTAGACTAGAGTTGTATTCTAACGGGCATTGTTGCCTGAACTGTTTGTGGTGTGTTCGGTCTTTCCCGAGCTAACCACCGTCATTCCCTGTACCGCAGCCCTTGGCTTAACTAAGCAAAAAAAAGTAATACTTTACCCTCCACCCCTCGAACGACTGTGAGTTGGTATAATATCTTCCATATCGGGTACATTAATAGAATTATCGACACAAAGTTTTGACTTCTTCCAAAAATTTATTTCATTTTGTCGCCCTCAAATCATGCAATCGTTCCTTCACTACTCCAAATTTATTTCATAGCACATTAACTATGTCTTGATCCTTTCACTGCATACATGTGACAATTCATTCGTAATTCCCATTATATTCCTCATCAAATATATAATGAATACAATCTCAAAGCTTTTATCTTATCCATCAAAATCATAGTCATGGATCTTTGTTCTGACTGAACTCTATCATTATATTCCTCATCAAATGCATAGTGAATACAAACTCAAATTTAATGAATTAATTAAGCGAGACAGTCTATTACTAATTTAATGGTTAGAGGCCAACATTTGGGAGGTAATAAAATTAAAGGACTCACCCTACCAGCTCAATAATCTAAGCTAGATTGAGGACAAAGTTCTTGGACTCTTCTATATTAGCTGGAAGCATAGTAACGTCGGTGGACAAGGTTAAAGGAATATGCAATTATTGAAGTGGTTAGTTAGATTACTTTTTGTCCTAACTCTAAATCATGCATTAAACCTGTAGACTTTGATGTTTTTTAAGTTTTATGAATGGTGGTTAAGTTGATTAAATCAGAACAGAGCCATGATTGGTTGCTCAGTTTTGGCCCTTTCATTCCTCTGTTTTGCTCTGTTTTTCTAAGTAATCTTGATTGATGTCCTTTTGATGCATATCATTATTGTTTTGAACAGCTACAAGATTACCAACTATCAGCAGTTCTAAGAGGCACATGGAGATTGATAGAATTGAGAGTCCATTGCTTGCAAAGAGTGCACTCATCCACTTCTTGGGTCTGATGATTGGATAGCTTCAAGCAAAGTGATTACAAATTTAGAGATAGAGAATGTGTCAATGTGTGGGTGGGTATGCCACGGGCAAGAGGAAGTCATATCTTGCAAGGCTCATATCCAGGACACACGTCTCCCTGGAAACATATGCTTGCATGTGGGACACATACGTACGTTCGAGATAAGATGTTTTATTACAAACTCAAAGGATTCCGGCGTTGCCAGGCCCCCACCCCCACACCTCGTTCCGCCACTGAACGCGCCAATAGGGTGTGAAATGAAGACGCGGCTACGTATATTGGGCGGATGCATATCACTACTTTTAATTAAAAAAATAATAGTCAAAAAAGGACATATGTATGGTGTATTATATATATAATATATATAATATATAATACACAAAACGAAGAAATTTCTATCAACTCTCCCTTTATAAATAATAGACATATGAATTATCCATGTATGTACAAAAATATATATGTGTAGACATAGACATTGTATGATCCATATAATATATAAAACAAAACCCAAGTACCGACAAACCCAACCTGTTATGTCTACCTCAATTTTCCACAAGGGCTGATCCCAAGTCATCATAATACAACGCTTAATTTGTTTGTATACATATTGATGAGCAACAACTAGTAGTCTCATTGCCAGCTTCTTCGGCGCTGAACAAAGTAGTCTGATTGAAACTATGTTTTCATGGATGACGTGCCACCACTCGATCGGCAGCAACATGAGATATAGCTTTTCCGATCGCCGGCCCGGAGACATTCGCCTCCCCCATAGTATCCCAGTGTGTGGCAATGATCATTGCAGTTCTCATCGCACGGCCCTCCTAAACATAATATCGGACGGACGGCATCCTTCTCCGGCGAGGCAACCACTGTTATCAATGCCAAATAAAATCATCTCATCACTTATACATGCCTGAGAAGATCCAAAAGTGAAGTATTCTTATTTTAGGACATATATAGCTTAAAAAAAACAAAACTCATAACCCTTATCCGCTAGCAGATTCACATTTTTTTTAAAAAAAATCCATTTAAACTTTGGATATTACCTGAAGAGGAGACCAAGACAAATAGCATTATGGATGTTAAGAGATTTCTCATGGCAGTATTATGACCTCTCATAGGATTTTTCATTCTTCCTTCCTCCTTTTGTTCTTTTCTCTTTAATTAGCTTCCAGATCTCATACTTATATATATGCATGTCATGTCATGATGCCAGCAGTATGGTTAGCATGGATAGTGTTGTCTAAGTTCCGTGACCTTCTTAGCTACGTTATTGATCACGAAAAGAGCACATATATATATATATATATATATATCTAGTCACATTCTACAATTCATTTCCAGAAAACATTCACATTCCTCATGGCAATAGGAAGGCCTGTCCAACAGGTAGGTCGGGCCTGATCCGAATTAGGAATTCTCGGTGGCGTAAACTGGCCATTAGACTGGGCCCCGACCCAAAAATAGCAGGATCAAGCAGTGCTGGTGGGCCTGGGCCATGGATCGGTATGATAACTGATTGCAACAGCTAGAGTAGAACTGAAATTTAAAATACAAAATATGATATCCACTTATTAGGAGTTGAGATTTTCATGATCTTAATTTGTTGAGAGATTTTTACTCTTCAGTTGCTGACTCAATATCAAATTCTTTCAGTTCCTTAATCCATCCACCAGTCTGCTCCCACAACACTAACAAAATTTTGTTGTTTGACAGACACATGCATGTTAATTACACAAGTCATCAATTCTATAACAAATGTAATCAAGAAGAACGTAGGGTTGAACTTGTAGCTTTTATATATATATAAAAATATATGCATCTGACCTGTATAATTCGATCTCCAACGGCTTTAGTTCCATCAACCGTAAGTTTTCCCACCATGCATGACAACCTCTCATGATCTCCCTGTTTCTGGTGGCTCCCCTCCCTCCTCGCAACTCTATTGCTTACTATTTTTATACCTCAAATCTCCTCCTCCTCCCTTATTACCTCCCATTCATCTCCTTCATCTCCATAGCTCCATGCACACAAGCCGACTGATGATCTAACCTTTGTAGCTTTCGTGGATCCCTCGGTTGGTCTGGTAGGAGTCCGGCCAGCGATCCGCCAAGCCTCCGTCTCTTCATCATCACGTTTCAACCAGACCATCCTCTCATCCTTCACCACCACCAAAACCAAACAAAAAAAACAAATAATTAAACAATATATTCTAGTCGAGATCCGGAGATAATTAATTAAGCATGGCGGGTAACTTCTTCTCCTACTTCTTCTTCCTCTTCTTGGCCAATGCCGCCCGCGCCCACATCGCCGACTTCGACGAGGTGTGGCAGAAGCGGGCCGAGGCCGCCAGGTCCCGCGCCTACGCCGCCTACGTCCAAGACCCCGAGACCGTCCTGGATCACTTCAATGAGGAAGTCACCAGGTATCTCTAAATTTTCTTCTTCTTCTTCTAAATACTATTCTTAAATCATCGAGCTGTTTTAGTTTATTTTTCAAATGTGGGTATTATTATTAGGGCCGTGGAGAGCAACAGCACACGCCGGAATCTAAGGGGACACGGACACGATGGGGTATGCCGGGCGACCAACCCCATCGACCGGTGCTGGAGGTGCCGTAAAAACTGGATGAACCACCGCAAGAGCCTGGCCAACTGCGCCAAGGGCTTCGGCCGCTTCACCACCGGAGGGAAGCGCGGCAGGTACTACGTCATCACCGACGACTCCGACAACGACCTCTTGAACCCCAAGCCTGGGACTCTCCGGCACGCCGTCATCCAGAAAGAGCCCCTGTGGATCGTCTTCGCTCGCAACATGAGGATCCGGCTGTCCGAGGAGCTCATCATACAGAGCCACAAGACCATCGACGGACGGGGGGTCAACGTACACATCGTCGGCGGCGCCGGCCTCACCATCCAGTACGTGGAGAACGTCATCATCCACGGCATCCACGTCCACGACATCAAGGCCGGCCCTGGCGGCTTGATCCGGGACTCCGTCGACCACTTCGGCTACCGCACCGCCAGCGACGGCGATGGCATCTCCATCTTCGGCTCCACCAATGTATGGATCGACCACGTCTCCATGTCCAACTGCATGGACGGCCTCATCGACGCCATCGAGGGCTCAACCGCCATCACCATTTCCAACTGCCACTTCACTCATCACAACGAAGTAAGTGATTGATATCAGTCAGTCTAGCTAGTAGAGCTTATTATATATGTTCTAACTTGTTAATTTCTTGGAACCAGACGTTGCTATTTGGGGCCAGTGACAGCTTCTCCAACGATCAATTCATGCAGATCACCGTTGCGTTCAACCATTTTGGACGTGGACTCGTCCAGAGGATGCCAAGGTGAATATTAATTAAACATGCAGGAGATCATGACTTCTTATATATAACTAATCCCAAAAATTAATGAAATTAATATAACTTAATCGTGTTTTAATTAATTATTTCCATGGATGCATGTAGAGTACGATGGGGATTCGTTCATGTGGTGAACAATGACTACACTCAGTGGGAGATGTACGCCGTGGGTGGTAGCCAGCATCCGACCATCGTCAGCCAAGGCAACAGATTCAAGGCTCCAAATGACCGGAATGCCAAGGAGGTGCTTATTATAGGATCATTAATTTCTATTAGTTGCTTGCTTTTAAGTAATTAAAGATGAGAAACTTAATTATAAGAGGATGCATGGGGATGTATGGTTGGTGCAGGTGTGTCACAGGGCGTATGCGCCGGAGAGCGTGTGGAGCCAGTGGACGTGGAGGTCGGAGGGGGACTTGCTGCTGAACGGGGCGACCTTCCGGCAAAGTGGGCAGCCGAATACGAGGAAGTTCCACCTCAAGGATCTTATCAGGGCGAAGCCGGGGAGCTTCGTCACGAGGCTCACGCGCTACTCTGGAGCTCTCGAATGCATACCTAACCAGCCATGCTGATCATATATATGCCTACAACGATCATGCTCTCTTAAAATTATTTGTCATCTTGTGAATGTATATGAGAAAGAGATGAGAGCTAAATAATATGAATATCTTTTCTCCAATTATCTCTACATTCCCTCTCTTCCAATTCTAGCTCTTCGCTATGGATCGAGAACCCTTCTTTTAAAAAAAAAATAATATTTATGGTTTATTTTTTAGAACACCCCTTATTTTATTGCTACATAAAATCAATAGGAAATGGGACCAAATAGAAAAACCGTGGGTTTTATTTATTTACTTACTTATTTTTGAGAATGTAGCTTATAAGGTATATATATATATATATATATATATAAGAGTATGAACTGAGCCTTTTAACCATGTAATATATTTGTCCTTTTATTGCGTTTCTTGCATATAGCTCCTACCTTTAAAGCTATATGTCGAAAGCCACCTGTCTTATATGTAACTAGTACTCACCTCTGCCCCTGGCACAGTTTTTAGTTATTGTTAATATAAAATTTTAACAAACTCCTTGTAGTTTGTCTGGTTAGACGGCTGTGTTGACCCGTAGGTGGTCCAGGGTTCGAAAGTTGGTCATAGCTTTTTGTTCACTGCCACCATAAAACATAGCCAATAAAATATTATAAGTCTAACTTAGGGTATATAAAATAAATATAAGTCTTTGCATATTGCATAAGATAATATTAATAGAACTTAGGTTGATATGAATTAATGCAGGTTTATATAAAGCAAATTTAGAGAATATATATAAAGAAACTCAGGGGATATGAATTAATGCAGGTTAACCGTTATTGCTCATTATAAGGTTGATTAGATTCTGCCGCCTCCGTTATTAGTTTTGGTTTATAAACCCCCCCCCCCCCCTAAAAGCTAATTTTCCGACCAACAAAAGGAAATTTTAAAGAATATTATGCATGCTAGAACTGTTCCAGCTCAAGTGTATCTCGTACAATTAAATGTTCCACGTGTCGTGTATCATAAAGAAAAATGTGTTGTGTACATGCCCCCGTGACATGTACATTACACATGATTGAATCGGTACCCCACCAACTAATTCATCGGTAGTGAGGTACCAATGAATTAGATGAAAGATTCGGTACCTCACTACCGACATGTCATGTGTACAACACATGTCATATATCGGTAGCAAGTTACCGATTGGTTAATCTAGTCCATCGGTACTACCTCACTACCGATGCACTAGATGGTTGAATCGGTACCTCACTACCGATTCAAACCCGTGTGCAGTGTACATGACATGTAGGCATATACACAAATGAGTGCTCTTATCATAAATCATTTGAGCCCACACAAGAATAGATGTGTTTGAAGGTTATTTAAATGCTAAAATATATTGCTTTACATCGGTAATATATATCAACATTATAAAAGATCAATGCCAGCTTGATAGGTTTTTATCTGATGATAAAAATACTTTCAATTCAAGAATAAAAAATAATCACTCCAACACATAATCGAAAAATCCCAAACACGTCGATAGAAATCGCACGTAGCACTCAAAATGAAAAGGATGGTTTGCTTTCTTGAGCCAAAGAATAATGTTTGGAAGAGCATAGCTGCCGCAAAGTACCCATGGGAGGAAATTCTGCCGTCAACAAAAAACTTGAGACCTTGGTTGGTCTCGGCACACTGGACGGCACTATGTCAGGCTACGGATGAACTTAGAGGTGGTCTTGTCTGTTCACCTAGGGAGACTGTAAAATCAGCTTCCTATATGATGTGTGGATAGATGATGTGGCTCTCAGCAGGAATCCAGGTGTTTATGATGGAGATGGGCTTTGCAAGGCCATTGTGGGCGATTTCATTGTTGATCGGAATTGGAACTCTGATAGATTGGTGGAGCTATGTCATCCTCTTATGTTTCAAAGAGCTGTTCAGATTCCTATTGCTAGGAGGGATCGGGTTCGTTGGGCTCATGGAGGGGAGGTTACTACAAGATCTGCTTATACATACTTGATAGGAAGGCGGGTGGGGAATCAAAGCCAAGATGAGAGATGGAGTATGGTCTGGAGGCTACCGATTGGGCCACGAGTCCGGCACTTTCTTTGGAAAGTATTACATCGGAGATTGCCGATAAGAGAGAGCCTTTGGAGGTTTTGTGGTGCCTCCGAACGGGATTGCCCAAGTTGTCGTCAAGCTTTGGAAACTATTGCTCATGCAATCTTTGAGTGCCCTATTTTTCAACAGATATTTGCCTCAATTGTTGTTGAAGAACACTTGTCAAGGCTTGCTGGGGGACCGGAGGAGAGGTTGGAAATATTGTTCTCCTCATCAAGCAATGGATGTGTGAAAGCTATGAAGACATTTATAGGCTATGTGGCTTGGGTTATATGGAAGGATAGAAATCAGATTATCTTTGGCGAAGGAAGAGAGACGACCGAGGTGTTGCATCGTAGGATTCGAAGACAGTCACAGGAGTTCTACAAGAGGTTTGATAAGGTGCAGAGGGACCCAAGGCCACAGGGGATTGTTGTGCAGGTTGATGCGGCTTTTGATCCGGGTTCGGGGGGAACAGCAGTTAGTACTATTTGTGTACGTCCAGATGATGAGGTGGAATGGGCGATGGGCTTGCCGGTTGCGGCGAGCTCCGTTTTGTTTGCGGAACTAATGGCTATGGAGATGACATTGAGGTTCTCTAAAGGAGAGGGGTATTCACGGATAGTGATTGAATCGGACTCCATGATGGTTGTGCAAATCATGAATGGATTTAGAGTGTGGCCGATGGAGGTTGAGTCGATAGCGAGGAATATTTGGAAGGAGATTTTGGATTTTAACTCTGTTGTCATATTCCTAGGACTTGTAATACAATAGGTGATAGAATTGCAAGGTCATGCCGCCATCTCGGAACTCCATTTATGTGGGTTCCAGAAGATGGTAGGGCTACCTTGAATGATCTATTGTAACTGTAGTTGTGTTTTGTAATAGCCTTCGGGCCGAACTATTCAACAAAAAAAAAACGAAGTCCATGATCTCACTTTATTCACGCGCACGCAATAAAACCGTGCCAGCGGCGCCACGGGATAGTTCTTTTGATATTTCATTACGCTCAACTATTTCAGAAAGCTAAAATGGTGCATATCAACACCCCAAGAGATGATACAATGCACAACCCAAGTGCGATGTTGACACATCGGTAGCTCCAGGATCCACTCGAGGGCCCCATCCTCCACTCGAGGGCTCCATCCGATACAATATTATTATCCCAGGATGGCTCCAAGGCAAGCACGCTTAATCTTGGAGTTTTCTGACGGATCACTGTCATCACGGCTTTAAAACGCGTTGTGTCTTATAAGAGTTATTAATATACTTATTATTTACGTGTGGTTGCTTACCCGGTTACCTGGTTCAGCCACACGCCCTCCAAACGAACACCGACACCCATTACCCCGGGTCTCACAACCCAACCCCCTTAAAGGCCCAGCGTCCTCGCTGGCACAATCCGGCTAACAGACCTACAACTTGCTCTGATACCATCTGTCACCCAGAAAACCCATCCGGACCGGGACGTGAACCGACTAAACCTATTTCTAAAATCAAACGGCGAGAGTCTCCCATGTATTTTCTCAATTTGAACCTTGTGCAGATTACTATTTCACCACAAATTTAAAACAAAACTTCTAACAGTTCTAAATTCAGCACGAATACAATTCTACTATTATCATTTCACTGATTAGCACAGGTCCAGGTACTTTTTTTTATTTACACAACAATTCCACCAACCCTCAATACATAATTTAATACATTGGAGACTCTCACCGTTCGATTTTAGAAATAGGTTTAGTCGATTCACGTCTCGGTCCGGATAGGTTTTCTGGGTCGGGGCGTAACAACTTGGTATCAGAGCATTCAATGTCTTAATCTAGTATGCATCGGGCCATCCTAAGAGCCTAAGCTAAGCTTAGGGTAGATCCCCTACCTCTGGATCGTCAACGCCGTCGATTTCCCCTGTTGAGAGAGAGAGAGAACGGGCGTCGCGACCAAAGAGAGCGTGACGACGGCGACCGCGGCGGGGTTGTCCGCTCTACTGCGATGTGGCCGGAGGAGGAGGATCGTGGCTAGCTTGGTGGCGGTGCGCTTGGCAATGGTGACGACGATTGGAGACGAGAGGAGAGGGGCTTGACCAGCGTGGAGGCGACGCTCACGACTGGCGAAGAGAGAGAGGTTGGCCGCAACCAGGGGAAATCGACGGCGTCGACGATCCAGAGATAGGGGATCTACCCTAAGCTCAGCTTAGGCTCTTAGGATGGCCCGATGCATACTAGATTAAGACATTGAATGCTCTGATACCAAGTTGTCACGCCCCGGCCCAGAAAACCCATCCGGACCGGGACGTGAACCGACTAAACCTATTTCTAAAATCGAACGGCGAGAGTCTCCCATGTATTAAATTATGTATTGAGGGTTGGTGGAATTGTTGTATAAATGGATGTTGTACCATGACCTGTGCCAATCAGTGAAATGATAATAGTAGAATTTTATTCATGCTGAATTTAGAATTGTTAGAATTGTTGTTTTAAATTTGTGGTGAAATAGTAATCTGCACATGGTTCAAATTGAGAAAATACATGGGAGACTCTCGCCGTTGGATTTTAGAAATAGGTTTAGTCAGTTCACGTCCCGATCCGGATGGGTTTTCTGGATTGTGGCGTGACATGTAGTATTACACATGCCACCTGTTCATATAAACAAATCTTCAACGTAAAAAAAAGGCTAAAATACATTTTAATACCTTGTAGTTTCATTAGAATGTTTATTAAGTCCCTACACTTCTAATTTAGCCAATTTAGTCCTCTAACTTACCTTTCAGTTTTAATGTCGGCATCGCCCTCACCTGCCGTTAGAAACCCAACGGCGCCGTTTGCTTCCCGCACGTTAACCGACACCACCAGTCACGCCAAGATGGCGAAGAATGGCGCAATGGATAGCCACCAACCACGCCTGTCGACAAGCCGCGACACGCAGCGCCTCTACATCCACCTCAACATCCTCCACTACCCTCGACAAGTCACTCTCCTTCTTTGTCGGCAGCCATGGCCCCTCCCCTTCCCCCCGGGCCGCCAACCCCAACCGCCGCCTCGCGCCATCGTACCACTTTGACCTCACCCGCTCCTCCATCGAGTCTGCCATCTAGCACGTCTTCGAGGTCGCCGCCTACCGTCTCATCTTCCTCGACTCCAATCACTCATTCTATGAATGCCTCTACATCACCGACGTAGCCAACTCAAGAATCCGGCCGACACTGAGAATACTAAAATAGAACCTCACTCTGCTCGTCTCAGTCCTCACCGATCGCGCGCAGCCACTGGCGTTGAAGGAGGTGATGAATGCATCCTTTGAGGCATTCTTAATGGTTCTGCTCGCCGGAGGGAGCGAGAGAGCCTTCTCGATGTAGGACTACGACATGATATCTGCCGATTTCAAGAGCCTAAAAAGGTGTTCTGCACCACCGAAGAAGGGTTGGTGGCAGAGGAGGTGGTGGACCAAGAGGCGGAGGTGGTGGAGGCGATCGTGGCGCTCATGGGGCATCCGACTGAGAGGCTAGTGGAGGACTTCAGTATTGCAGCATGTGAGTGCAGCGGCCTTGGCGGAGCTGAGAAGGTCCCTATGCCGCTGACGTCTAGCACGTGGAACCGCACGGATCCGAACACGATCCTACGCGTGCTTTGCTATCGGAACGACGTCGTCTCCAAAATGTTTTTGAAGAAAACGTTGGGTTTCTAACGACAGGTGAGGACGAGGTCGACATTAAAATTGAAAGTTAAGTTAGAGGACTAAATTAAAAATGTAGGTACTTAATAAAATGAAATTACATGGTATTAAAAGATATTTTAGCCTTAAAAAAATTATGATACAATGCACACTTTCACGTGGGGTGTGGGTGTGCATTAAAATACCTTATGTAGTGCCCATGTGATGGCTTTCCACATGAGCAAAAATATTCATTACGTGAACAATTATCTTTTTCATCCATTTTTGAAACAAAAATAGAGAGAAGTCACAGAAACACTGATATGTCCATGAATCGTATGTCAGCAAAGATACTGAAATAACTTATTGGCTGAAATATAACTTTCTCGCTGATGTGGAAATCCACATCACCAGTACACCCGGACGCCACACCAACATATAATTAAACACCAACGTGAGCTATTGCATTTTATCATCCTTGATGAAAATCGAAAATGCATTAGTGTCACGCCAAAGATACTCTAAGAATTAAGCACATTCCCTGGCTGCAGCCTGAATGAATGTAATATATATATATGCAGAGTTTTGTAACTTAGCCTTGTAAACCTGCAGGCTCAACTAAGCATATAAAAAAATAAAAAAATAAAAAGGTGTAATATATATATATATATATATATCCACCACCCTAATTTAGTCAATTGAAAGACCCTAAAGTATAGGAAATAACATGGATCAAATTCAACTAGTTATACTACGTACCTCATGACTTCTCCATAGACCCTGTAAACTCTCCAACGGCCTAATAACGACCAACCGTTTCCATACGAGAAACAACCTGGGAGGGAGAGAGAGAGAGAGAGCCTCTCCTAGCTAGCGGCTCCCCTCTCCCCTCGCAACCTAAACTATTGAATCTATTGTTAGAACCCCGACCCTAATCCATGCTTATATAACTCCCACTCTTCTCCCTTTCTAAAGATCCATGCACGCAGGCCGGGTCATGAAACCATCCTTGTAAGCGTCGTGGATCGGTCGGTTGTCTGGTGGTCTGCAGAGGTGCCATTGCTTCACATAATTAAGCTTGTTGCCAGACCATCCCGATCTCCACGATCACCACCGCCACGGAAAACAACAAAAAAAAAAGAAGAACATTGGAGCCGAGAAACGACAAGGGTCAAGAAGAGAGGAGGTAAGCATGGAAGGCATTCGCTCAGCTTGTAACCTGTTCTCCTACTTCTTCCTCCTCTTCTTGGCCAATGCGGCCCTCGCCCGCGCCCACATCGTCGACTTCGACGAGGTGTGGCAGAAGCGGGCCGAGGCCGCCAAAGCTCGCGCCAAGGCCTCCTACGTCCACGACCCCGAGACCGTCATGAATCACTTCAACGCGGAGGTGAACAGGCATGTGTCTTCTATCTCATCTATCAATCTTCAAAATTATTAGCTAGCTAATTTTATGGCCTTCTGAATGGATTAAGGATCGATGAAATTAATATCGTTAATTGATTACCTTGCAGAGAATTGGATCACAACAACACACGACGGAACTTGAGGGGAAAGAAGCTGGACGGACCATGCATTGCAACGAACCCCATTGACCGGTGCTGGAGGTGCCGCAAGAACTGGATGAACCACCGCAAGAGGCTGGCCACCTGCGCCAAGGGCTTCGGCCGGCACACCACCGGAGGGCTCAAAGGCAAGTTCTACGTGGTGACGGATAACTCGGACAGCGACCTCATCAACCCCAAGCCCGGGACGCTGCGGCATGCGGTGATCCAGGACGAGCCCCTGTGGATCGTCTTCGCCCACGACATGGTCATCCGGCTGAGCGAGGAGCTCATCATGCAGAGCAACAAGACCATCGACGGGCGCGGCGCCAAGGTGCACATCGCCGGCGGGGCAGGCATCACCATCCAGTTCGTCCACAATGTCATCATCCACAACCTCTACATCCACGACATCAAGGTCGGCAGTGGTGGCATGATCCGTGACTCCCTCGAGCACTACGGCTTGCGCTCCAGGAGCGACGGCGATGGTATCTCCATCTTCGGGGCCAGCGACATATGGATCGATCATGTTTCCATGAAGAGGTGCTCCGACGGCCTCATCGATGCCATTCAGGCCTCCACCGCCATCACCATCTCCAACAGCCATTTCACAGAGCACAATGACGTAAGTGTTGGACTATAAATATAGAGACTCGATACGCGCGTACGTCTGAGTTAATCTTCCTTTTTCTTCATGCTTGCGCGCAGGTGATGCTGTTTGGGGCCAGTGATGCCTACGCCGACGATGCCATCATGCAGATCACCGTCGCCTTCAACCACTTTGGAAAGGGCCTCGTTCAGAGGATGCCTAGGTAAGCGATCAAACTCTCGATATAGATTCAATTAGCCTCCTCCATTTTCTCCATGAGAAATTAACCACAAGAAAGCCGTGATAATGATGATATATATATAGGGTCCGATGGGGGTTCGTCCACGTTGTGAATAACGACTACACCCACTGGCTGATGTACGCCGTCGGCGGCAGCCAGCACCCCACCATCATCAGCCAAGGCAACCGCTTCATTGCTCCGCCTAATGCCTTCGCCAAGGAGGTGATCCCATTTTCCATAACCATATCATAGTCCCGTATATGCATTAATTCCAAGCTCCGGAACTAATTAATTAGAATGGCTTATTATATATATATACCTGGAATGGTTGCAGGTGACGAAGAGGGACTACGCGCCTGAAAGCGTTTGGCAGCAGTGGACGTGGAAATCACAGGGAGATTTGTTGAGCAACGGTGCCTTCTTCCGCCAATCCGGCCAAGCGAACACGAAAAGGTTCGACCTCAAGGACATGATCAAAGCGAAGCCGGGGTCGTTCGTGACGAGGCTGACACGCTTCTCAGGCACGCTCAACTGCCAGCCTAACCGTCCGTGCTGAAGCCAGCCTCCTGCAAGCTTTTTCATATAAACACATGATCGATCAGCAGCAGCAGCAGCAGCAGCAAACGAATGATAAGAAAAGAGGGATGATGATAGGGGAGTACGTGGGTGGGAATAAGGGTCATGTATACTCTCATCCCATCTACTGAGTAGGTTGATTGAAGGAACATGCATAAGATGAGCCGTCTTTGTTGTTTCATTGAATTACTGCTGTCCATTTTGTCAAAATTTAAATCGCTGTTGGACTTTTCTTAGCTTCTTCTTGTATTTTGACCACTGAAGAGTGTGCTCTGGCCATCACATTGGCAATAAGGCAGAGTGCGTGCATCGCCATATAAACTTCCTTGAAATCATATCTTCCTTTTTTAAATTCCCCCTCTCTGTTGGTTGATGGATACTTCATACTGGCTTTTATCTGCAAATCGCCATAGAGAACAAGGGCAATAGCAGTGATGATGCTTTATCCACAACTACATGAGTAACACACTATCTATCTCATGCAGTTTTTAATATGTCCAAGAGTTTCAAATCCAACACATGAAGCTTTTTAGGTTGACAAAATTAAGAAGTCCCTCAAACCAGATATATGACAATAGCTAAAAAACACAGACCATGAAGCTGAACCATAACTAGCAGAGCTGCCAGAGATAAAAAGGATGCCATGCAAGGAAAAGAAATTTTGACAGGAAAGAACCATGCCTTACTCTTATTTCAGCATTTGAGACAAAAATGAAGGCTGACTTCGCCTTTTGTGGTGCATTTTGATCTTTTTTCTGCTGCTGCCTTTTCTTCTTTAGGCTCTCTTCACTTTCGTTATTCAGGAAGAAAATATCTTAGAAGTAGTGGCGTCCTTTTTGGGATCCTTATTCAAAGGTTTCTGGTTTAGCGTCCAAAACATCAATCAGATCATCAAGAGGCTGCCCCTACCATAAAACAATGCATCATGCTAGGAAGCACCTCAGAAAGTGGCATTTATGAACAAGAAATGCACACTTCCTGATAGAAAAGGAGGCTTCATTGCTGTTAGGAAACAAGTAATCGAAAAAATAGAACCCTTATTGCTTACTTTTCATCTCCTGTTTGACTAGCACATACCTCTCATCCCGTATCGTCCAGTAGGAGAGGAATTTACATCATTCTCAGCCCCAAAATCTTCACACTGCTAACATATATATGACAATCAGAAATACTGTCTAACGAGTGATTAACCCAAATTAGAGATGGGTCAGTTGGGGCCTAAGTTCAGCTCATTCATTTAACTGATGAGCCAAACAAGAGCTGAAAGTTTGAGCTCGAAATATAAAGGATCCCAACTTGAACAAAGACCAGCTCGTCCAAGTAGCACACCCTGGATTTTGTTTTCCACAAACACTAGTATTAATGGCAAGATTCTCCTTTAATACAACAATGATATTGAAAAAGGCTATATATCCGAATCTTTTACATTGTACAGACCAAATAATGACAGCCCACATTAGCAACATCAACCTTCATTATCTGTTTGGAAAATGGAGGCTGAAAGATTGCACTCTTCGACCACAAAAGCCCTTTCGCTATTTGGATCTTCAGACATCAATCAAATTTAATCCGAGGTTCGCAATAAATACAATGAAACAGAAGAGCGAGTACGATTCTCTCTTTTATCTTTGAAGTCCGGATGCTGAGCTCAGCATGTTCCCCTTAGAAGCCTCTTGATTAAAAAGCTTCGTGGCTCAATGAGACCTGGTGGTCCTTTCAAGGATTGGAACACAGGAAGCATAAGCGAGATATTGCGGGTACAGGCAAACTATCACTCATCCTCGGCTCCATAGAGTCCACCAATGCGCTGTCGCCTCTTGTCAAATACTGCCTTAAAGGACTCACGCTCGGCTCGGAGTTGCTCAGTAAATCGCCTCTTCAACTCCTTGGTGTTGCTCGCCTCAGTTACCACTAGAGCATCTTCTTCTACTAAAGGGTTGGAAACCTGCAAAAACACAGTTAACCTGTTAAGTATTTCACACGTTCATGGCTCATTAAAGCATCCCTACAACAAACACACTGAACTAGAAAAGCAGGAAAATACAACAGCCGGATAAATTTCTAGGAACAGAAGATCTATGACGACTCATTGCAGTCATGTCGCAAAAGGCATCAATTGAATCATGTGATTGGCACTGGAGACTGTCCATCAATTGCAATGTATCTGATTCCAGCACGAGCCAGCTGTGTGCCTCATGATGTACTAAAAGCAAGTGACTAGTAACATATTGACTCATCTGTTAGTAAAACGTTTACAAGCTGGACCATGACAACGATGTCATTCACCCAAAACATTTGTATATTGAGTTAGCTCCTCGAGTACGAAAAGATGAT
This sequence comes from Narthecium ossifragum, assembly GCA_963920575.1. NCBI lineage: Eukaryota > Viridiplantae > Streptophyta > Magnoliopsida > Dioscoreales > Nartheciaceae > Narthecium > Narthecium ossifragum. The sequence goes on from OY986968.1 coordinate 27,179,109, forward strand.
TTAAGACAATCTACTGCTGCCAGATGACAACTTTCAGGGGTAAAATATTGGCAAGAGATCAACTAAAACTTTGAGGTAATGAAATTGAGTAAGCGGCAGACAGATTATCACTTTTAGATAAAAATCAAATGTTTTACTGACCACATTGTAGCCAGATCCTGGACCAATAATCAACGATTTGATCTTTTGTTTCTTGATTGCGCTTATCGAAAATCCACTCTTCTCAACCTGAAAGTAGCAAATAATACTTCAAGGAAATGGCATGATTGAGCTCATAGTAATATGTAGAATACTAGGACAAATAAGCCTAAAGATACGATATCGTCCAGGTGCGGATGAATTTTCTTCAAAACTTTTGTTCGCCTTCAGACAACAGAGATCTTAGTCTAAAGAATTTAAAGGAACAAAACTGTAGAGGTAAATTTAGTTCTCTCATATTTTATGAAGCTGTACATATTCATTTGAGTCAAAAGTACTTTAGGCACAGTCATAAAGAGATTCTGGCAGATCGAGATGTATCAAGTACCTCATCACCCCAATGAACGGACTTCACACCCTTACCATATGCCTGCATCAATCCGGAGAGGGCACTCAATTTTGCTTTAGCATTGTCTGGATTTTCTATTTCCTCATCCACATCCTTTAACCATTTACTCTCCTGTAATTCTTTCACAGCAGTCACATCCTCTCCCTCTTCCTCTTCACTGTCCCATCTTTCTCTGACTTTACCTAAACCTAAAACCAATTTTTTGAATAATTAGCATGAGGGAGCTAACCTGAATATCAAGTTGCAAGATCTATAAGCAAAGCACTGCACCCATGTGCATACACGTATATCTGTGCAATTCAAATTATTACCATTGGATGCATAATCATATGATCTTAGTTCTGCTATACTCGGAATTTCCTTCTCCTGAGATTGAAGGATTTCTTCTTTATCACAACCTGAATCATCCATATCCATGTCGACCTATAAAAAACAATTCAAATATATAGGCAAATTTCAGACATCTTTGACTTATAAGAGCAATTCTCAGGTTGCTAATTCCATATCACAAAGGGAAAGTCAAATACAAAAAGCTATAAAGTAATCGCATGAATCAGAAATTCATGTAATATCGGAAAGGCTATATTGTTTAAAACAGGTGTGTATTTTGCCTTATTAATATAGAAGTATGTCTGGCAACTCCTTTGAATAGCAGCATACTCCAATTTTCAGAAATTAAATTCATGTGAAACACCCAAGCTATTAGCAGCCAAGGGTACAATTAAGACCTTGGACGTCATAGAAAACAGATTTTTCAGCTGAATAGCTGAGCCACACAAGCAAATGTGCTATAGATTGAAGAAAGGTCATCAAGATGAACTAAGACATTACCCGCCAATACATTCTACATGTCCCAGTGATTTAGTTGCATTGAACCGAGATAGTTGAAAAGCACAGAAGTTTGAGATTGAAATACCTCTTGAATAGAATGTACATCCAGATTATCTCCATGGAATAAGGACTGCAAAATGGGCAATATGTTGAGAAAAGCATCGGCATAAATTCAAAAATAATAAACACGAAAGAAGAGCATAAAATTAATAAATAATAATGCATTAATAACTCTGATATCAAAAGAATGTCTAACTACATCTGTGCCAGGCAATACAGAGATCAAAAACAGACCTGGATGTCAAGTTGCAGGTATAATGCTGGAGATTCTTCCCATTGATCAGCCATTTTGTGTATATCATCCACTGTAAAACCATGAATATTCCTAGCCGCACAACCCTGCTTTAAAATGGACGTTCAATACGCTAATTGGACATGATTAAGTTCTGAATAGATAACTGTAAGCATGGTACCAACAAGGGGAAAAAACACTCATTGGGCTCTAAGGGACACTAACTCTTGGTTCCCAAAAGCATATACATTGCAAGTCTACACATAAAAAAATGTGTATCTGTATTACATTTAAAGAACAACCGAAACTCCTTTACCAACAAATAAGTTTTCCTCTCATGTTATTCAAAATATGACATGTTAAAATATAAGCCCTTTAGCCGAGTGTGAGGGGCGCGTCCAATACTTTTCCAAACTCTTACAATGTTTTGGAAATGTACCGCATATCCTCAGAAAACTACTAATCCCAATTATAATGCTATTACTGCAGATTGCATATAAGCAAGACAAAGAATAACTAACCGTTGGATCCTTATACGTAGCTTCCAGCAGATAAACTTCATAGCCTGACCTCTGGAAGGAAAGAAAAAAGAAACATTAAGAAACACATAGACGCAGAGGAAGAAAGCCGAGGTAAGTCAGGCAGTGGAAGAAAGCAATAGAAGTCAGGTAAGCATTCAAAATGCAATCCAAAGGTTGCGGGTAGGGAACTTTACTTTTCTGAGGCAAAAGCTTAAAGTTAATGGCAGTATATTCTAAGTTAATTAACATATTCCTTGAACTGACATAGAGAAAACTTTAGTGCATTTGCATATACTACAAAGAGAAAAACAGGAAGAAGAAATTTTTTTCACGAGGAAAGGTTGCTAAGAGGGATAGTTGATAACAATTCTCCACATAATTTGAAGGTCTTCGATGCATATGTGATACAATACTTCTAGTAAAAACAAAATCCATAGGAGTCTTGAGTCTTGAGTCTTGACATATAAGTATCCACATTGCTCAAGTATCAATGTACATAGCTAAAGCAGATGCAAGGCATGATTTTGATTCTTTTAATCATGGTATACTATTCAATTCGAATTTGGGATTGCTAATGAGTACACATCTTTGGCAATCAGATCTCCAAGTACTTCACTCTAGGATTCAGCTTCTTCCCTGAACCAACCTTGCGAATGCGTCCTTGGTAGAGATCTTTTCACAAGGAAAGGTTGCTAAGAGGGATACTTGACAGTAATACCCTATATTGTTTCACGACCATCCAAGTATATGTGATACAAATGTAGTAAAAACAACGGTTAACCATTTTCTGTTTTCTTTGACAGAATCCAGGGACAACCGCGGTCAGATTAGAGAGAAGCTTGGCAAAGAATGTAAAGGCAAAGTTGTTGATAAGAGACCTAGCTAATTGGCTCAATCATCATAGTTCATGGAGCTTGGAATAACTCTTTAGCACCCGGAATCACCTACCAGTAGTCCCAGCTACAAAGGGAAAATATAGTGTGAAGTGTCTCTAAAAGAGCATGACAGATTGAAGACACCCCAATAGACAGAAGGCAAAAAAGCAAGTTGGAATCTAACTAAGATAAACTTAGTTGTTGCCTATATATAACTTATCTGAATATTGAAGGACAAGAATGGTCATAGGGCAGCTTTTGTGAACTCAACCAACAGTGGTTAATTAATCGAAGAGCTAAAAAGAATTTTCTGCACTATGTAAAGCAAATAAAAGAACTTCATTGGTTGAAGACAATTCTCTCCGAGATCTACGACTAGATAGTGAACTTTACAACTTCACACATATTGCATTCAAGTTTTATAACTTAGTAACATATTCCATACGATTTATCAAACAGCTAAAATAAGATCAACTGGAACTGAAGTACTCACAAAGGTCTCAAGAAAAGATTGAGAGTATACCTTCGCAATAGCCCAAAATTGAGCAAAATCAGCTACCCGCAGATTGCGGTCATCCACTAAAACGAGGCAAACATACCAGCAACAAATGGATTAGTTGCCGAACAATGCTGCATCAGTCATTAGTGCAAATGAAGGCGGCATATGGGCACCACACCCCACCTCTTCATCTTTACTCATACTAAATTGCTGAACGTCTTGAACAATGCAAGTGGCCAGAACAGCAGGTAAACCTCTAAGTTTCTTTTAGGTGTTACTCAATTCTTAAACACAGTTCACTAGGAAATGTATGGGAGGACTAGAGTGCCAAGAAAAAGGAAACTTTTATTGAGCATAGCACCATGGTAGGAAAAGGTAACTCAGCATCAACTAGCAATATGTGTAAGAGCATGATAACCACTAATCACATATAAGAGTAAACAAAACCAAGTCATGACATAAAAATTCCTCTATATACCACATCACACGAAACAGCCATAACATTGATATGAGAAAGTAAAATGAGCAGGTAATCCAAAATTGCCTGATCATTCAAAACCTGCAAAGACCAATAAAATATAAAAGCAATATCGCACGCTCCATACCAATCACAAATGTGAAAATTCCTTCATCTATTGTCTTTTTAAATGCCTTCAACATGCTCGACCGGTACACCTACAGAACAAAGAACCAACTTATTTATTGACTACATGGAACTACAAGTATTACAATACTCCAAGTGATAAAGAAAGACGATCTAGAACTCTCAAAACAATAAGAACAGGCTTTCTAGATTAAACTCAAGGGTTACATAGACTTCCCAAAAGGATCCATCAAAATGATCTTCTTGTCTTTTATGAAGCTAAAGATGCTCTGCGTAGAAAGACTAGGAAAGGGCAAAGAAAGAAAATCAGAATACATGAAACTCATAGACAGCACGGGTGGTGGGGTGGGAATGCTGGGTTTGATTTGGGGGAAAATAGAGGTATGACAATGGAAACTTATCTTGCATATTATACCACACATTCTATTCAAAAACCCATTTACTACATGGTCGCAATTACAAGTTCCTTTTTCTAATAACCATTAGAGTAGTTGCAAAAAAAAACATAAATATTTTTTTGAGTCAAAAATCCACTCCATTATTTGGGAATTTGTGGAAATCCCTCTTAAGCCTCCTAATATCTCAATTCAGAATTCAATAAATTACGATGACCAAATCCTCCCCCTATAAGCAATCAAGATCTGTTCCTTCATGAACTGGCATGAAATCATTTGCAGATAACTACAAGGTTACATGAAATGGGAGATTCAGCATCTTCAAAAAGTTTCTCAAAAAAAAACCAATAATCCCACTTCCCGGCCCTCAAATGTTTCAAGAAGACAAAACCAACTTCTCATGCGGATAATGCCAGCTGAAGCAACAAAAACCTTCATCCTGCTCCACCTCCTTTAAGTTCTTCTATGATAGTGGTCTCCATTGTACATTTACATAAAACAATTTAATCAAGATTTGCTTCATTAAAATAATGGGGGAAAAACAGCAATAAATGTTCTATAAGCCTATGTTTATGCTAGCTTTACAAGTGAAATAGATTATCACCAATGGAGTCCACATACGTATTTAAGGAAAAAGGAAATGAACAAGACTATATATGGAAAAACTAGAGTCACCTCCTCCATTTCAGGCTCGTAACAATACTCCACCACTTTTTTAGTAATCTGTTTCTTCCCTCTAACTGAGCCAGAAAATTTAGACCCTTCATTGTCTTCAACCTTCTGAAAGTTGATGTAGCAAGTAAGCACTTCTACTTGTCCAAATAAAAAATGGGGAAAAAAAAGAACTTGAACAATTTATTTTAGATGAAGATATATCAGAAATGGTGAATAACAAGTCAAAGAAGTGTCATCAGAAGTTCTCTGCTTCTCTCACCTTCTCCACTTCAAGCATGAAGTAATCATCAATTGCATGGATTCGAGGTGCACTTCCACCATTTTCGACTTCAACATCACGTAAAGCCTTTGCCAGGTAGCTCTTTCCACTGCCTAAAATTTGAAATTTTGACTTGAATAATGGTCTTATCAGATAATAACTTCAAAAGTAAAGTACAAAGATAAATATTCCAAAAGGCACATTCATGCCAACTAGATGACAAGCATTATGAAAGAAACTATCAATAGAACATCTATAATCTTGTTCCAGAATAAAAAGTTCAAGTTGTGCAATATATACACCGAAGTCCCGCATGAACAGTAAGTATATGCAATTATTTACCAAATGGGACACAAGAAGGAAACGTAGTTTGAAGTCCTCCCTTCTAGCAATTCATCATAGGCCTCCATCAGTCCGTCTCCCTTCTTGACAGGCAACGTCAAAAGGCTACTGTGTGCTCTTAATATCATTTAAGAAAGAACTTTAAGCTGTCTTATGCTGAGTCCAATTTAAGCCCGCCAAATTAACTATGAACTCTATGACCTTCAATTTTAAGCCAATATAAATTTCAGGTTTTCTCGCTAAAGGATGTCAAACTCGTAAGTTTGCTTCAACAATTTTAAGGCCCCATATTCTGGAGTTTTAACTTCGCCTAATGAGATTCAGGAGATAAGGCTTCAAAGCAATCTGAGTAGACCGTCATTTGTCATGATCAATCAAGTTGCAATGCATTCTGTGACCTTTCATGAAAAATTACATTACCCCTGCTGCCCGCAATGTTCTCCATGGCCATGTATTGCCCTTTTTAAACTTCTATTTTCTACGACATAAATGCATAACAACAAGAACTACAAAAAAAAGAGCAACTCTGAATGCATTTCTCATGCTACAGAATTTTTTGGGCTACAGAATTTTTTGGGCTACGAAATTACACAAATATCAGCTAATATGTGGGGCATTTAAAGGTTCAGCTTGCCGCACACAAAAGAAATTGGCATTGGAAATTAAATATTTATCTTGACAGAAATCTAGACGGAATCTCAAAAGCAGTGCCTTGGACAAAAGAGGAAAAAAAGCAAACTTTATCCAAGAATGCAAATAATAGACTTGAAAAGCATGGTAATAGAAGAAAAACTGTAAAGCTCAAGAAAAAAGAAGGAAACCTGGAAGTCCTCGAAGGATGATCACAAAATGATCAGGACGGGAGGCACGATGGGGCATCCTAAACAAGTGAGAAGCATCAACTATAGTTGCCTTATCCTTAATCACATGCTTCAATGGAAACAATTGTCCTCCTTCCTCAGGATATTGCTTTGGTGGAGTTTGATAGCCGAATGACATTCTCTGCAGAAAAAAGAAATCCTATGTTGTGAAGCACTTTATGCTATGTACATCACTAATGTCAAACAGTATAAGAAAAAATAGCAGTTAATCTATCGATGGCCAAATAGACATTTAAGGCATGTCACTCAACCTCCCTAGGTCACTCAATGTTTATTCCAGTAAGGACCACTGGTCTTTGAATCGTGGATAGAGTTCAAAGGTGATGATATGTAGAGAGAACTCAGAAGAGCTGAAATAGACAAAAGTGACAAAACGAGCGGACTTTTCACAATGCAATAAGCATATAGCACGAGCCTGTGCATGCAGTTAAGGGTGAACCTCGATTATTCTTGCATACAAGATTTTACTTAGGGCACAATCTATTGCAATATTTTCTTCCTATAAAATTATAAGAATGAAATCACAGACTTAGATAGTGAATTTCTGGACTAAATTTCTTTGATTGTTTTGATAAATTGAAAATGATAGATAACTAAAAACTGTGAGAAAACTGAAGATGCAGAAATTTAACCTCAGTAGCAATTCCAGCAGACGAATGTGAGGGTGGATCGCTATAAAAATTGGCTCGAGATGAAGGCTGAGATTCAGATAAAAGATGAGGATTGGATAAAAATGATGTGTTAGCTGATATCCTTGGGACAGCACTCAGCATCGAACCAGCACTTGTTGACAAAGGCAATGATGATGCTTCCTGAGAATGCACTGGAGATGGCTCAGGGGGTACTACCGGAGGTGGTTGAGTTGGTAGAGGAGGATAAATTTGGGAAGTATGCAATTTACTCTGGACTGGTGCAACCAAGTTTTGATTGTCAATTCTATCAGGCAATGGCGGATATCCTCCTTGCTTGCCAATGCTATTCATGCCATATTGTCCTACTGCAGAGTAATTTTTGGGTTCAAATGCTCTGTAAATATCTTCAGGTAATGGGGGATTAACTTCAACAGAGGTTCGCATCACATCACCATGCTGCCTCTCAAACTCACGCTTTTGCTCTACTTGCTGTCGTACTGCACTCTCTAAATGAGCACTTCCCTTATCATGGTTCAGACCTCCGAAACGCTGAAAACCATCTGTCTCCAAATACTGAGGTTGCTTAGGCAATATATAAGAAGAATTCCCCACTGGATGGAGTTGTTTCGTATTGTGTGCGAGATACATCTCCTCAGGACCTCTAGAAGGAATATCTGAAGGAGGGAAGAAATCCCGTTGCTGTGGATCATAGGATCGTCCATCCGGGACACGAAATGCATAACTTTCAGAGCCATCTACAAAATTGCCATGCCTAGAGCTTAATGGCAGCTGTGACAAACTCTCAACTTGACCATTACGTCCATATGGGTATTCCCCAAACTGAGAATTAAAGAAGCCATCTCCACCAGTATCAAAGTTCTCTCCGCGAAACCCCTTCGGTTCTTGCGGTGGAGGGAAATGCCCCAGACCCTCATATGCATTTGCTAGTTCTGGGTTGTTCTGATGACCATGTCCGGGTCCTGGAGGCAATGGCAATGATAGTCGATTCCTATCATGGTGGTGAAACCCGTGATCCATTCCCGTGCCCCTATACTGGGTCTGCTGAATACCTTCTTGAACATACCTAGCCAACTGGTATTCACCGTTCGAACACCGTTCCCCGTCCAACATACCATTAACCTGCCTTCCGTGATTCCTGATCAAGCTTAACCTCCGCTCATCCTCTGACCAAACCCTACATGGCACGGGATCGTACCTATTGATCGAAGATGGCGCGAAGTCTCCCATAACCGAACCATCCACTCGCATCCTTTTGCGAAACACCTCAGGTTCCCCCTCCAAGAACCTCTGAGGAGGGCGGAAACCCGGGCGGAGACCAGGGCCGAACGGCTCCGGCGGCATCGAAAACTGTGGAGGCGGCACCGGCGCTGCTGGGAACGGCGGTGGAGGGCTGCCGAAGCCGATCTGATCGAAGGGTGGAGGCGGCGGCCTGAACCGCCACGTCCCGGCCATCACCGATCGGGGTCAAGAAAGCGAGGGTATAGCAATGAGGATCCGAACCTACGGTTTGGGCGATCCCTAGTTTATTCAGGGATTCTTTATCGTCTCGTGGTCTTCTTTCTAGAAATCGCGAGCGCAAGCTGGGTTACGAAGGGCATCGGAGATTTCTAGGGTTTCGGGATTCTCCGGTCTCGCCAAGACCGGCCGTTCACCGGGAAGACTCAAAAGTAATGAGACACCGACTAGTCGGTGTTTATAGGGGCAAAGTTGCCTCGCTGTGTCGGCCCAGCTTTAGGCCCAAAACATTCTAGGCCCAGGTATTTTTCGGGCTGGGCCTAAATTGGCAGCTAGCCTAACCAAACTCTATCCGGGCCAAACCAGGCCGCTTGACGACTTCGACACGGCCTGCTTAATTTGCCACAGCGGCTAATAAGAGCTTCGTTATTCCAACGGTAGTTGGCGAATAGCATTGGAATCTCTCTTGGTATTCTCGTAGGACTGGTGCAGCTAATAAGAGCTTCGTTAGTCTCTGCTTGGTATTCTCATAGGACTGGTGCGTACTTTAATTATCCTCTCCTACTACTGCTCTTTTCTTTGCTATTTTAATCCGATTTGAGGCTAAAATCTCCTAGAATAAAGATAGGGTTTAGAGAAGAATAAAGAAGCCCAGATGATGATCGTGCCCTAACTTGGTTTTCTGGCAAAAAGTCTTTGATGTGCTGATGATGACCTTTTCTTTTGATCTCTTGCTGCATATATTAGTAGTGCCCATGCCATATTTTATTCAACAACTTGATCTTTCACCGCGTTTTGGTTCTTGGTCTTCTAGTCTGGAGATCTTTAGTCCTTCTGGCTCAACTTCTCATCAATTTCGTGGTGGTTACTGCGTTACCATGAAATTTATGTTGATCTTTTCAAAAACAGAAGGCCAACCATCATCAATTATCCAAATGGATGCGTGTGTTTATCCACTGGACTACCATATCTTACGTGTATATGTGGATCTATAATAGTTCTATTTAGTGTCATCTTCCAGAATTGAGTGCTTTGCGTGGTCTTCCCCCCATCTGATTCGTTGATGATATTGAGATATTTTCTAATCCAAAGTTCTGCTATTGGATATTGCTACTTCTAGACGTCTGACTTTTACACACAATTGATAGGGACGATAGATATTATTGCAGCCAAGCATCTTGCGACAACCACTTGCCTGTATTAAAGTGTTTTAGTTGAGTCTAGGGTTTTCAGCTTGTAAATGCTAGGCTATATATGAGGCTATGGGCTTCATGTCCTAAATTGTAGATATCCCTTGAATCCCAGCTTTGGGTTCTCTTGAATTCTTCTCATCCTTATTTTCGTCGAGAAGAAAACAGTCAGGTAAGTTTCGTGCTTTTAAGTTCTGATTTAAGGTCCAATGCTTGATCTTGTTCTAATTCATGTTCTGTTTCAATCTTGATAAAGGAAATGATTGAGAAATTCTTTTTTCTTGACAAGGAGGTGATTTCCCTTTGTAATTCTTGATGGCAAGTTAGGAAGTATGCTTGGTATTTGTATTACTCATGGCTTACTTCAAAATTCGGATGATTTGACCTCCAGTGGTGATAATTTTAATTTGGACTTGCGACGATTAATTGTGCAAGTTCGCTTGGTTGTTTTTAGATGGAGATGTAGTTCTATGATCCCATAATGTTATCCGCATAGTTTTGTTCATTGCCCATCTATGAAGTATTTTAGTAACATGGATTGATTTGTTGTCTTGATCCTGTTTTGGCAGAAGTTAGCTACCAGAAGATCTAAAACCAAATAACCTGCCTCTGAGTTTCCATACTTGCTATTTTCGTTCTGTACTTTCCTTGCAATTCTTTCAATAGAACTTGATAGCCTACCAGAAATTGGTCTTCATTTCCTCCGACAAATTTTTACAGAATTTGGGATCATGAGATGCCTTAACATTACTGATTTTCATGTGAAGTCGAATCAACAGTAAAGGAAATGGGACAAATGTTTTGCTGCGTAAAAGTAGACCAGTCTACTGTGGCAATCAAGGAAAGATTCGGGAAGTTTCAGGAGGTGCTCGAGCCAGGGTGCCATTGCCTTCCTTGGATCTTTGGTAATCAAGTAGCTGGGCATCTTTCACTCCGATTGCAGCAGCTGGATGTCAAGTGTGAGACAAAGTCAAAGGTTCATATCTCTCTCTCGATATATATATATACTAATAAGTCCCCCTACCACATGGCATGGTAACTACCCTCTCTCCCCACCTTCTTTAATAACTCCTCACTAACCCCCTCTCTCCCCCACTAACTCCCCCTCTACGTAGGCTCCGCGTAGGATAACCCTCTTCACGTAGGCTCCATATAGAACAACGAAAGGTTAATTTATAATCATCTCTCCATATAAGGATGATATATATATATATATATATATATATATATATATATATATACTAGTTGTGCCCCCTGCCACCTGGCAGGGTAACCATCAACCCCACCCCAATAACTTCCTCCCACTAAACCCCCTCAACCTAGGATTATCATGTCACATAGGCTCCACCTAGGATATTCTCCCGTCACGTAGGACATTATATCATCCTTATATGAGGCTATGTTATAAGTGAAACCTTTTTTTTGCTCTGATCTTATTCCCTCTTGTGTTTAAATTGGATGTCCTTTGTCTGTGTTCTATTTGCTACTGCAGAGTGTGTGACGCCCTAGACAATGATCTAATAATCTCATTCTCAATTTTATTTTATTTTTATGAGTTGAGCTGTTAGGCTAGATTAAGTGGAAAAATCCACTTACATCAAATCCCATAGTGGAGGGCCGCGCCCATCCGCTTGGGACCAAACAAAATCAGAGTTATACTCCCTACACCATCGAGCCACCACATCGGCTCTGAAGTTCTATGCTTTTTATTTCATATATTTATTTTTCAGATCTATAGGTGATTCTAGTGGTAACATTGAGCATTGTCTCGTTGTTGTTGTGGATTGTTATATGGCTGTTGCCTGCAGGATAATGTTTTTGTCAACGTGGTAGCGTCAATTCAATATCGTGCTCTAGCAGATAAGGCTAGTGATGCATTTTACAAACTGAGCAATACTAGATCTCAAATCCAAGCTTATGTTTTTGATGGTAAGTATAAGCATGTTTGTCCAGGCACATTTTTCTCAAGTGAAAACATAGCAAGCACATAAATTAGGTACATGAGAGTTATAAATTTAGCATTGTTTTCTCTCCGTTTTTAGTGATAAGAGCCACTGTCCCGAAGCTCAACTTGGACGATACTTTTGAGCAGAAGAATGAAATTGCAAAAGCCGTGGAGAATGAGCTTGAGAAGGCTATGTCAGCTTACGGCTATGAGATTGTGCAGACACTAATTGTGGATATTGAACCAGATGAACATGTGAAGCGAGCCATGAATGAAATAAATGCAGGTATGTTAACATTTTTCTATTCCACGTCTCTTGCTCTAGTTTCCAGTATTGCTGCTCTTTGAAGTTGCCAGAATTACTAGGATCCAGTGTTTCCTCTTTCTCAGCCACTATAGCAACTAGAAACTTTGCTATTCTTCTTTCATCCTGTTTGGAATTTGCAGCATGAAGATCTCTCTTTTGACTTTGGAAAATAACAACACGCAAAAATCATTGCCAAGTCACTTTGGGAATTTTCTGCTAGATAATGAGGTCAAAACCTCCAAATTTAGCGTAAATAGATGATATGACATCATATGTCCCATTGCTAGCTCCATGGATCATGAGAAGTTGACAGGAAGAAGCAGTGATCATATGTCCCCCTCCCCATTTACACAAAATGCAAACAGCAGATTTTTTGCAAAGGCAATAGTGACAATTGTTCTTGTTTTTGTTCTTCTTGCAGCTGCAAGGTTAAGGGCTGCCGCAAATGATAGGGCTGAAGCTGATAAGATCATCCAGATCAAGCGAGCCGAAGGCGAGGCCGAGTCCAAGTATCTATCAGGCCTGGGTATTGCTCGTCAGCGCCAAGCAATTGTTGATGGATTGAGGGACAGTGTGCTCGGGTTCTCAGTCAATGTTCCCGGAACCACCGCAAAGGATGTGCTGGACATGGTTTTGGTCACTCAGTACTTTGACACAATGAAGGAAATCGGTGCATCCTCCAAAACCTCTGCTGTTTTCATCCCTCACGGCCCTGGTGCTGTTCGTGATGTTGCCAGCCAGATTAGAGATGGACTGCTTCAAGCATCCAACAACCTCTAGTCTGTCCATACCCTTTCATTCCGTGGCTTTCAGTGTGTCATACAGTCTGTGCTTGGTACGCCGTTGTGTATTGGTCCATGTACTTTATCCTTGTCAACAGTTTATGCTTGGTACTCTTTTGTGTATTGGTCCATGTAACTTTATCCTATGATCTCAAGTCACGCTGCTGTGTATTGGTCCATGTACTTTATCCTTGTCAACACTTTATACTTGGTGCTCTTTTTATTGGTCCATGTAACTATATCCTACGATCTCAAGTCGTCCCCTTTGGAGCTTGAATGCAAGATTTGTGGTAATGATAAACCTTTTTCTAATGTCCTAAGACCTTTCTGGTTTTATTCTTTGCTTCTCATGTATGACAGCAATTGACAACCGCTACAAGACATCAACCATTTCTGTAGGACGGAACAGCAGCAATCAGTCAACCAACTTGCAAGAAATTATACAGCCCAAACAATCACCACAACCAGACATTTTACCTTCGAGATGAAATCATGAAACCTAAGAACCACGAGCTAAGATAACCTTAAAAGGTTTAACAACCAATTCGAATCACACGCACGATCAAAATGACTGCTCCAGAGACAACAATTAAGATATTTTACCTTCGAGATGAAATCATGAAACCTAAGAACCACGAGCTAAGATAACCTTAAAAGATTCAACAAACCAATTCGAATTACACAGACAATCAAAATGACTTCACCACAGACACAACAATGAAGGGCAAAAGATGAGCCAATTAAATGATTCCAAGAGCCGAAAACGTTTGGAAAAGAAGACTCTGCAGGTCCAAGTGATCTGGTACAATTATTTTTACAGGCCCAACTCATAAACAAGCAGGAACCAAGCACCACCTTAGAGGGAACAATATCAAAAAGAGTCACATAATCAAAAAGGAACCGCCATCATGAATCTGGGCCCTATTAAAGTTCTTGTCCAACTTATTCCATTCCAACATATCTGAAATGGAAAATCATCCACAATGGCTTAAGACAACTAATCAAGGCTTAAGCACCACGGAAAGGCCAACTTTAGAGCTCTTCTCTAGGGCTTTGGTATCAACCTCTCCGGATATCGTGAAAAATGACTTTGGCCGCCACTCATGCTGGATGAGAGCGCTGGCCTTGCCGTAATTGTTGAACCGAGCTTTGACTGTAGTCAACGGATCAAGAGCATGCTGAGTCCCAAAAGTGAGGGTGTTATCATTGTTTGAGAAGCAATGGGTGAGCTCTGCCCCCACTGCTGTGCTCGTTAATGGGCTCACAAAATGGTAGTAAGAAGCAGTGACAGAATCTCCCTTGTCATTCCTAAATGAATCAATAACAAGATTAATCAATTCAAAGCTGAAAAAAAGTGTTTCCAGATATATTTTTGACCATTAATAAAGTTACTTACACAGTCAAGGCAGCAATTAGGTCAGCATTGGTAACGCTTAAACCTGCATTGTACTTGGTGAAATTTCCTGTAGCGGTGTCAAATGATACATCTGTACCAACAGAAAGAGTGCTAGTCCCCATAACACCAGAAAGGTTAACAATGGGGTTAGCTGTCAAACCAATGCTAGCATTAACCCCTGCATACTCATGCAAATACTGCAGTTCAACCTGCAACCACAGCCGAAAACAAAAAAAAACGACCATGATTCTACTTTCAAATATTTGGATCGATACTAGCAGCTAGAAACTAATAACCTCTAGACCCACATTAAGTAATAATTTTACCTTTCCTGACTTCTGATCTGGAACAACAAAGCTGAATATAGTCTTCAACCCCGGGGTGGCAAGCTCATCAACTGTAACTGTTGTTAAAAGCTGTCAAAAATAAAGTTGAAGTTTAGCACAATAGGGACATCCTGGAAGAAAGTTTGTCAAAGCACGCATATGTAGAAGTTGTTCCTACAAAAAACAGAACTACAAAAGATCAATTGCAAGTTGGTTACAATAATAGTGGAATATGATCGTCAGAACAAAACCACAGCTATCAAGCGATAGCCTTCAATATTCTCAGAAAAGCAACAAACTTTTTGAATTTCTACATCACTACCATTTAAAAACATGTTGACAAGGAACAAGTTCGAGTGTCCAAAGTATCTCAAAACATGGCAAAAAGAGTGATGAAGATGCTTCACAATAAAAATATTTCCAACAAGGTTCATGCAAATCAATTAAGAGAACTCCAATGTCTTACGGTAGAGGCGGAGTTTGCTTTCACATCCACAGTGATATTCTTGTTCTTCAGCTGAGAATGGATCTCACCAAAGATAAAATCAGTTTTCTTTGTTCCTGTAGCCGTGATTGCCTGCAATATGTGTCTCAACACAAATTTTAATCATCAGAACTGACATACTAAAATAAAGGAAACCAGGTAACAAAACAACTTACAAGACTTTCTACAGACTTGAGAGTTACCCAGAACAGAATAGAACACAATTTCCAAGTAATTAAACCAAAAGGTACCTCTTTCCTCAGTTATAGATAAATGAATGCACTCATTCGTCGAGGGAAAGTATGACAACAAGAGAGATAAACAATTCACCAATGATGAGTGCCAGAAAAAAAAAACAAATACAGCAGAGCCTGAAAGAAATCCAAAAGACCATCTAAATAATCCATACAAATCTTGAAGAAAGCTTCTCTTTGTCGGCCTTGCTAATGAATTATCAGACAGCAACCAAAAAACAACAATATTACTACAACAAATGATTTTGGCAATAGATCTTCGAACTTTCCAAAATACAAGGAAAATAGCTTAAGTATGATTGTGCGACTGTTCTTCACACATCATTTAATCCAGCCATCACAGCATGCAGCTTACCCTCAAATCAATGCAGACTACCAAAAGTTTGTCAACATGGATAGCTCATGTGAATGGAAGAGCTAATTCCAGCTAATACAATCATCACCGATCCAAGCCATGACGACTTGACTCCCTCATGTTATTCATGCTTTTGACCCTTAGAAGACATAAATCTTTAGTGGCAACAAAAGAGATCAACAACAAGTTCTGAAACTTGATGTTATTCCTGTACTCATATACATAATAAATCTTCTCGACCAACATTAGATATGAGACACTCACAAAGCCTCCATAAACAGCTTTACTGTAAAATAAAACAATGATTGAAATCAATTTCAATGGACAACTCATCATCAACACTATCAAACCTTATTCAACAATATAGGCAATTCTGGACTCGATGATTCTGCAGATAGTTATTTGCAAAACTTCAACGCAAGAGACAACAAAAAAAAAGGCTATTTATCCACTTCTTCCAAAGGGACTATTATTCATGTTCCTATCTCTCCAATCAGTCCCGTAGTACTAAGATCTCCAAGATGCCACTGTGCTCACCCCCTTCTTCCAATGGGACTGCAATCCCTATTCCTATCCCTTCAATCGGTCCCAGAGCACTAAGATCTATAAGATGTCACTTCGCAGTTCACAAACTGCAATGCTATATTACCTCCTTCGCATTCAAGACTAAACCCACTCCCCTAACTAAACAAACTTACAAATCACAAATAGATCATTGATTCTAAATTCCAGCAAGCGTCTGTGAGCAGCAATAAATCAAAATCTAACAGACACGAAATAATTAATGAACAACAGGAAAAACCCTAGCAAGAGGCACCAAGAGAGCTCACAACGCCATTGGCAGTGTAGGTGGTGATAGCGAACTTCTGGTCCACCTGGTAATCCTTGTAGAGGAGATCTGGACATATTAACCAAAAATCTTGAGAAAAATGTCAAAAAAAAAAAAATGGGGGAAACAACCATTTCTTCCACATCGGAAAACAATAGGGAACAGTGATACCTCTGGCCTTCTTGCCGATATCGGAGTACAGGCCGGGGCCCATCGTCGCTCTCCGTCCACCGGAGACTTACACCAGCTAGAGAGATATTTATAGCCGGCGGCGGCGGAGAGCTTTGGGAGAAAGGACTTGGTTCTGAGAAAAAGAACAGGGGGCGACGCTGCTGATATTTATATTAATCCGAGTGGGAAAAGAAAATATCGGGGAATTTTAATGTCGTGGGGCTGTTTTGGCTGTTGGATTTAAAATCGGACGGACGAGATTTCTTAGGTGGTTTTGAGACCCCTGGCTTTACTACTGTCTCCAGATTAACGCCCAATGTGATGAAGGGTGGAGTGATAGGCAGATGGGCTGGGCTGGGCTGGGCTGAGTAAAAAGGCATCTTGGGGGTTTATTCTTTGCATAGCCCATAAAGTATTGGGTTTAGATGTGACTCCGTGGGCAAGTGGCCGGTGACCACCACCCCTCGAATTATGACTCAGAAATTCATCCCTCTGACATGTCAATTATGACTTAAATGCCATGTCATAATTCCTGAAAAATAAAAATAATAAAAATAAAGATAATAATAGTGGTGATCTTTCTCTTTATTTAATTTGAATTAATCAACTCAACTAATACAAAAGTCACCATTGTTATAAAAATAAAAATAATAATATCATATATTCTCCTTAAAACATGTAAAATTTTGCACTATACACAACAAATCCAGTCAATAGCACATACATACTCCCTGAAAACATGGTGGTGATTTTGAAATAAAACCCTCTAATGTCCATTAAAGGTATGTTTGGATACCACGGATCCGTGGTATCCACGGGACGGTATCCTCACCCGTGGATACCGGATGCCGAAAATGGGATCCGCTCTTGGAATTCAAACTACGAGATCCCGTAAATGAGATCCACGCGTCCAGCAGATTCGCAGCTGGGATCCCTGGGTGCCAAACGCACCTGAGATAACCATGAGTCTGAAAACGCATAGATATACTTGTTAGTGCACAGTACATTAGAAATACCTGCTAGTTGAAGGGTGAGCAAACACATAATAGACATGCCAAAGCACATCTCTAATCTCATGCAGAGAGAGGAGGCTTTTCCAATTCGAACATTGCTCCTCCCTGTATGTTGCTCATCATCCTCTCGTCCGAGTGAAAGATCTCATCAGCAACCGAGACCGAGATTGAGATGCATGAGAGGATGTGTACTATATACTCTCAAGAGTTTCAATTGATTGTTAAGAAGCTGCTAACTTAAGGAACACAGAGGCATCACAAAACCATACCTCAATAAGCCGGACCATATATATATATATGCCTCATCACTGTGAATATATAATAAAGGACTCACAAGGAGGATGCTCATGTGAGGAACGAAGCCTGGTCCGAGATCACAGACCTGGCCTACCCTGTCCTCTATGATCTCGGTCCAGACCTCATTCCAAACATCTGGAGATATCCACTAGAGATCGAACTCCAACTTAGCCGCCATGCATGGTTCAGAATGATGAAGTCTACCCTAGCTTAGGTTTCATAGATGATTGGAGTTACAGTCTTACAGACCTTGGTAGACTATTTATAAACATCATAAGGTTATTTGCCAACAATGGACAGCGAGCATATTGTCACCAAGAAGCTGAGGTGGTCCAATGAGGAGCTTATTGCTGCCAAATGAACCTAATGATGATTTCCACGTAGGACATTGACCCTGTTTCAGAAGGGGGCAACTTGCCTTTCATCTCCACTCACTAGTGTCCTCTTGCCCAATACGTACCCACCTTCAGAGGTGCACCAACCTCACTGATGGGGTGAAGAACATCCATGGATAGGCATGTCTTGTCCTACGTCACTCTTGCGATACCGTGGCATCTCCATATTTGGCTCTCAGTACCTCTCTGTGTGGTCCTTTGTCTAAGATGAAGAGTACCATCAAAGAGCAAAGACTGTTGGCTCTCAGCACTCCTTCTGGCGTGCTCGAATCTTTTTTTCAAAATCATCTTAGGTGCGGATTGATCATCGGAAAACCTTAGTTGCCTACACTCTTTGGTGGATGTGGAAAGAACAAAATGTAGTGGTCTTTAGCAGACAGATGAATCGCCCGATACAGCTTCTTCGAGTGATTCTTCGTCAGGTCTGAGTGTTCCAATCTTCTTGACTCCATTATGTTTTCCCTTACTCTCCGCCGTTGTCTGCATCCTCTATTTTGCGGTCCAACGCTCAATGGCGGAACCAGGATGAGATTTAGGGGGGGCGAAATCTAAAGCAAAATGATCAAAAAAAAAAATTCCTTTTAAGTAATGCAAAAAATACCTTAGAATTACAATATCAAATATTAAGGAATAAAAACAATATAAATATTAAAATATACGTATCGTGCTATGTGCTGCGATTGAGAGGTGGAAGTCGGATCCTACGTTTTTGCATTTTTTTAAAACGTTGCAAAATGACTTCGTTCTCAATAGTTTCAAAAATTTCTCGCTCGATGTATACCACCATGCAATCATTCATCCAGTCATCCCCCATCTTATTACGTAAATCAGACTTTAAAATCTTCATTGAAGAGAAGACTCTCTCAACACAGTTGCAGTCCAGTCATGAGCATTAGACGATACACCGCTTGGTCCGCTTCATGTTTTTTTATCCAAAACTTATTCATTATCTAAATAAAGCAAAACAAATATATAAATAAAAATACAACAATTAGAAATCAAACTAATCAATTACAAATATTTTTATAAATTTTCAAATAATTAACTAAATCAAACTAATAAATTATAAATCCTAACATTAACAAATAATTAACTAAATCGAATAAAAAAAATTAAAAAAAAAACACCGGCTGCCTACTCTGCTTCAGACCTGTGCAGTGCTTCTCCTCTGTTCTCTGTGCAACAGAGAGGAGGGCCAGGAGGCGGGCGTGGACGGTGGACCCGTGGTCCGTGGAGCGGTGGAGCCGTGGAGGAATGGGAGGACGAAGGGCGTCGCTGGAGCCGGAGGAGGTGGCGGTGCCGGCGCGGTGACGTCGATCGGTTGATGTCTATGAGGCGGTGCCGCGGACCGCGGTGGAACAGGGGAACTGGAGAAGGGCGGCGTCGCCGTCGGGAGGGATGGGTTGGGGCTGGGAAGAGAGGAGCGGGCCGGCACCAGGCAAGGATGGCGGAGCCGCGGAGTTGGGGATGAGCCGATGAGGTGAAGCCGTGAAGGGGCGGGCCGCGGGCGCGGGTCTAGCGAGTACTCCGACTCCGAGTAGGTGAAGGGGCGGGCGCGGGTTAGTCCGAGTCCGAGGGGGGGGGCAGGATTTCCGGCGTCGCCAGGGGGGGCGGCCGCCCCCCTCGCCCCCCTGGTTCCGCCACTGCCAACGCTTCCGTCCGGTCTGGGCTCACTATGATCCTTTTCCCTGGTCCTACTATCATTTTGCATTGGTCTTCATGTCTACCGGTCACTTCAGGTTGCAGGGGGAACTCTTAGCCATATTGGGAGGCCTCAATCAAGTTAATTCGACTACCTCTTAAATGATCGCGGTTGAATCAGATTCTAAGCTTGCTATCAAGCTAATTACAGGAAGGATGCAATGGCAAGGTGATTTACTACACATCATTCACCAAATTTCGATTCTTTCTTCTTTCTTCTCCAATATTTTGGTTTCTTACATCCCGCGAGTTCAATGCGGTTACGGATTGTTTAGCAGGCTCAGGCTCAGCTCAATTTGGACTCTTAGGGCCACCGATTATTGCCTTGTTTAGCGGGTTCAGTTCTATGCCTTCGGCTTCTGTAATAAAAAAAAAGATGAAGAGTGATCCCATCTTCGTGGGTCTTTGTTGAATGCTTATATTGCACCTTAAGCTCATGATGTTGTTGAAATTGTGGGCAAAGTTGAATGGTATATGCTTGAGTTGGATGTGGTAATGCTGGGTCACTGAAAGCAATTGTCTTACCGTTAAGTTGCCCTGGTAGAATGGTAGGCCATGCCATGTCTGCCAAGTCACACAAACCTTTATTTATGGTCAAAAGAATTGAAAACTTATGAAAAATATTCCAAAAGAGTTTAGTCCAATCTAAGAAAGAACAATATTATGTCATGCGATCCTTCACAGTTAACCAATCAATGGGATTAGGGTTGTAATCGAGCCGAACAGAACTTTAACTTGCTTGAGCTTGATTCGAGCTTCAAAGTTTTGTAATAGAGGAGACTAAGCTCGAGCTCGACTCTCAAGTCTCAAAGTCGAGTTTCGAGTCGAGTTTTTTGAGCCTAGTTGAGCCTATATATAACTTATATATATAATTAATATATTATACTAGTACTCACATGTGTTCATGACACAGTTTTTAATTATTGTTAATATAAAATTTTAACAAACTCCCTGTAGTTTGTCTGATTAGACGGCTGTATTGACCCATAAGTGCTCCAGGGTTCGAAGGTTGGTTATACCTTTTTGGGAAGCTCGATAAATCGAGCCTTATTTGTGTTTCAAATTCGCTTGAGCTTAATCGGGCTTGAGCCAAGCTCAATCTGGCTCGAACCCGGTTCGATTCCAGCCCGTCGTTTAACATGGTTAAGCCACGTTCGCACGAACACAGCGCGCGCGAGCGCGCACAGAGCTCTACATAGGAAGAGGCAGAGCTCTCGAGAGAGATAGAGTTCGAGATCTCTCTCTCGAGATTGCAGCCATGGCGGACTACCACTTCGTGTACAAGGACGTGGAGGGGGCGAGCACCCAGTGGGACGACATCCAGCGACGCCTGGGCAACCTCCCCCCGAAACCGGAACCCTTCAAGCCCCCTCCTTTTGCTCCCGCTGCCGACCCCGACCTCAAACGACCTAACAAATCCCAGGAATGGCTAGACGAGAGGTCTCCGGAAGAACTGGAGGACCTCGAGGACGACCCCGACCTCGACGACCATCGATTTCTCGAGGAGTACCGGTAAGATTGTCCAGAACTATACAGTAGGGTTTTGTTCTGATCTGGATCATTCTAATTGGATTTGGTATTCTGATGCTCAGAAAGAAGAGGTTGACGGAGATGAGGGAGGCAGCTAGGGTTTCGAGGTTCGGATCGGTGCTCCCGATCTCGGGATCGGATTTTGTTCGTGAGGTGTCCCAGGCGCCGGCGGATGTGTGGGTCGTCGTGTTCCTATACAAGGATGGGTACATTCTTAACTAGATTCCCTTTAATTTTACACTCAAAGTGGAAAAATATCTTTGCGTTTGAGCCTGCTTTAATTGGATACCTCCCAACAATTTGTAGTTGCTTTAATTCTTTAAAGGCTGATATTTTGTCCATCATTTAGTTCATGTGGTTCCTTTGTTTTGTTGTTTTTTTATTTATTCTGAGCTACATTACTTCAGAGTCATAGCTTGGTTAGCATTTACGCTTTGAGTTTCGAGTTTTTTTCTTCTAGTTTGTTTGTTCTCACAGAGTATAAAATCCTGAGGTTTGTACCTCAAAATTTTGCCTGCTGAAAATTTTCTCTGATGCCTGTCAATTTGGTTTGGGTTGGTTCATAGGATACCTGACTGCCAAATACTTCTACAATGCCTGGAGGAGTTGGCTAAGAGATATCCATTAACAAAGTTTGTCAAGATTATCTCCACAGATTGCATTCCGAACTACCCGGACCGTAATGTTCCTACCATTTTGGTGTACAACAATAGCGCTGTGAAGGCAACCTATGTTGGGCTGCATCAGTTTGGCGCTCGGAAATGCACGCCGGAAGGTGATTTTTTTCCCCTTTTCTTTTAGTTTGTTGTGTTTCATAAAATTTGCATCCATGTGCTCCTGGTTGTATCTTGAGTTATGTTAATCAAGGAATTAAGAAACACCTGCTTGCAGTCAGAATTAAACTGCTTGTCATACTAGGAATGATGTCATCATTTCTACTGAATTCTCTCAAGCATGCATCCCAGATATAATGCTAACATATCTCCTATTTAGACAATAATTGTTGCCGGGCAATACTATCACTCATAAATTTCAATCGCTTTCTGAGGCCCTTGAGTTGTTTTTTGTTTCAGCTGTTGCTTTAGCCCTTTGCCAGTCAGATCCTGTGCTTCAAGATGGACAAATGGGAAATGATTTGTCTGTGATGGAAGGCGTAAGGAAGAAGTTCATAGAGAAGGTTGTCATGGAGCGTGAAGATGCAGATGAATATGATAGTGATTAGGCATCACTTCCAAATCGTCGTCGTTCTCCTACATAGCTTTCGGATTATGGTTTGTGAAGAGGTTCGTGTTCTGCTTTCCAATGTGGTACCGTTGTATAATCCAGATAAGTGTCCAATGAAACTCTGCTTGTTCAGTTTCTCGAAGGAAGTCAGTCTGGTTTGATCATCCTTCTGAGGTTTATTAGCTGCCGTCCAGATATTGGACAAGTAGCACTTAGGGGGTCAAGTCAACTAATGCTGTAATGTCCTGTCTCATCTTTTCTTTTGTTGATCACTTCTTTGACCTTTTTTTATGGCTAACTTAAGATGGCAGACAATTGACATCGTTGGTGAGTATTACAATTTGCATGTTATCTTTGAAGGGACTTTCCTCCCATAAAACAGTTTTGGGTCACTGTATTGTTCCTATTTAACGAATGATTGGAGGTTGACTTAATTAAGAAAGTTTCATTTTTTCGATAGATGGAAATTGGAAAAGGTATGCTTTTCCAGTTACTTATCAGATTAATCGAATCTATTGTTTACATAAGCAATTAGCAGTAGTTTGTTTTTTCCTCGAAAACATTGAGAAAGTAATTAGCACTAATTTGTTGGATTTGTTTCGTTGCCATCATCATGGGTTCTTCCTGTTTGTTAGTGTGCGTTATTCTCCTTGGTCCATGCGTTATGGCACTCTGTTACCACATGAACTATGAAGAGCTGCTAGCTATGCTCGTCATAGTTTCACAAGGCCTGCCACCATATTCCTTATAGGGTAAATTACAGTTTTGAGTACTGTGGTTTGAACGAAGTTTCATTTATGATCCGGTAGTTTTAAGAGCATCCGCGGCAGCTCCTGTAAAAGATCTAGAGTTCTATTTTACCAGAGCTATAGTATTTTTTAGACTAAAATACCCCTCACATCAACTCTTATAAAATAGAGTTTTTGACTACAAGAGCTACAGTGATACTCCATATGTAGAGTATCATTGTAGCTATCCTATCCATTACTTTATAATAAAATAGATTATTACAGTTTACATCAAATCTAGTAAACTTATTCACTGGTACATCATAATATGATGTTTTATTCGGTTTACACCATTTT